>JAQMYF010000021.1:11688155-11700829 GCA_030014195.1 Neosilurus mollespiculum
CACACACACACACACGCACACACACACACACACACACACACACACACACACACACACACACACACACAAGAGGGGAGCATACACAACTTTATTGAAACATTTTCATCACAAGTGGAATAAAAGCTACAGGAAGAGGTGAAAGAACAAAGTTGTGAGACTAAAAAAAACCAAGGTGATTTTCAGCGAAGCCTCCAGCCAAACAGGATTAATCTCTGACATCATCATGTAGTCAGTAAAGTGGAACTGCAGCATTTGCCTGTGAAAACTTCAGCTCTGCACAAACCAGAAATGACATTATTAAAAAACCTGATGTAATAAAGCTTTATAAACTTTACATAACAACATTCTCACAACATTGGGCAGATTCACCACTTCAGGAACTGTGTAAATGTCTCACTCTCTCAGTCTTACTGTCTCACTGTTACCACCTCAGTCTTATTGTCTCAGTCTCACTGTCTCAGTGTCTTACTCTCACTGTCTCAGTGTCTTACTCTCACTGTCTCAGTGTCTCTCACTGTCTCAGTGTCTCACTATCACTGTCTCATTCTTACTGTCTCAGTGTGTCACTCTCACTGTCTCAGTGTCTCATTCTCACTGTTTTAGTGTCTCACTATCACTGTCTCAGTGTCTCCTTCTTACTGTCTCAGTGTGTCACTCTCACTGTCTCAGTGTCTCATTCTTACTGTCTCAGTGTGTCACTCTCACTGTCTCAGTGTCTCACCCTCACTGTCTCAGTGTCTCAAAGTCTCACTCTTACCGTCTCATTGTCTCATTCTCACTGTCTCACTATCTCAATGTCTTACCATTTCATGGTTAAGTGTTGATGTATGATGTCTTAAGGCCGTCGCTGTGCGTTGAATTTAATTGCTGCATGTTCTTTAACAGACCTGCAAACTGCTCTTCCTGAACACACACACACACACACACACACACACACACACACACACACAAAAACCACATTCCCATAATAGTGCAGTAACTTAAATTTACTCAAAATTGGCAACAACAAAAACAATAACATAATTATTATAATAATATAATATTAATAATCATTTTAATATATTATAATTGATATAATATAAATATAATAATAATGATAATAATAATGATGATAATAATAATAATAATGATGATGATGATGATGATAATATTGGGACTCATTCATGAGCTGTTCTTATAAAAAAAAAAAAACTCGTTCTTAATTCTCACTTATTTACCCTTCTGGCATCACCAGTATTGTCTCATTTGGGATTTGTTTTTCGCTACGAACAGAATCTACAATCCTGAAAGAGAACTCTTACACACATATCAGTGCTGAAGTGATGTTGCGAAATTCCTACTATCTCCCTTCTTTTTTCATTTTGTTAAATTTTTCTGAATCATTATACAATGTCAGAGACTGAATTGTTTTTTAAATATTAACATTTTTAAATCATTATAATCATTATTTTACATCACAGCAACACACAAATAAAGATTACTTCATGCTGGAACAATTATGTTCATTGGAAACCATGGCTTATTTAATAATTAATAATGCTATTTACAGGGCAACTGTAAATAATTTTTTTTAAGATTGGCACAGTGGTATATTTATTGAGACTAGAATAAATTACAGCTTGTTCACTTAGAGAACACATCTTCAAAGCCCACCCATATTTATTATATTGAAGACTTTTTCGGTTATAACAGCTTTTCTCATGGAGCTGTGAAGCACACTGAAGCAGTACTGCGGGCCAATACCACAAGATTTTCATGCACTGCCTGCCCTGGGCTTTTTGAGCAGAGGGACATTTCATGTGAAGACTATAGACCAGGTACCATAATATCACAGGCATCTATCAGTTGAGTTCTGCCGTGAGTCCTGGAGGATATAAATCTACTGGCCAGGCAGTATATTACATTTTCCTATACTGAACATAAACAGTTTAAATCAAGAGACTGATTTTGTGTTTGGGCCTCTGATTTCGGGTCAAACTACTTTTTTATTTTTCCACTATTCATGCTATTGAATATAATATCTCATCTGGAACCTACATCCTACAGCAGAATTTCCACTTTAGAGGAAATAAAATACTTCCTCCTGTTAGATTCCATTCATGAGTATTTATGTGCTCACACACACCTATGTCCATTTATGGGCATTTAGGGGGCATGCACATATGCTAATTAGAGCAACTGGCACGCGCATTTGGTTGACAAAGACAATCATTCTAAGAATAGCTGCAAACAAATCCGAGGGTTAAAAACACGTCATGAATCCGACGTAGATTTTCTTAAAAATTGTATTTAAATTTATAAAAATTCTTAAGAAGATATTCATGAATGAGGCGCAGTAATAGTAATAGTAATAATAATAATAATAATGATAGTAATAATAATAATAATAGAATTTCCAACAACATACCAATATATTCATGCGTTCAGCTGCTGCCAGAGCGACACTCAACTTCCTTTCATCTTCCTCACGCTCCTCCTCAATCACACCCAGTCTACACACACACACACACACACACACACACACACACACACATGCACAAACACACAAAACCACATTACATTACATGCTAATGTTCTGATGTTAAGTGAAGGTAACACACGGTGAATGCTGGTTAATTAGTGTGATGTGTAAATTTCACTGCAAGTGTGAAAGTGAAGCACTATTACTTAACAAGATCACAGGTAACACTAGTGTGTGTGTGTGTGTGTGTGTGTGTGTGTGTGTGTTTTACCTGAAAGTGGCGCTGGCGAGCTGCTCCTCTCTCAAAGCTAAAATATTGCGTAATTCCTGCACTTCTGTTTGCAGCTGCACCTGCTGTTCCTGACTCACGATGATGAAATCCTCCAGCCGCTTCGCCATCTCCAGCTCACGCTCTGTCACTTGTTCCACCCCTAAACGCAGCTCACACAGCTCCTGAGCATGCTGGTAATGCACACATACACATGCGTACACAGAGATAGAGGTGGTGTTTGAGATAAATGTGGTGTTTGAGATAGAGCTGGTGTTTAGGGACAGAGTCAGCATGAACACACACCTTATCCAGCAGACTCGTCTCTTCCTGAACATGTTTAATCTGATGCTGTTCTTTGATCCAGGGAACAGGAGCAGGTGGAGGTTTAGCACTCAGGGTCTACACACACACACACACACACACACACGCACACACACAGGGACAACTATACATCACTAATATTACCTCACTTGTTCCTTGTTACACAATTTCCTCCGGGGTCAGTAAAGTATTCTGATTCTGGTTCTGATTCTCCTCTCATCTGAGGTTCTCTATCACTGGTACAAAAAGGGGTTGTGGGTGGTGGGAGTTTTTGTTGCTGTTAAATTTTCATCCTTTTCATTAAGCTTCCGCTTAATCCTAATTATGGTCGCAGGTAGGCTGGTGCCCATCTCAGCCGACTCTGGGCAAGGGCAGGGTACACCCTGGACAGCACACCAGACCATCGCAGGGCCAACACTCACATAACCATTCACACTCACACCTAGGGGCGATTTGGAACAGCCAATTACCCTACTGTGCATGTTTTTGGACTGTGGGAGGAAACTGGAGTACCCAGAGGAAACCCACACAAGTACTGAGAGAACATGCAAACTCCACACAGAAACGCCCGGGCTGGGAATCGAACCCAGGACTTCCTGCTGTGAGGCGGACTTGCTAACCACTGCGCCACCGTGCTGCCGTTGTTGAATTTTGAAAGTGTGTATTCTGAAAGTGTCACAGAGTGAATCTCAATTCATGGTATAAAATAATCAACATGCAACACAGAAATGCACCCTATTTGGTTCCACTCTTGAGTGATGTGCTAATATTTTTATTATGACTTCATGGTGACTGTTGAACACACTATGCTCCCATCATATAAACAGCACACTTGGAGTGAGGGTATAGAACCTCAGATAGGTGGATAATTATAAATAGGTGGATAAGTGTTGAATTATCCTTTTCAGTGGTTCCTAAATAAACCCTGTTCACAAATACACACACACACACACACACACACACACACACACACATATATATATATATGCCCTGGGTGTTCAACACGGTTGATTCTACTGTGCACCCGACCCTTTCAAAGAGCTCTGAGGTCATAAAACCCTCACGTGCTGTGGCGATGAGATGTCCATGGGTGGAGCTGCGTCACTCTCAGACTGGACATCAGGGGTCTCAGTCAGGTCAGTGGTGCTGGTTGTTCTCTTCCGCTGGTGGCGCTGGTGTCTGTCAGAGGCAGGAACACTCTGCGTTCTCGTCACCTGCTTGCGGAGTTTGTCCTTGGTGTGTGCGGGCCGTGTGTCTGTGGGCAAGTGCTGAAGGGACTTGTTCAGTGGGCTGTACTTGCTGAGTTCTCGGGGCGGAACGTAGGTGGGTTTGGCAGCTTCACAACTGTAACTGAATGAACATAAATTGTATTTTCAGTTCTCCAACAATCAGAAATAAAACACATCCAGAAGCTCTTCCAAACTACCTAAACAACCGCATTTCAGAATATTTACCATTGCTGAGCATTCCATGTGCTGAAAATTCTCTAACCCTGAATAATATTCTGAACAGGCTCTCTCCTGGACATTCACCACTCAAACATTCCCTATTCCAGAACATTCCCTGCTGAAGATTCCTATCAGTGAATATTCCCTAATTCTGGACATTTAAACCTTTAAACTCCCCATCCAAATTCAGTGATGCAGCTGTTCCAGAGGTTTCCTCGTTACCTGCTACAGGTGATCCGGGGAATGTCTGGTCCGAGGTGATCTGTGATCTGGTTCAGGACGGATGGCAGTGGCTGCAAGTTGTTTATCGTTTCCTAAAACAGACAGAAAGTACTTTAGAGTTTCTGCTCACTGCAGATTCCAAAGAATTTTAAAAGGAGTTTTAGAGTTAAGCAGATTCAATGATTCTAACAATTATCTGAAGAAAGATTCTGAATGCACATAAAACTTAAAACCTTTTCCCCGGGTTTACACGTGGGCACGATGTCCGCGATTTAACTGTCAAAAATTTTGTCTCGATAATTACGAAGTATTACGATTTGACACCAACCGTGATAAAGCATAGGAAAAGTAAGTAGAGCGCAGTACAGCTTAACACGGTGTAACAGACCTTAATGTGCTATCATAGGGGATCTTGATGAACTTGGAAACACGATTCCTTCAATTTCATCTCTTAGATGCCCCCTGCCTCCTCTTCATACCATAACCGTGCTCCATATGTGCTGCTAAATCATAGCTCTTCACACTTTTTTGAGATCACGGACATCGTGCCCCAGGGTTACATTCATTTTGTGTTTTAACTCCACAATTAAAATGTGTGTTTATGAGCACCAGGACTTCTGACTGAATCTGAATCCTGAGCCTTCAGCTGGTTGTACCTCAGCGGCAGATCTTGGGATATTTATGATTTTTGATGAATTTTTACCAGCTTCATTGGTGAGATGATATCCACCAGCAGACTGTGAAGTATAGCGAGGCGTAAAGGAAGATCCACATAACCATCAAACCGAGCCATCTCTAATTCACTGTCGGGGTTCGACACTTTCTGCAGGAACGTCCGCATATTATCCCAATGTTCCTCCAGGAACTCGTTCATGAACAGCATGTATGCTTCTTTCTCTCCAAACCTGCGTACACAGAGGTGCCACAGAACACTGAGCTCAAAGCATTTCATGTGTGGGCGTCAACCTCATCTGCTGATTGTTAGAATTTTTAAAGAAGTTTGGCTATAACACAAAGTCTTAAAATATAAGATTTTTATTTATTTTATTTTATATCTCATGAATAGAGGAATTTGATCAAACCAAACTTTATGTTAATTTCTGAAAGTTGGATCAGTGATATTCTAAGTGTTAAATATTTTCTGTAACTCACGGCGTGAAGTTTGCGAGGTTCTGCAGCACCTTAGCTGTGAGAGTCAGTGTACGGAGTGTGTTTGGTTCTGGGTATGGTTGGGTCAATCCGAAAAGAGAGGGACTGAGGATGGCTGGACAGAGGAATCGGAGGAACAGAGACGCTGAAATGAGACGATGCCCAATGTCCGCTCGTCCGTGTTCCTCACAATCTGACACCCAGCTGGAGAAAATTTCATTCAGTTCCACTGGAAAAGAACTGCAGGAGGTGGACAACGAACAGAGAACCGCATCACAAAACTGAACCAAACCACAGCACAAACTCACAGAACTACAGCACAGCCAGTGTTTACTAAACAATTACAGGTTTGTTCTCTGAAGTGTGATTTTTAATTTTGTTCTGAAGCTATGAGGCTATCGTAGCTTACACATCATGGATGCTTAAAGCCTTCAGTTTAACACAACACACTCATTTTAAACTTCTCCTCTAGAGCAGATAAATCACGACTCTATAGTTTTCTTTCTTCAGACCTGTGCATCTCAGTGATCTGGTTCACCACTTCTCCACACGTCTCCTTTAGGTTGCGCTGGTTGACGAGAAGTTCAGAGGCAGAACATTTCTGTGGATCAACTTCACAACTTTCTGAGGATGCGTACAGTCGAGCGATAAAATCTCCTGTTTAACAGCACGAGAAAAACAAATATGATCCTAAAATCCCTCAAGATTTTAAAGTTTCTAAATGAAGGTGTAAAAGAGAGATAGAGAGAGAGAGAGAGAGAGACAGAAAGGGAGAGATATGAAACACTTAATTTATTCATAGATTTTCTAAGCCGTTTAATCCTAATTAGGGTTGCATGGAGGCTGGTGCCCATCTCAGCCGACTCTGGGCGAGGGCGGTGTACACCCTGGACAGCTGGACAGGTTATCGCAGGGCCAACACACACACAACCATTCACACTCACACCTATGGGTAATTTGGAGCAGCCAATTAACCTACTGTGCATGTTTTTTGTACTGTGGGATGAAACTGGAGTACAAGGAGGAAACCCATACAAGCACAGGGAGAACATGCAAACTCCACACAGAAATGCCCGAGCCCAGGAATCGAACCCAGGACCTTCTTGCTGTGAGGCGGACATGCTAACTACTGCACCACCGTGCCGCCAAGATAATAAACAGAGTGTAATTATCTGGTCACATGCATAAATTATACACTCTAGGATAAAGTACCATGAAGAAGAAAGAGCACATGAGGGTTTTAAATAAATCCAATTTTTCACTGAAAAAACTCAAACGTAAAACATTGACTTCAAACCAGAATATAAATATTATAATATATTATATATTATATAAGGCAAGGGCCTGGTGAGCTGTCCAGGGTGTACCCCCCCACTCCCCACCCCCACTGAGACCCTAATTAGGATGACCTGACTTATCATAAATGAATGAATAACACTCAGAATCTGCAGAAAATAAACTCAGATTAAATAAAGCTGGGACCGGTTTATACAGGGACTAGAAAACTGCATTATGCAGGCCATTGATGTCCTTCTCATTGATGTCCTTCTCATTGATGTCCTTCCCACAATTGTTTTAGGTCACATGACAGTGTGAATCACATTCAGGTGAAGATGTAAATGTAAACAGGACCATGCGTGTTATTTTCTTTAGTTACCTGCTAGCTCAGATATACTAAACTTTCCTTTCTTACCTCTTAAACATCATAACTTTCCATAATTACAAACTACACCAGAAATCAAAACACCTCTGCGCACTCGGTTCTTGCCGACATCAACATCATAAACAGTAATAAAAGGGACCTCAGAGAGCACAAGTCCACCTCTTTCCACGTCAATCTTCACAATAGGCACATTTTCAGTCTTAATTTTCTAAACTTTCTCCAGAGAAACTGTAACACACTTGAAAGTTACACGAGTTTTACACGAGTTCCTTTACCCCTAATTCATTAGTCAAAACGGTGAAAAGCACTTTAGATAATAAATCACTTTCCAGAATAAGAAATATACTGTAAAAACTTTTAGTGACTGCTGAGTATTTACATGTATTGATCCTTACATGCTCAAAGCTCTAGCAGTTACTTCATCTGCTGAAACACGGAGTTGAATATAGAGCTCAGTGGTCTGAACACAAAACATACCTAATGTGGGATATTCCATAAAAATCTTTTAGGTTCTTAGTACAATACAATCACACTTGTGTTACAGAATAAATCTACTGAACTTTCATGGTCTTCAGTTGTAATTAATGGCAAGAAATAAATTTAATATATGCCTGAAATCAGAGCATTAATTCACTGATGTCTCCCATTTAATCGAATAAGCTAATCGAAATCTCACACTGTCACATCTCTGAACGTGAGATTAACCCGGGAACGAGATTTCAGATGGAACAATGCAGATTCCAGTTTCTCTTAATCCTGATCCCAGAATAAACTCAGGGACAGATTAACCTCGGGTAAGAGTTAGGGTTAAAGCTAATCTTCAACTTTACCTACCAAGAGTATCGAGGAGATATTTCTGCCCCACAAGCTTCATGTACTCGTCTATGGCTTTGGTGGCCAAAGTGTTTTCTCTGAAGATTAGAGCCTCATTCTCGCCCAAGCGCTGGACTTCAGCACCACCCAGCTCGATCAGGAACTTCTGAGTAACAAAAGAAAAAAGGAAATAAATGTTTCAGAATTTTTGTCCTTAGATCACAGAAGATAATTATAGTCTAACTATCTGAATTTACACAGCATTTCCTTTTCATTTAATTTTCTGAACCACTTTATTCTACTGGGGTCTGGAGGCTGGAGCCTATCTCAGCCAACTCTGGGCGAAGGTGGGGTTACACCCTAAACAGTTCACCAGACCATTGCATGGTGGTGTAGTGGTTAGCATGTCCACTTCTCAGGAAGAAGGTACTTGGTCCAAGTCCTGGGCCTGGCAAGGGTGATTCTGTGTGGAGTTTGCATGTAGGTTTCCTCCAGGTACTTCAGACTACTTCCACTGTCCACACATTGGCTCCTAGGTGTGAGTGTGGATGGTTGTGTGTGTTGGCCCTGCGATGAATGGGCAAGCTGTTCAGGGTTTACTCTGCCTTCACCCGTTGGCTAAGATAGACTCCAGTCTCCACGTGACAGTAATAGGATTAAGTGGCCAGGAAAATAAAATGGGAGAATCTGAATTTGGGTGTACGCACCTTGGCTTTTCCGATGCTCTGTAGGACATGAACAAGTGCTCCAGCCAGCTCCTCTTTATCCCTGACATTGAGCAAAGGCTCCACGTTGCTGCACATCTCCACATACCTCAGTGTCACATACTCAGCAAATTCTTTATATCTCTCGATTGGCAGCACCTGCAGGTTCTGGAATCGTGCCTTCACCCGGAGACATGCCTGGGGTCCGAGTTGCTCCTTTGCCCCACCTGTGCCAGGAGGTTTGTAGGGAATAATAGGATACCATTTCTCCTGAAATGCTCTTCCTTTAATGTTGGCCAGAGACAGAGCCACACTACCCAGAGGGTAAGAGATGCTCTCATCCTTCGAGTGCCGCTTCTTCTTGGGGTCATCATCACGGAACAGGTACAGTGTAATCTGTGTGACAGGGGGAAGGTTATCAAGCTCGAAAAGCTCACCCCAAAACAGCTGGCACCCTCCTGTGCTTCCACTTCCTCCAGAAGACATGCCCATAGTGCTGGACCCTCCGTCATTTCCAGTGACAGCTGATGATTTACCTATGGCACGACTGCTGGTGCGAGCGAACAGTGTACCGTCAAGATGAATTTCACAGTAATATCGCTTTTTTGGTGGGAGATCCTTAGCTTCATTCACCCACAGGCTGAGAGAGTTCTCTGTACGCTCACAGTTATCCTACATGAGAACCAATACAACAAACATACACAGATTTATCAAAGAACAAAAACCGGCAAACATACATTATGAAAACTGGGTCATTCCTCCATATTGTATCATATAAACAGTTCCATCAGAATGAAATATAAATTCCTTAGGATCATTTCTCTGGATCACGGTGCTACACATCACAGTACAGAAGTACAGTACAGAAAACACATACACATTACAAATAACAATGTTTGGCGGGGTCTCCTGTCAGAACGTCCTTTAACTCCCAAATACGGAAGAACTACTACCACATCCCAAAGGAGGCGGGGGACATAGAGTCGGAATGGGCCATGATCTGTGACTCCATTACTGAGGCGACAGCCCATAGCTGTGGCCGGAAGTTCATCTGTGCCTGTCGTGGTGGCAAACCCCAAACCCGGTGGTGGACACAAGCAGTGAGAGGGGCCGTCAAGCTGAAGAAGGAGGCCTATCATGGGAGTTTGCCCAATCTGTCCACATGTGCTTTGTGGACTTAGAGAAGGGGTGTGGGGTATGCTCCGTGAATGTGATGTACCGGACCCATTGCTATGGGCCATTCGGTCTCTGTATTGCCGGAGCCAGAGCTTGGACCGCATTGATAACAACAGGTCGAATTCATTTACAGTAAGGGTTGGACTCCGCCAAGACTGTCCTTTTTCAGTTGGTTGAGTTCAGTTCATAATTTTTTATGGACAGAGTTTCTAGGCGCAGCCGAGGCATTGAGGGGTTCTGGTTTGGTGGCCATAGGACCTCATCTCTGCTTTTTGCGAATGACATTGTCCTTTTGGCTTCATCAACCAATTCGCAGCTGAGTGTAAAGCGGCTGGGATGAGAATCCGCACCTCCAAGTCCGAGTCCGTGGTTCTCAGCCAGAAACGGGTGGAATGCACCCTAAGGGTCTGGAATAAGGTCCTGCTCCAAGTGGAGGAGTTCAAGTATCTCTGGGTCTTGTTCACGAGTGAGGGAAGGATGGAAAAAGAGACTGACAGGTGGATCAGTGCAGCCTCTGCTGTAAAGCAAAGTTTGTACCAGTCCATCATGGTGAAGATGGAGCTGAGCCAAAAGGGAAAGAACTCAATCAGAAAGAACGGTCACAAGCTTTGGGTAATGATGGAAAGAATAAAATCGCGAATACAAGCAGTTGAAATGAGCTTCCTTCGCTGGGTGGCAGGGCTCGCCCTCAAAGGGTGAGAAGCTCAGCCTTCCGGAAGGAGCTGAAACCGCTCGACACCGCTGCTCCTACGTGTTGAGAGGAGCCTGTTGAGGTGGCTCAGCATCTGATTAGAATGCTCCCGGGGTCGACCCAGAACAAGCTGGAGGAAGTATGTCTCTCAGCTGGTCTGGGAATGCCTCTGTGTCCCCCCAGAAGAGCTGGAGGAAGTGGCTGGGGAGAGGGACGTCTGGACTTCACCTCTTAGGCTGCTGCCCCCACAACCCGGCCCCGGATCAAGCGGAGAGGATGAAGAAGATGATGATGATATTAAATATAAATTATTGGGGAGTGCAGCAGCAATACTGATAAAGTCTCATTAATAGGATCGTGTCCTATGCACTACGGTAAAGTGCAGGTGTTCAGGTGTGTATCTCGGGTCACTCAGGTGAGTGTGTGGAGGCAGCAGTGTTCAGTAATCTTGTCTCGGACAAGGTGATAGCTACCTAATTAATATAATAACAAGTGCAAAAAATACACTAAATCACACACACACACACACACACACACACACACACACACACACACACACAAGTTCATGCACTTCTGAAGAGATGGATGAAAACAGAAAGTTGTGGAGCAGCCCACAGTATCTCCACACATTACAGTGAACATTTATAACCATTGAAAGAATTTACGTGAGTTTAAAAAACAATTTATTTTTTAATTATACTTTCCACCCATCCATCATCTTCACCACTTTATGTATCTGTCAGTGTCACAGGGAAGCAGGAGCCATTCCCAGCTGACTTTGGATGGGAGGCAGGGTTATACCCTGAACAAGTAATCAGTGTATATTACATGATTCTTGGGCATGTATTTTTACTTTGGGAGGAAACCAGAATACATGGAGGAAACCCATACAAACACAGAGAGAACACGTAAACTCCACACAGAAAGACATTGGCCAAGATTAAAACCTTGAACCACTGAGGCACTGCATCACAATATACCTTTATTTTGCATAAAACAACCTAATCCACACTGTGATTTTTTTGAAATTTGAAAATTACCTTATTAGGCCGAGCAGTACGCCGCAGGTTCTCAATCCAGCGGTCCCTCTCAGCGGCAGAGCTGCAGCCAAAGCAGTGGTTACTGTCCGAGTTGATCACTTCAAAGCAGTACTTCTCTCCCAAGATGGAGCTGTGCACAGGCCGAATCACAGTGGTACAGTCCGAACTCACATCCAGACTTTCAGCTGCACTCAGGGGGACAGAGAGAGAGTCTCGAGACCCGAACCTATTACAGGAACATGGAACCATTCATCAACTTCTACCTCAGAGCAGAACAAACAATTTCACCAAAATAACAGACAGTGATAAAGACAGGCAGACAGACATTGAGTCAGACAAACAGACAGAGACAAAGACAGAGACAGCACCGTGCTGAGGAACTCAGTCCCACTACATTCAGTTGAGGGTTACTCAGTTTCCTGTGAGCTCCACCCTGCAGACGGCGTTTTATCTTCAACTGGGGGGGGGGGGTGCAGAAAGAAAGAGAGACAGAAATAGAGAGAGAGAGAGAGAGTTAATACACTGGTGTAATAACGTGCTATTAGCATAATACACTGGTGTATTAACATGTTAATAGAGTGATACACTGGTGTATTAACATGTTAATAGAGTGATACACTGGTGTAATAACATGTTAATAGAGTGATACACTGGTGTAATAACATGTTATTAGTGTCACAGAATGGTGTATTAACATGTTATTAGTGTGATACAC
>JAQMYF010000021.1:11752808-11763406 GCA_030014195.1 Neosilurus mollespiculum
CCCCCCCCCCCCCCCCCCCCCCCCCCCCCCCCCCCCCACCCCCCCCCCCCCACCCACACACACACACACACACACAATTACCCTCTGGACCTGTGTGTATATGTGTATGTGTGTGTTTATATACACTCACAGTGTCCTGGTGCTCGGATCTTCTACAATGTTTAGTTCAGTGGCGATAAACTTTCGATCCAGAGCAACATCGTGCTGTCCTGACTCTACACACACACACACACACACACACACACACACACACACACACACACACGGTTTCATCTTGAACACTTTTGGGTGGGGCTGGGGCAGTGCTTATTCTGTGTCACAGGGGAGGGTAACACCCACTGAGAAAAGAGTGCTCTCTCTTCCACAAATGTGACATATACACTGACATGGGAGAGAGTTTGCCCCTCACACCCACTCAGTACATCACATATGTTCACTTCAACTCCTGCTCAGGATCAACCGTTATTCACACTCACAATCAACACTTCACTGCTACCTGTTCACTCTTGCAACCATGGCCTAATGGTTAGAGAAGTGGGTTTGCTGGTTCGGCAGGAACCCACCCACCCCCCTTTCATGGCTCTCATGCCACCCAACTGCTCTCCAGGCACCGCAATGTGCTCAGTGTCTATGTGTGTGCTCACTTTGGATGGGTTAAATGCAGAGCCAAATTTCAAAATAAAAAAATAAATAAATGTGTGTATACCTGCGATGAGCACAGACTCAGTGTGACGGTACTTGTGGAACTTAAGGTACTCTCTGATCAGCTCGTTGATAAGCAGCGTCTCTCGGCTCGGTGAGGGGCGTGGCTCACTCGGGTCATCTAACGCCCTGAACACCTCCGCCCTCATCCTCGCTCTGAGCTGTGTGAGCACGCCGCGCGCCTCCAATGTGTCCTTCAGGGCTGCAGTGCATGTGCACACACGCGCACACGCGCACACACACACACACACACACACACACACACACACAAATTAGATAAGAGTGGTTTGCAGTAGGAAGTCACAGTAAGAAGATATGAACGAATGAATATATTTTATTAAAAAAGATGTGGAGATGATGACGACGATGATGATTATGGTATGACGTGTACTGCCCCCTGCTGGACAAAAAAAAGAGTTATACACCATCAAAACACTAACATTCAATTCAATTCGATGATATTTGTATTTTTAAAGTGTATATTGTCATACACTAAAATAGTTGTGGATTTTAACATAGGCTTTTGTACAATTCTTTATATGTATAAACCCTCTACATCCCTAAAACACTTGAAGACTGACCTTCATCCTGTTTTGTGTGTAATTTTTATGGTTCCTAAATTAAGTTACATTGAGTTGGAACGTGCTTTATTTTCAACAAAATACTACTATTGTAAAGTCCAATAGAACTTCTATTAAACTATGTTGGTTAAAGTTAATAGTTTATTAATATAGTTCTTTATCGGTCGGGATTTTAGATCTTTATTACCGACAGGTGGTTTATTTTATTTTAGTCACGCGCTCTGGAGCTAAAGGCTGCTAACAGCTGAGGTAATTAAAGCGGTTTGCAAAACATTAGCCGTCGCAGTTAGCCATATTATTATTGATGACTTTTGGTTAAAATATAATTTTACAAAATATGTATGCGCAGGTGTTTCATTCAGTATATGATTCATAAGTGAAACAACTGTGCGGTTAAGGTAATAAAGTGATAATAATAAAAGAATAAAGTTTAAACTCACCGCTCTTCAGGTCTGTGACAGACGCCATTGTAGTGTTTTCTCAGGTTGCCAGATTTCTGCTTGAAATTCCTCCTAAACTGGCACCAGTCACCATACAGACTTCATATCTTTATAAATGATACAAAAACTACTGAAGTGCAAAAACACCACGATTTTAACCACAGTTTGATATTATTTTTCACAAAGGTTCCCTTGGTGACCAGCCAAGTATAATTAAGTAGAATCTCTCTATCTATCTGGTTACTGTGCATGATATCAGAAATTAAATTCAGTTATTTCGAAATATTTCATCTGTGTTTGACCTGTTCAAGTTCCAACAAGTAGATGTCATAAATATTCGAAAACAAGTCCAGCCTCTGAGTATTGCAAAAGCAACGTTGTGATCAAATCAGTGCAAGATTATGGAAAACTTCTGCAAACCGTATTGCTGAGTCTCTTTGTTCTGTCGTAAATCGGCCTCTCTCCACTGGTGAGGTACCTCGGGAGTGATACCACTGTTTAAAGATGGCAAAAAGGTATTTCCATCCTTCCTGCAGTAAAATCATGAAAGGAGTGGTGCGTGACCAACTGTATACATTTATTCAAAATCGTAATATTTAAACCAGTCTGGCTTTAGACTACGATATTCAACACATATGGTGCTGATTTGTTGAATACTGAAGTAGATAAACAGAATTATACAGGTATTGTGTTTCTGGATTTAAAAAAAGCCTTTGATACAGTTGATCATCCCCTAGTCAGAAGCTTAAATAATTTACTTCATACTTAACAGCAAGAACTCAGTCAGTAACAGTGAGTAGTATTGAATCAGATAAAATGTGTCCGGAGTACCACAATGATCAATATTAGGACCACTTTTATTTTCTCTGTACATAAATGACTTGCCATCAATTACTCGTAAGGCCAAGAGATGGCAAACATTAAACAGTGGTTAGACAATAACAAGTTAATCAATTAATGTCAAAAAGTCCAAGAGCATGCTTATAGGTAATAAACAGATGTTAGCTAAGCTGGGCAAATTAAATATAAAACTGAATGGAGAGGAAATAGAAGAAGTCCAAGAATTCAAATACCTGGGTGTGTGGATTGACAATAGCACAAAGTAAAACATTATATAATACACTAGTTCTTCTCAACTTATGGTCAATGACAGATAAGAAACACCTGAACATACTAGAAAAAATACAAAAAAAGGGCTGGCAGGATAATACTCATATCAAATATAATAGATGTATCATGGTATATAAATGAATGAATAACCTAATACCAGAAAATCTAAGTCATCATTTTACTTCATTAAATCACACATAGAACACAAGAGCAGTAACAACACATAAACTAGTCGTACCATCATTCAGAACTACACAAGGTCAAACAACCTTTAAGTACACAGTATCTACAGATTTTAACAAACTACCTCAACATTTAACCTCAATATCCAGCATTAAATCTTTTAAAATATTATTCTCTAAATAACTATTCTCACTAAATTGTATCTAGTCACTTCTACTCTTTCATATTTTTAGCAACTAGTCATAATTCTATAATAGTGATATATGTACATTGTTCACAGCATTTATTTTTGTCTTTTCATTCTTTTTATGCTTTCTATTGGAACTGTAGTTTAATGTAAATTTGAATATCGAAAGGTGGATGTTGAATTGTGTGATATTGACTTTTATACTCATCCTGTGTTTGGTTTGTTGTGATTGTAATGTAACATGTAACAGTCCTGTGGAGAACTGATGATGCTCTCCTGGATAAAGATTACAAACAAACAATCTAATGCATTTATTATGATGATTTAACCTATTTAATTTCACCTAGATGATCGTTTATAACTTAATATTTCTAAATTCATTACAGTGTTAAATATGTTAGACAGTAATAACAAAGTAATAAACTAATCACTGATTGTGTGTTTTGATTTTGTAAAAAATGTATTTCTCTCTTTTCTTACTAATTCGAAATTTCAAGCTAGAGAACTGGTTTAAGGGCTGAATAACATATCAAGCAAGAAATTTATTTATTATATATAACTTTAAAGTTTATAAACATACTAATATTTGTATTTGTGTACACAGTTCAAAGAATTTTTTTATCTGGCAACCCTGACTCTCTCTCTCTCTCTCTCTCTCTCTCTGTGTGTGTGTGTGTGTGTGTGTGTGTGTGTGTGTGTGTTAGTGTTAATATACATGCATGAATGTAATGAATATTCATATTGTTAATATTAACATTTAAGTCACTAACGAAACAAACGGAAACAGACTGCATATTTCTGTCCCGGAAGCAGATTGCTGACGTCCTCTGCTCACTTCCGGTTGTGCAGTCTGGTGTTTATGAAGCAGTGATGGCGGGGACAGCGTTAAAGAGATTAATGGCGGAATATAAACGTAAGGAATTTGGTTCTGTTTTCACCAGAGACGGACTGTTGTTCTGTGCTGAGCGTCTGATTCACTTCCTCAGACAGTGAAAAAAAGATGTTTTTGCTCTTTATAAAAGTGTTAAAGTGGTTAAATCTCCTCTCAGTGAGTGAAGGACAGTAGAGTGAGTGTAATGTAAATAATCACAAGCTCCACAGTTGACATTAATAACTTTAATAAGGTTTATGAATCTCAAAAGGTGTGTGTGTGTGTGTGTGTGTTCTGTCTCATCCTCAGAACTCACTCTGAATCCTCCAGAAGGTATTGTCGCAGGTAAAAAACAACACTACTGAACCTTAAACACACCTGTTCACAGGCTCGGTCCTGAATCTCTCTCTCTCTCTCTCACACACACACACACACACACACACACACACACACTGCACCTGAGTTCTCTAGAGTCCAGTGTGACTTCTGATGTCTGGGGTTTTCTCGAGCAGTCCGTTAGTCGTTCCTTCGTTGCCGTGTGGAGCACAGTGAGACGAATTTGTGTTCACATTACAGCTGTGTTGTGCTCACGTGTGCCTCAGATCACGTCTGCACATGATTTCAGTGATTGGATCACAAAGTGCCCTTTTCCATTAAGCCAGTTTGAGGGTCTGTTTCAAGTCGGCATTTAATCTTGAACCAGTTCTGTATGCTGGAACCGACTCTCAGCCAGGAACACTGGTTCCAGAATACTGAATACAGTGATTGGACTCAGGTGTTGGTGTTGTCATGGTAACACTGACAGTAAAACCTGAAGTGCCGCTCTGTGGTCATGTGATCCATGGTTACGTAAACAGTACATCCTTTTATATATTATCTATTTTTATTTTTTTACACCTGAAGTTCACGCTGACCATCTGATCACCCAGTACACACAACTGACTGCCTGGTATGAACACATTTATCCCCTTTATTAATGTGTGTGTGTGTGTGTGTGTGTGTGTGTTTTACAGGCCCTGTGAATGAAGAGAATTTCTTTGAGTGGGAAGCATTGATCATGTGAGCACATACACACACACACACATACATGACTTTAACCCTTTAACACGCTAAATACGTGGTGTACTCTTAGAGGATATGTGTTACAGTGTGTGTGTGTGTGTGTGTGTGTGTAGGGGACCTGAGGACACATGTTTTGAGGGTGGTGTGTTTCCAGCTCGCCTCAGTTTCCCCTCTGATTATCCACTCAGCCCTCCAAAGATGAAGTTCACCTGCGACATGTTTCACCCAAACAGTCAGTCACCTGTTTCTCTTTCTCTCTCATACTCTCACTCTGTCATACACTTCCTCTGTCTCACTGTTTCACACACGCTCTCTGAGACAGTAAAAACTGCAGAGCTACACTTTGATTATTGTGTGTGTGTGTAGTTTACCCAGATGGCCGTGTGTGTATCTCGATCCTTCATGCTCCCGGTGATGACCCGATGGGGTACGAGAGCAGTGCAGAGAGATGGAGTCCCGTACAGAGTGTTGAAAAAATCCTACTGAGTGTCATCAGCATGCTCGCAGGTACACATACACACCTACTGTATATACCCCTGTGCACACATGTAAACATGCACACCTATACAAACAGATATACCCCTACACACACACACACACACATTCTGATTATTCAATGCTGTAACACTGTATTTGAGGTGGTAAACCAGTGTGTGTTTCTCACAGAGCCGAATGATGAGAGCGGAGCAAATGTGGATGCATCTAAGATGTGGAGAGAGAACCGAGAGCAATTCAACAGACTCGCTAAGAAGATTGTCCGAAAATCACTTGGCCTCTAACACACACACACACACACACACACACACACACACGCACACACACACACACACACACACACACATAGCACTTTAACTGAGCCAGGCTTCTCACCTCCTTCACTGATCTGATGGACAGATGGAAAAGTAATAGTGCTTCTTCTCACTCAGGTATTCTTCAGCTACTCACCTGTGATGAAGATGGAGGGATAAGGATGGAGGGACAGAAAGTAAACAGAGGGATGCAGTGTTTCTCTGGTTAGATGTACATTTTTTTCTCAGCATGCTAAACAGAGGTTTAGTTTAATACCACATTATTAAAATACCCTGGAGGGATTGTGGGTAATGAGAGAAGCAGAGGGATTATGGGTAATGAGAGAAGCAAATGACAGTGTTCTATTAAAGCGTTTCAGTTAAATCAGTACAAGTTTGTCTGGATTTTAAGGTTTTTGTTGATTTGTTGCTCTGCAGTGATAAATAAATCGCTCCAATAAAACCACCTGAACCATCCTGTTTGTGTGAGAGTGTGTGTACACACAAAACAGAGTCTGACTTTTTTTAAACTAGAAAAACACCACCACTACCTGAAATGATGAGACAATACTTCTGAGCTACCAGTGGTTCTGACCTTTCGGCTCTCCAGACCTGTTTGTTCCATCCTGAAGTTCTAGTTCTGGTTGAAGTTCTCATCTTTCTCATACTCATTACTCTGCTTACTCATAATAGGGAGGCTCGAGCCTATTTCAGCCGACACTGGCCGAAGGTAAGGTACATCCGGAACAGTTCATCAGACCTTCGCCGAGACAACACAACCATTCACACTCACATCCAGGGGCAATTTGGAATGTCCAATTAGCCTAATGTGCATGTCTTTGTACTGTACGAGGAAACCTGAGTACCCAGAGGAAACCCACACAAGCATGGGGAGACCATGCAAACTCCACACAGAAACCCCCAAACCTGGGACTTGAACCTTGCTGTGAGGTGGACGTGCTAACCACTACACCACCGTACCACACTGGTTGGAGTTATCGCGATGAAGATGGCCCACACCTTCTCTTTACAGTTTGGTTTCTTCTCGAGTTTTTCTCTTTAAAGATAACACAACATATCCACAGACGATACAATAGCGCTGGCTCTGCACACTGCTCTCTCACACCTGGACGATAAGAACACTTATGTGCGGATGCTGTTTATTGACTCCAGCTCTGCTTTCAACAACATAATTCCTTCCAGGCTTGTCATGAAGCTCCAGGATCTACGCATCAGTGTCTCCTTATGCAAATGGATCCTGGACTTCCTAACAGGCAGACCACAGGTGGTGTGACATCCTCCACACAAACACTCACCACAAGTGCCCCCCAGGGATGTGTGCTCAGCCCCCTGCTGTATACCTTGTTTACCTATGACTGTACGGCCACACACAACTCCAACACCATCATCAAATTTGCAGACGACACCACCATCATCAGCTGCATTTCAGATGGTGACAAGTCCGCTTCCAGAGCAGAGGTGAGAGCCCCGACATCATGGTGCCGGGACAACAACCTGCAGCGCAATGTCAGCAAGACCAAGGAGCTCATCATGGACTACAGGAGACTGCAGGGTGGAGGTCACACCCCTATCCACATCGAGGGGACACAGGTGGAGAGAGTCAGTTGTTCAGGTATCAACATCAGTGAGGATCTGAGCTGGTCACATGTGTGATCACAAAAGCAGCGAAACAACGGCTCTTCTTTCTTCGGCGGCTGAGGAGGTTTGGGATGGACTCCAGAATACTCACCAACTTCTATTGATGCACCATTGAGAGTATTCTGTCGGGCTGCATCACGACCTGGTACAGCAGCTGTAATGTTCTGGTTTACAGCTTTACAGCGGGTGGTCAGATCAGCACAACGCATCACCAGGACTGAACTGCCAGCCATCCGGGACCTCTACACTCAGCGCTGTAGGAGGAAGGTCCAGCGGTTCCTCTCTGACCCCAGACACCCCAGCAACACACACTTCACACTCCTGCCATTTTTTTTCCCCACTAGTATTTTGTTTTCTATTCCACTGTGTACATATATATATATATATATATATATATATATATATATATTAGTCACATTCCTTTTGTTTTATATATATATATATATATATATATATGTGTGTGTGTGTGTGTGTGTGTGTGTACATTTTGACTCCTTTCACTGGTATAGTTTTACAGGGGGATCTGAGTCCAAGAATTTCACTGCTGGTAGTGATGTTTCATTGTTATATGACAAATGAACTTGAACTTGAATAATTTATACATATATATCCAGATGTTTAACACAGCTGTGACAATGCTGGTTGTTATATAGTGTAAATGACAATGAATTATTTTATTAAAAGTTTAGTTTACACCTGGTGTGTGAAGTTCTCAGGTCAGACTGATGTAAAATAGAAAGTTGTTTCCCAGGAGACGGTTCTAATATTCCACATTTCCGCCTGAAAACCCGGAAGTTAAGCTTAGAGCGTGAACTTCATGTCCCATGATGCACTGCGGCGTTTCTCCGGAAGAAGAACATGGCTGCGCTGTGAACACAGATTCAGTTTATTATTAGTATTTACGCGTTTATTCAGGAACAAACAGTACGGGCTGCTTCTTTAACTATTCCTGTAGTGTTCATTAATAGTGATGAGTGAAAAATCAAGCTTGTGAATATCAGCGGGTGGTTTTGGAGCTACCGGAAGTGAGAAGGTGTTGTTATGATGATGTGTGTTAAAGCGGTGAAGTCGGAGAGTGTTAATGAGATGAGATAACAGGAAGGGGTCAAACACATCATTAATAATCATGTCCATGTTCGGAGATCTGTTTGAAGAGGAGGAGGAAGAAAACCCAACTAACACAACAGCGAACAACATCCAGAGTAAAGGTACCTGTGTGTGTGTGTGTGTGTGTGTGTGTGTTAAAGGGGAAGGTGTTGGACGCATTAAGGTGTTAAAAGTTAGGTCAGGGCTGTAGAGTCAGGAAGAAAACTTCCTGTGATAAAGCGGAGTATTTCTTTCACCCACCTCTCTTGATTCCTTCGTAAACTTACAACGATAAAAATTACAGTTTGTTGTGTTACCAGTACAACTGACACTGGAGACTCCTTCCATACATTACATCACACCTTTCTCTGCTAAAGTATCTTTGTACCGAAAGCATCACCACTTCAACAAAATGATTCTGTTTATTATCACAGGAGTGTGTGCTACCCCCCCCCGTGCATACCCCCCCCGTGCATACCCCCCCTGTGCATATTCCCCCGTGCATACCCCCCCGTGCATACCCCCCCCGTGCATACCCCCCCCCTGTGAATGATTTGTTATTATAGAAGCGTTGACGTATTGGAATGTATTATCACACTAGTGTTTATTTATGGCAGCACATGTGTGTTTTACAGGAAAGGTGTGTGAGCCACCTCCTCCTCGAGGTAAACTAAAGCTGTGTGGAATTAGAAATCAGGGATCAACATGTTACCTCAACTCACTACTGCAGACTCTGTTTCACACACCAGAGTTCAGAGGTAACACACACTCACACACACTCATACACACACCTGAGGTCAGAAGTAAGACACACATACACACACCTGAGGTCAGAGGTTAGACTCACGCATACACACACCTGACGTCAGAGGTAACACACACATACACAAACCAAAGGTAAGACGCACGCATACACACACCCAAGTTTGTCTTCATGTGTGTTTCCACAGAAGAGTTATTTAGTTTGGGACCTGAGGAGCTCGGCAACCTGGAGGATAAAGACAATCCTGGTGCTAAGGTGTGTGTGCTTGTGTGCATGCGCGCTTGGGTGTGCATGAGTGCCTTACGCCGTGAAATATTTATTAGGTGTGTGTGTGTGTATAGGTGCGTGTTATTCCTCTGGAGTTGCAGAATCTGTTTGCAAGGTTGTTGTTGTTAGATGAACAAACAACAACGACTACTGCACTGACGGAGAGCTTTGGCTGGACAAACAGTGAGGTACACTCGCGCTCTCTCTCTCTCTCTCTCTCTCTCTCTCGCTCACTTACTCATTCACACACACCTGTTTACTCACTTTTAAGTGTCTCTTTTCCCATCTATCTTTCTGACTCTCTCTCTCTCTCTCTTCACCTCTCTATACATACACCCCCACCCCACCCCCAGGAGATGGCTCAGCAGGATGTTCAGGAGTTGAACAGGATTTTGTTCAGTGCATTGGAGTCGTCTCTGATCGGGACGTCTGGTTCCAGTATGATACAGAGACTTTACCATGGAACCATAATCAACAAAATCACCTGCAGCGAGTGTCACAACATCAGTGAGAGACAGGTGTGTGTGAGTACGGTGTTACTTTATACCTGAATAATAATAAGGATGCACAAAATATTCAAATCATCTCACTGTCTCTGTTTCACTCTCATGCTCTCCCTGTCTCTCAGGAGGATTTTCTGGACCTAACGGTGTGTGTTAGGGGTGTGCGCAGCCTGGAGGACGCGCTGTGGAGCATGTTTGTTGAGGAGGAAGTGTTTGAAGGAAATAATCTGTACCGTTGCAGTCACTGTGACAGACTCGTCAACGCCACCAAGGTCAGATTACAATATTGATACGCTAACATTACAGTACAGATACAGATATCACAGCACTGACGCAGACTCCGAAATCACAGCACTGACGCAGACTCCGAAATCACAGCACTGACGCAGACTCCGA
>JAQMYF010000021.1:11791901-11806855 GCA_030014195.1 Neosilurus mollespiculum
GAGTTCTGGTAAACTGTGATGTTGGGATGCTGTCGCTCCCTCACTCTACATGCTCACCCAGGTCCATTGACAGTGGATGGTTTCACCTATGAGGATGGGTTTCCCTTTTGAGCCTGGTTCCTCTCAAGGTTTCTTCCTCATGTCAACTGAGGGAGGTTTTCCTTGCCACTCTCGCCATGGGCTTGCTCATTAGTGATGTGTACGGGTTGTAGAAAAATGTTTAAATTCCTTTTTAAATTACCTTTACTATGTAAAGCTGCTTTGCAACAATGTCAGTTGTAAAAAGTGCTATACAAATAAAACTAAATTGAATTGAATTGATCGTATCGTGTAGTAAGCCGCTAAGTCATTGAGCGACCAAATTGGGCCAAGTTGCTGAATCATTCAGCCAATCACTGAGTTGTTGAATCATTCAGCGAATCGCTAACTTGCTGAGTCGTTCACACTAGATAACACAGTAATAAATAAAAATTAAACACACAGACCACTAAGTTGTTTTAAGCAGCATTAAGTAAAGAACACTTTATATAATTTCAATAAAAAATAATTAAATTATTATGTAGTTATAAAAATAATAAAATTATGTAGTTTCACAACACATAGTAAAATAAAATGCATGAATTAAAATTTTAAATGAACAATTGCACAAAAGCTAAAATGTAAAATGTAACAATGGAGGTGTAAGAACACACTGTATAAAATTAAATATTAGAAAGAAAATGAAAAGTACAAAGAAAAATCCTAACCAAAGACTATGCTGAACTATATAGAAATTATGTGTGCAGAGTCAACAATTTGTAATGTTAAGGCATTGGATAAATTAAAGTGCAAAAAACCCCATTAACAACAGAGTCTTTGTAGTGTTTAAGATTTCAGTTAGAAAAAACTAAATACAATTAAATGTTGACATAAAGTAGTAAAGTACATATACTACATATGTACTACGTTGATATACTAGTGAAAAATCTTTATTAAGTTTTCTAATTTGCAAACTAGACTATTCAAAGACATAAAAAAAGAAAAGTGAAATCGAATGTTTCACTATTCAGAATGATACCTCTTCATAAGGCAGAATAAATAGCTTGGGAAGGTAACAGTATGCCTTACAACCTGTTGATGCAGGTTTGAGCCTGGCAGTGCATTTTTATTTAATTTTATTTTATTTTTTGGTGAATCAAATGAATCAATATGAATCAATTTGCTACTGATGAACAAAACAAAAGAATTGATGGTTCGTTAGTAAAAAGAATCTGACTTCCCATCACTATTATGCACAAAAGACCTCTGCACTAGACCTCCCAGGATTCTTTTCACCGCTTACAGTCACCTGACTTCTGACTAATGCATCAAATGAGCCCCAGCATACTTGTTCACTATATGAGGTCTCGGTTTTTGTATGTTCACAGCAAAGTACTGCTCTCTGTTTTGCCAATCTTTACCAAGCCTTTTTATTCATGATTGTAATAATGTGTAGGGCCCTATCTGCTCCAGTGAATCGGCTGGTTCAGTTCACAGGCTTCTGGGACCACAGTAACGTAATCCTTAAAGAGGGCTGAGGTCACCAGTGGGTTTATTCTGGCCTTGGGAAGAGCAAATAAAAGTGTCAGAGTCAAACAACAGCGGCGAAGGCTGCTGATGAATATTGGGACCACATATTTTATTCTATCCTGAGGGGTTTGTAGTACTTTTGTTTACTTGACCATACCATTAGAAAGCTGTAAGACCACCCTCCATGTGTTGGGGGCACTGCAGGTAATTGAAGGACAAGTGTAGTTTGAGGTTACTGAATTCAACCGGTAATAGAGTAGAGAAGAAGAAAAATGTTGAAAAATTAAACAAAACTTCAGTCAGAAAAGAGATAAAGAGAAATAAACGAGACAAAATGGTTACCAGGAGACCGAGAAGTAGCTGAATAAGAAAACCGCTTTCTTATTCAAAATTAGGATATAGCAAACAATACAAGTTAAAATAAATAAGAATTATAAAACTTAAAAGCAAGTTGGGTCATAGTGTAAATAAGTGCACAGGACATTATTATGGGGTTGTTATTATGTAGTGTCTCTCTGATCTGCCATGATCAGGAAACATTTTTTTTTTCATGGGTTGAGCAAGTTATGTACCTTTCTGATCCAAGAAAAAATAAGTGTTTTTAAGAGGATTTAATAAATGATGATTTATAAAAGAAAAAAAAATACCGTAGGATCACTCCTACAATGTGTATATTCTATTAAGTAAGAGTTGAAGATGCTATGGAGTTTGTATACAAAAGAAATGGATTTGGCATCCATAGTAATTTCAGGTATAAAAAAAAATGTAAACTGAATTTAAAATGCATAGTGAAATGCAAAGAAATAATAGTTGGAGAAGTATGTTGTTATCAAAACATTTAGAAGATGGCGGACATGCACGTGAGCATATGATGATGAGTAGTGTAATGTCGGAAGACCGGAACTGTGCGCTTGTGTTTCAGTTAAACTGAGTGTAATGTTTGGCTTTCCTGATCCTCCGGGAATGGAAAAGATGATAAATGTATGAGTGATAACCTTATAATAATGGTTTAGTTAAAATAAAATGTATTGTTATAATTATTAATATTCCTGTATATCGTGCTAAAAGTACACATATCTAAACTGAGTGCTGTTTCGAAGTTACGGGGAATTCCCGGTGGGAAGTTAACTCTTTCCTAGTGTATGTGCAAATGCTTTGTATTGTTATTTATTTTGGTTATCTTTTGTTTGTTGTTTTTACTTTCTTTTTCTCGCAAATAATTTTCTAGAATTGAACATGTATTTGGGTGCACCTTCCTACGCTTCCTAATCAAATTAAATGATTATCCTAAGTTTCACCAAATTTTAAGTATAATTAAGTTTCCTTTTCTATAATGATAAGTTTCCTTATCTTTTTCTTATCTTTAAAATGGTATATGGCAGTAAGAGGTGCAGGCGAACAAAGAGAGTATTACTAGTGTATGAACTGAGTGTGTATGAACTTTCCTGCATTTTCCTGACTTTATAGGACCGGACAAAATATGAAAGATGTATTTTCTTTTCTTTTTTCCTTTTGTTAAAGAAAAAACATTGAAAAATTTAATTGTAATTGTGTATCTGTCATTGAACAGAAGGGGGTAGGAAATTAGAAATTATCATGTGATTGGACATTCTATATCTTAGATAAATTGGCACAATGGCTCACTGTGTTTAGTCCCACAGGGATATTATGGTTTTGGATCCACAGCAGGATCTGAGTGCTGCTCTTCAGCTGGTCACCAGGAAAAGATGAGGGATTGTTCTGCACATTGGCTGGGTAAAACCAAACCTGCCTAAAGTGAAGTAACACAGCCATTGAAGGCTTTGAGGCGGGGTACACCCTGGACAGCTCGCAAGGCTATCGCAGGGCCAACAGTCACACCACCATTCGCACTCACACTCACACCTAGGGGTGATTTGGAACAGCCAATTAGCCTACCGTGCATGTTTTTGGACTGTGGGAGGAAACCGGAGTACCCAGAGGAAACCCACGCAAGCACAGGGAGAACATGCAAACTCCACACAGAAACACCCGAGCTGAGAATCGAACCCAGGACCTTCTTGCTGTGAGGCGGATGTGCTAACCACTATGCCACCATGCCACCCCCATAAGTCTTTAATCAGCCCTTCAAAAATATTTAAATTGGTAATGATTATCCCTTAAAAAAAGGCAATTGTATGATTTACTGCACCATTTGGTTATTGGATGATTTATGTGAATATGTGACTTGTATGAGTAGTTTATTCACCGAAGTGAGTGTAAGATTATTTTATTTTCTTCTATTCCACTCTGTACAAGGATGGCTTGATGACAACACAATGTTCTTAACTCTAGGAGCTTGACCAGGTGGCACTGAGCTAAGACCTTCAAGGTCACTTAAAGACAGGCAGTAACTACAGGGTTAAGAAACTGTGAACTAGTTGGTTTTTTTTTTTTTTTTTTTTTTTTTGCTAAGATAGCCTCAACATACAGTAGTGATAAGCCTCAAGTAATGGTGTCAAACGGAAAAGATGGTGAACTTGAAGGTATAAAAGGAGGGGTCTTGATGGACCACTTGACGTCTAGGAATCAGTCATGGGCATGAGGAGGAACTTTGGGGACCCAATCATAGATAGAGGATGGTAGATGGGGTCCGAGATTTTTCTCTTGGAACAACTTCTTTTGTGTATTCTTTTCTTCTCCTAAAAGCTAAATAAACACCTGCAAAATGATTTGGATCTCTTGCATCTTGAACTGGACACTTTTCACCACAACAGACTCTAAGCTATTTCTTAGCTTAAACTTAAGAGCTTCAGTCATATCTCAATATATACACTGCCCTGCCAAAAAAAAAAAAAAAAAAAAAAAAAAAAAAAAAAATCAGTTGCCACTGAGATAAAAACGAGCAAATAGGAAAGAGACCTTGATTAGCCAAAAAAATCTTGTCAGTGGTGGGGAATCATCAGCTTCATGCAATAAATATGGTCAGAAAAAAAATCTTTACTGACTGATTGAAGATTGTGTAAACACTTTGTAAAGTCTTTAAAAGATGAACAGTAGAACTCATGGTTATGTTTAGTAATGAAAATAAGAGCATTTCTTGACACAATACAATGAGAACTCACAGGATTGAGACTGTTTAGCTTGTTACTGAGAATAACTGGACTAAAGATCTGATTCTGGAGAAATTAAAAAGGGTCATGTGATCTGATGAGTTCAGATTTACCCTATCCCATAGTGACGGGCATGTCAGGGTAAATAGAAAAACACATAAAACAGTGCATCCATCATGCATAGTTGTGGCTGAACCAGCCTTCAGAAGCAGTGTGATCTGGGGTTGAGCTGCGTTTTGAGGCTCAGCAACGTGGCAATAAAATTAAATCTACTGATGCAGCACCTGAACGTACTGAATAATCAGATCATCCCATCAAAAGAGTTTTTCTTCTCTCATTGCATGGGTATAAAATTCAGGCTTAAATAGTGCAAGAGTGGTTCAGGATCATGAGAAATTATTTGCATGCATGGTTTGGAACCACACAGTCCTGACCCTAACCCTATTGAAAGTGTTTTGGATGTGCTGGAATGTGCTGGAGAAGTCAGTGGTGCAGTGCAGAGGTTAGTTTCTCTCATCCTTAATACAATCTCTTCAAAAATTATTACAGCTTTGGACTGAAATTAAAAAGCTACTTATGTTTATCGAAATAATGCCACAGTAAATGCACACTATCAAAGCTAAAAGTGGTCCCACAATGTAAAATAGTGTGCAGTGAAGATTATACACCACCGCTTTTGTGTAAAAGGGCTCCTAATAAAAAGAAGTAAAACATTAGTTCTCTATACTTTTTTGGTGAAAATGTATTGAACAATGCTATTTTAGGCAGTGAGAACCAAAAACATCATTCCAACAAGTATATTAAGGTAAAAGTTTGGCTAATAAACAAAAACACTGAAAATACCAATTTTTCAGAAAAATTTAAAGGTGTCGTAAATTTATTATTATTTTTTTACTTTTGCATAGCATGAATGAACTTCAAACCATATAGAATGATTTAGTGAGTGAAGAAAAAAAAATACGGTACAATTATACAACCAAGTACTATTTAAGTATTTACTTTGATTACAGCATTTAACCTTTCAGGCATAGTGTTCACATATTTTTTCATTTCCTCACTCACTAAACCATTCCATTTTTTTAGATCCAAAATAAAACAATATGTGATATTTTCCTCTTAGAGGGACATCTAACATTTGGCTTGGTTTCCTGGGAAAGGCCATTACCCTTATGATATCCTGTACTATAGGGGTAATGGCCTTCTTTCATAGTAAACAAGTGGTAATTAGAGAAACTACCCACATCAGAATGTCAAGGTTAGTTTTGGGTAGATATAGAACCAGATATGGGAATCTGCTTAGTTTGTAATACCACAGATGATATCCAATTTCTGGCTTCAGTAAAGATAACAATCTAAGGGAGGTTTTTTCAGAGCCAGGTGCCTCGGTGTCCTTTTCTCTTTTATTATCATCCTTTTTTGCAGGTCATGTGTGGCATTGTTTGATAAACTTAAGCAGAATATTCACTTCTCTTGGATTTTCTGTTAGACTGTAGTATGAAACCAGAAAAATGAATCGCACGACTGTGATGTATACAGAAATTGGTTGTTTTTTGTGCTGTATTTCTGGATGGAGCCTGATCTCTTCTACTCTGCCTACTGAGTACTGGAATTTCTCTGAAGTAGGTGCTTCTGTAATCACCACGGTCAATTATTACTCCAACTTGTGGATGGATTGTCTATCAGACACCACCGGTGTTTCTGACTGCAAGTACTATCCTTCCATGCTGGCTCTTCCAGGTAAAAACCTGCATAATGTTTAAATTCTCACAAAAAAATATATTTAACATATTTAACACCTTATTCATTGAAATCCTTAAATAACATAGTCTTATCCATAAATATTTGACATTAGTAAAAGTATTATTATTATTATAATTTTTATTATTATTATTTTTATTACCCCACACTGTATGTATGTGTGTTCCTGCCTGAAATTATGTGCAAGTGTGTGTTTGCTGTCTATCCTGTCCACTTTTTTTTTTTTTTGATTGCTTAAAGATTTATCAAAATAAAAACAAAAATTTGCAGTCATTGTTTATATCTAACTTTAATAAACTGTGTTAAGTTGCTGAAATAGCTTTCACTGTACGGATATTTATGGATCAGACTGTACAGTTTTTTAAAAGGTGTATTTTGTGGATTTGTTGTTTAAGCCCTGAACCATTTTTTTTTTGAGTTTTTTTGCATGTGTGCCGTGCCCTAGCCATTGCCTCTGTAATTCTGGGATTTGGGGGGGCTGTGCTCACCTTGATTGGAATGAAATGCACTAAGATTGGAGGTTCTGAACTCGTTAATGCAAGAATAACATTAGCAGCTGGCTTTACCTACTTGGCATCAGGTAGGACTTTATATTTAATTTTAAAATTCACTTTATTCTCTCTATAAACACACTGATGCAAAAACTTTCTTCCAGGATTCACTGGTATGATACTGTTCTCTCTGTGGGGAAACAAAATGCGGGCAGAATTTGTGGATCCAACCTTTAAGCCACAGAAGTAAGTAAATGAGAAAACTTGAAAATTGTTTCAGGTTAATGTAATGTGTGGTTAGTGAATTATTTAAATAGATTAATTAATCTGATCTCAAACATTTTATGCTTTTCAGCAATGGTTGATCAGCCTGCAAGCATGTGCCTTAAAAAAAAGCTCTTCACTGAACAAATGGCAAAACCACATCCTTAGCTGACAGAAAGTTAAATAATTTCAAAAGTCTTTTTAAGATACGATATATAAAATAAACAGTTTATACTCTACCCTATACATCATTAATTTTATGCTTGTCTTGTCAGGTTTAAACATGAGTTTAAACTTAAGTTTAATTTACAACACAACGTAACTAAAGTATAGCTGTGCAGTACATCACATACCAACCAACACATCACATAACACAGTCATAGTACTCACTGCACATTACTGCCATTTCAACACTGATATACAATAAAGTAGGAAATCCATGGACAGCTTCAGCCTTCCCCGAACCTAGTACAATTAGGTGAATTGGATGAATGAATTAATTAATATTTAATCCATGTTAAAGCTCAATTAAACTGAAATAACTGTATTAATGTATTTAATCTGATCCATTGCTGGTTTCTGTATAACCTATGCAACCCTTTGATATGTGTGTGTGTATATATATATATATAGAGTAGTGTGCAGTGAAGATTATACATCACAACCTTTGTCTAAAAGGGCTCCTAATAAAAAGAAATAAAAAATTACTTCTCTATAATTTTTGGGTGAAAAAGTATTGAACAATGCTGTTGTAGGCAATGAGAACCAAAAAAATTATTCCAACAAGTATAATAAAACATATGGAATGGTTTTTGTGAGTGAAGAAATGAAAGTACAAGTTCTTAGATAGAGAAGTGGAGTCCTGTGAGGTGCAGATAATGCAAGTCTATATAGTCCACTTGAACGCGTTTTGTTTATCTCTCCAGGCCCGTTTATTCCTGCATGGAAGGTGGTGGCAACGATTGTGAGAACTCAAAAAACTGCCGCGTATGCCCCACCACATAAATCAAATTAGGCGGGAAAACATAATCAGTTCACTGCGCTCGCTTCACAGCAAAAATATGTGTACACTGAAAGGTTAAATTCTGAAATCAAAGTAAAGGGTAGTCACACTAAATATTGACTTTTTTTTTCCTCAAAAAAGTGTTATTTTTGTTATTACTATATATTGTTGTTTGTTTATTTATCCTCATCAATATGATTCAATATTACAGGAAATAAATAGTACTTGTATGCATGTATGTACTTCTGACTTAATTTTATTAATTTATTTTATCAGATTTGAACTTGGTGCAGCATTATTTATAGGATGGGGAGGTTCCAGTTTGGTTATATGTGGAGGTGCAGTATTGTGTTATTTCTCATGCAGAGATGGATTCATCTCAGGGTAATGTTAATAGACAGTAAAATGAATAAAAGCATTATTTCACAAATCTATTTCACTAATAGCAATCTTCATTCCTCTCCTCAGATCAGATGATGCATTGCTTGAGGCAGACGCTTACACAAGAGCTTTCTCAAGAGGGACATACATGACAGCTCGAACCAGAGGGACCTATATGTTACCTGCCTACTCTAAATCTTCTACAGGAAGCATGCCCCCCTTATTATATTCAGGCAGAGAGAGTAAGGAAAACAGAAGGACACAAAGGGCATACAAAACCTGGAAAACAGCACCCTCTGTACCGTTTAACATAGATTCATATGTGTGAAGGCCATGTATTGAAAATTGTGCACTACCTGGCCAAAAATAAATAAATGAAAAATAATAATAAAAAAAAAATAATAATAATTTATTAGTTGCACACTAATATTTCCATACAGTGAATTTAGCCTTGACCACAGCATGTATGTAATGCATCTCCATTGCACTGTTGCTCCAGTTGGTCAGGTCGAGAATCAGCAACATTAATATGTAAATAAATGAGGTCAGCTGATGACCTGAATGGACCAGGTTTTCACATCAATGGACTTTTCTTCCCTAAATGCACAAATATAAAATGGAGTCTCAAAAAATGAAGAGTGGTTCACGGAGCATGAGGAATCATTTTCACATTTGCACCACAGAGTCCTGACCTTAACCCTATTGAAAGTTTTCGGGATGTGCTGGAGTAGACTTTATGGGGTGGTTCAATTTTTCCCTCATCAATTCAAGACATCTGTAAAAAATGAACCCAACAATGGTTGGAAATAAATGTTGCTTAAGTTTGTTGAAAGAATGGAATGACGATTACGTGCTATAAGGCTAAATGCACTCCATGAAAACATTAGCACGTGGGACTTTTTTTTTGGCTAGGCAGTGTATATTGACAATAAAAACAGATAATATATAATATTATAAAAAGACAATAAGCATTAAAAAAACTTAATGTAGCTCATTTCTTTTGAAAGTAGAGACAGGCACACTTTTTAGCATTTACTATTATAAACTTTATTGAGTTCTTTATTTAATAATGCTTATTCATTAGCAAAAAATTTAATAGCGGGTGTGCTTTAATTGTACCACATATGTAAGATATATACTACTTCAATCTCTTTCCTTAAAAGGAGATACATCTTCCCAGATCTAACTTCACTTTAAGTTGACTTTACAAACTTAAATTTTTTTTTTCAATCACTTCTTTAGAATTAAAAAAAAACAACTATTATGTATTGTTTATTTTTTAATTATTATTATTTGTTATGTGTATCATTTAATGTGTGTTCTCAAATGGGCAACAAGGTTCAATAAAATATTCACATTACTCTTTTACCAAAGGTTTATATGACTGGTAATACTAATAGGTAACACTAATGCTAGTGTGTTAGTGTGAGTGCGAATGGTTGTGTGACTGTTGGCCCGGCGATGGCCTGGCGAGCTGTCCAGGGTGTACCCCACCCTCGCCCAGAGTTGGCTGAGATGGGCGCCAGCCTCCCCGCGACCCTAATTAGGAATAAGCGGTTCAGAATATGAATGAATGAATGAATGAATGATAATATAATATAATGCTAGTGTTTGAGTCCTAGCAAGTTTTTGAGTAGACAGGGATTCCGCCGGCCACTGGCTCATAATGAAACCTATGCCTACTCACTGTTCACTGTTTCTTAAGAGTTGGACGTAATAGTATGATGTGAATTAATCCACTCAGCTGTAACTAGTGCATTGGATTTATGTGCATGATGTGTGTGCATGCTCAGTGTTTACAATAACAATTTATAAATATTAGCACTGAACATACCGTTGGCAGTAGATGATCTGGCAGCTCCAGTAGCAAACACACACATACAAATATATACACAGTATATGTGGCATATACCCACAGAGGGTGCAGTGTGGCTGTACAGTTTGAAAGTGGGCAGAGCAGATGATGGTTCACCAAATAATATATAAAGTTGACCATTTATAATAAATGAGGCTCCATAAAATTCTGAAAATACATTTTATTTCACATTTTATTATAAACTGCTAAATACCCTTCATCTCTCACCTAAGTAATATAACTCTCTCAACTGTCCCTACATTCTCACCCTGTATTCTGACCCCTATTCTATTCATTGTGGGTCCAGTCACTTATCTACTCAGTGACAACAGGAAATGGAATGCTTCAAAATAGTCCCAGTGTTCTATAGAGACTCCAACTCAAGACACCGTAGACAGAGATACTATGCTAGATGGATTAATCTTGCCAGAATTAGCTTCTAATGATACACCTGAGATTCACGTGAGACGAAACATCAGAATCAGAAACCCACCTTCCTGGTTGGCACATTTTATTAGGTAAAAGAAAAAAGAAAAAATACATTTAAATTCAAGTTGAGAAAATGCTGAACTAAAATGCTGAGTAAAGTTATGCTTAATTCACATATGAGTAGTATTATCCATGTCAGTCAGTCATTTTCCGCTTGATCCGGGGTTGGGTCACGAGGGCAGATGCCTAAGCAGTGAGATCCAGACATCCCTCTCCTCAGCCACTTCATCCTGTTCCGCCGGGGAGACACTGAGGCATTCCCAGACCAGCCAATAGACATAGCCCTTGGTCGACCCCGAAGTCTTCTCCCGGTTGGACATTACCGAAACACCACACCAGGGAGGCATTCAGGAGGCATTCTAATCATATGCCCGAGCCACCTCAACTGGTTCCTCTCAGTGAGGAGGAGCAGAGGCTGTACTCCAAGCTCCATGCGGACCTCTGAGGGAGAGCCCCACCACCCTGCAAAGGAAGTTCATTGCAGCCAATTGTATCCGTAATCTTGTTCTTTCAGTCACTACCCAAAGATCAAGACCATAGATTCAATTCAATTTAGTTTTATTTGTATAGCGCTTTTTACAATTGACATTGTCACAAAGCAGCTTTACATAGTAAAATTAAATTAGGGAGGAATCAAAAAATTTTTCTACAACCCCTACACATCCCTAATGAGCAAGCCCGCGGCGACAGTAGCAAGGAAAAGGGTGAGGGTTAGAGTGTAGATCAACTGGTAAGTTCAGAGTTTTGCCTATTGGCTCAACTCCCTCTTCATTATGAAAGACTGGTACAAGCTCCATCCTTCCCTCAGTTGTGAACAAGACCCCGAGATACTTGAACTCCTCCACTTGGGGCAGGACCTCATTACAAACCCGGAGGGTGCATTCCTCCCTTTTCTGCTGAGAACCATGGCCACGAACTTGGAGGTGCTGATTCTCACCCCGGCTGCTTTGCACTCAGCTGTGAATGACTCCAATGAGAGCTGAAGGTCCTGGCATGATGAAGCCAAAAGGACAATGTAATCCACAAAAAGCAGAGACGAGATCCTATGGCCACCAAACCAGAACCCCTCAATGCCTTGGCTGCACTTAGAAATTCTGTCCATAAAAAATGGAATAAGAACAAAACTGGTGACAAAAGGACAGCCTTGGCAGACTCCAACCCTCACTCGAAATGAATTTGACCTGTTTTTACCAATGTGAACCAAGCTCTGCTTCTTCTTCACCTGGATGCCCCCCTCATCGCGGGTATCCACCACCAGTTTCAGGGGTTACCATCATGACAGGCACTGATGACCTTCTGGCCACAGCTATTGGCTGCCACCTCAATAATGGAGGCATGAAACATGGTCCATTAGGATTCCTTGTCCCCTGCCTCCTTTGGGATGCGGTAGTAGTTCTGCTGGAGGTGGTAGTTGAAGACCCTTCTGACAGGAGACCCTAACTACAAACTTGAGTCTCCCAGGTCTGGAGGGTGGCCTCCCTCGCCATTGGAGCCAGCTCACCACCAGGTGGTGATCGGTTGACAGCTCAGGTCCTCTCTTCACCCGAGTGTCCACGACAGGCAGCTGCAAGTCCAATGACATGACTACAAAGCTGATAATTGGACAGCGGCCTAGGGTGTCCTGGTGCCAAGTGCACTTATGGACACCCTTATGTTTGAATATGGTGTTCATGATGGACAAAACATGACGAGCACAGAAGTCCAACAACAAAACCCCATTTGGGTTCAGATCAGAGAGGCCGTACCTACCAATCACACCCCTCCAGATCACAGTCATTACCCACATGGGTGTTGAAGTCTCCCAGGATGATGAGGGAGTCCCTGGGGGGAGCTCTCTTGCACACCCCCCCCAAAGACTCCAAAAAATGTGGGTACCCTGAACTGTCCATTTGGTGCATAAGCACAGACAACAGTCACCCAAAGGTGGAGGGAGGCTACCCTTTTGTCAACCAGGGACAACCCCAACATGTGGGGGCCAAGACGAGAGGCAACAAGGATGCCCATATTGGCCATGAGCATCTCCAGAATAGAATAAGGTCCAGCCCCTCTCGAGATGGGTGGTTCCAGAGCCCAAGCTATGTGTCGAGGTGAGTCTGACTATATCTAGTTGGTATCTCTCAAACTCATTCGCCAACTCAGGCTCCTTCCCTACCAGAGAGGTGACATTTCATTTCCCAAGAGCCAGAGTCAGTAGCCCAGGATCAGTTTGACAGAACCCATGCCTACGGCTGCCACCCAGCTCACAACGCACCTAACCCCTATAGCCCCTCCCACTGGTGGTGGGTCCACAGGAGGGCGTGCACATATTACAGACTGTATGGTGTATGTGTCTTCATGTTGGGAGGAGTAGAATGTAGTAATTAAAAGGTAGTATGGAGTTTCTCTGATGTGACCATTATCTAAATAATCAAGTGGAATGGAATGGATAGTGAAAATAGATTGATGATCTAAAATGGCTGAGGTTCATGGTTGCAACATGTAATAGTAACGTATATTTATTTCTAGTCACAGTATCCAAAACATAGATGTTATTACTCCAGATGTTTACATACACCACATAAAAAGACACCTAACCTTTTCCCTCACTGTCTGACATTAAATCAAACTAAACTTTTCCTGTTTTAGGTCAGTTAGGTTTACCAAATTTGTTTGTTAAATGCCAGAATACTGAGAGAGAGAATTTTTAAGAGAATGCTTTATTATTTTCTTCAAAGTCAGTTTACATACAGTAATAAGCTTACTATGCCTTTAAATAAAAAGATAAGATGATGATTTCATGGCTTTGGAAGCTTCTGATAATTGTGCCATTGTTAACTGTCAACATTGTAACAAATGTTGATTGTAACAAATGTTAATTGTCCAATTGAGTTAATTGGAGGTACACCTGTAGATGTTTTTTAAGACACACCTCAAACACACTTGTGTGACATCAAGAAAATCAAAGGAATCAGCCAAGACATCAGGAAGAGAGTTGTGGACCTCCATAATTCTGGGTCATCCTTGGAAACAATTTCTAGATGCCTGAAACTGGCACGGTCATCTGTTCAAAAAATTATATGCATGTAAAAAAAAACAAAAAAAAAAAACATAGGAATGTTCAGCCATCAAACTGCTCGGGAAGGAAACGGGTTCTGTGTCCCAGAGATGAATGCATTTTGGTGAGAAATGTGCGCATCAACCCCAGAACAACAGGAAAGGAACTTGTGAAGATGATGGCTGAAGCTGGTAAGAGGGTGTCATTATCCACAGTGAAACAAGTCTTGTACTGACAAGGCCTGAAAGGCTAAGGCAGAAGCCATTACTCCAAAAGAAAAAGAAAAAGTCTAGATTCATTTACAAATGCACATAGGGCCAAAGACCTAAATTTTTGGAGACATCCTGTAGTCTGATAAGACAAAAGTTGAACTGTTTAGCCATAACGACCACTGTTATGTTTGGAGGAAAAAGGGGAAGGCCTGCAAGCCTGATGACACCATCCCAGCTGTAAAGTATAGGGGTGGTAGCATCATGTTGTGTAGGTGTTTTTCTGCAGGAGGGACTGGTGCACTTCACAAAATAGATGGCATCATGAGGAAAGAACATTATGTGGAAATACTGAAGCAACATTTCAAGGATTCAGCCAGGAAGTTACAGCTTGGGTGCAGATGAGTTTTCCAAATTGACAATGACCCGAAGCATACCACAGAAATGGTAACATAGTGACTTAAGGACAACAGAGTCAATGTTTTAGAGTGACCATCATAAAGGCCTGATCTCAATCCCATAGAAAATGTGTGGGTAGAGCTGAAAAAGCATGTGCGAGCAAGACAGCCTACAAATCTGACCCAGTTATACCGGTTGGGGAGTGGGCCACAATTCCAGCAAAACTATTGTGAGAAGCTTATGGGAAGGAACTCTATGTAAAGTTCTAACTTTGAAGAAAATAATATCTATATATTAAAAAAAAACCTTTTAAAAATTCTCTCAGTATTCTGGCATTTAACAAATACAACAGATGAGCTACTCCTTTTACGAACTTTAAATAATTTGACAAGATTATTAAAAAAAAAATTTTTTTATCTTATTGAATATCAATAATTTTATAGACTATATAT
>JAQMYF010000021.1:11809705-11820122 GCA_030014195.1 Neosilurus mollespiculum
TAAAATTAAATTAGGGAGGAATCTAAAAAATTTTCTCTACAACCCCCTACACATCCCTAATGAGCAAGCCCGCGGCATATTTATATATATATCTCCCCATGAAGAGTGATGGGAGCGAGAGTCACATCCAATTATATCCAAAAGAATAATTAACATGTTGATAATATTCTAAAATAGATGTAAACCAAAGGGCTCAACTGTGTCCCACTCCTTTCACTAAACATTAATCTTTACAAAGAATCACTGAAACTTTATGGTGATACAACGAAATCAGAATATTTACATAAAGGGGGATTCAAATATAATTTTTTTCTTTATCTAATTGTAAAATGACATACATTTATATAGAAGTGTCCAAATCCTTACAAACTGACGGGCCCCAAACAGACTTACAGAGCACATATACAAAACTACACATCCAATCATCTGGATCCCCAATTAAAAAAATTACACATGTTTCATCACAGTAACACCATAAAAACAGTATGTTTAAAAATGATTCAAATAATTATAATATTCTTGTTTAATGTCATGGTAATTTTTTTTTGTTTACATTTTTGAGCTACATTTATCATACATTTATACATTTATTTATTTATTCTTTATTTATTGCAGCAATATCACCTCCTAGTGACAAGAGAAAATGTTTATATTCTGTGTATTTTGTGTTGCTTTTAGCAGGCTGACTTGATCAACCTCAAATTTGGTTAGAAAAGTGTTCCATCTTTGATAATGTACATTGTGAAAGATGTTTCCATTAAACGTTGTTATCATCGATGTGTGGCAATTTTTATCTCTTTTACTGAACAGATACTGTAGATGTTCTTAACTATATATTGACTGATCAAAAAAATCATAACATTTGGTGCGCACATCGCATGTGAGCACATTGATTGATGACATGTTATGGGTTGCTACACCAGAGGTGCAAGAACTCTTCATTGCTGCTGGTGGCTAAATTTGAAACGTAAAATCACACATTAAGGCCAGACAAAAAAATTTTGTGGTTCCGGTAACACAACCAATTTTTACGGAGCCCCTAAAGGGGCATGGGGAAAAAAAATAATAAAATGAAAAGTGTCTAGTGCCCACGAGAAACCTTAGGTAACTGGTGCGCACATGATAGTTTCTATCGCTTGCGAGATACTTTCTCGTGTGCACACAAAACCCTCTCGTGCGCACGTGAAACTTTCTCCTGCATGCGCGAAACTTTCTCGTGCTCACTAGAAACCTATCTATTTTTTTCCCCCAAGTCCCTTTAGGCGCTCCATAAATTTTTAACTGGATCAGTAGGTAGAAAAAAAATATTATTTAAAAAAAGTTTTTATTTGCAACATTTTTGAAGAAGTGAACTGACTTTTGAAGAATTGAAGAAGATCTCACTTAGGTATATAAACCATGGCATGGGAAAATTGTGTATATACCTACTAAGAAAAGGCTTTATTGCAAACTGAGTGGTACATTATCTACACTGAAAGCAAAATATGTGTGAAAATAGTTATTTCTTTGAAATTTTGGTTGCTCAAATCTATGTTGTGTTTGTAAATACTAATGTTAGCAAGAAGTTATTTTTTTGTATTGTATGTTCAGACTAACAATTCATTTGAATTGTGAAAGAAACCATTTTATTCCTGCACTTTCCCCCCTAAAGAGACCCACGGAGCAGGGTCTGCTTCACTAACATCTAGCAATGCTAACACATTCAAAGGGTCGAAACTACCCAGAATACTACCATGTAGAATATAGTACTTTGGATCAAACTTGCATTCTGTCTGATGAATTGTGGCGGCATTATGGTAAGTTATAACTATTTAAAGGAATTAACTTTTATATGTTTGAACAATTTGTGATTTTATTCAAACACAATTGCTTAACTGTATTAATGTATGCAACTTTTTTGTGTGAATTAATTAATATCTGTAATTATTGTTTACTGCACTATTAGTTTGACAGCTAAAACGTGGACGTGTATTTGAGATAGTAGACTGCGCGTAAAAACCTGCGCCTTCGTAAGTGATACATTCATTCCATGTCAGATCAGTGCATAATTACGTGGAAGGGTTTTTTTAATTCCCAGTGTCAAGATTTTTCACTGGTATTTTTATATTTCATATATATCGCACATAAAAAAGAAGACTGTTCGCCATCGGATGAGTGAAAAGGCATTTGTATAACAATGCATTTTAAAACTCGTGATTCTCATAATTCCCACTCAAACAGAAGCCTGGAAGCCATGGCTGATGATGTATTCAGGGGAAGTGTCATGTATAAACAAGTACATGGCAAGTGGAGAACACAGATTCAATATCATGGTAGATGCTACCGAAATAGAATAAGGTGCTGTAGAACTGCAACTTTTTTTTACCCTCAGGCTCTGATTCAGGTGGCAGAAAGAATCAAATCACAATTCAAATGCCCTCAGAGGGAAACAGACTGCACAACATGGACTAGTAGGCCATCAATATCTGTCTTCCCCCAAACAGATCTACTTTTAAATGACAGGTGGAGCAGACACATGCATTCATTGACCTTTCACATGGCACCAACTGGCATATACAATGTCATCAAATGTGCCTCTCTTTCCTTTTCCTTTCTTCTTTAGACTTAGAATCTCCACTTTTTCATTTAGCTGATAGACATTCTATCCTTTTTTCATCTGTGGGATCTTTCTTTTAGCTGCCTGTTCTTTGACTTTCTTTTTCCTTTTTTCCTTAGCTGTGAAAGTTTCACATTTCTTTTAGCTGCCTTATGTTCTCTCTTTCCTTTTCTTTTCCTCTCTAGAAGTCTAGATCTCTAGATGTAAAATCTAATTATCTAATCAATGGTTTGCTAAACTGAATAACCTAACTAGGAGCGCGCGATCATGGACTGCGGACACACACACACACACAAAAACTGCATTTGCTCTGTCTGTCATGAAAAGCAACTTGAAAAGTAAGTACACTGTCATTGGAAATTTATTAAATGTAATCAGTTCTTTACTTAGCACTGGTTATGTACCTAAATCCTTTAAACTAGCAGTTATCAATCCTCTGATTAAAAACCTGATTTGATCTTTGTCAGCTGTCCAAATATAGACTAATATAAAACCTCCACAGTATCTCCAAACTCTTAGAAACAGCTGTAGCTTAGCAGTTATATTCATATCTACATAGAAATACCATTAATGAAATGTATCAGTCGGGATTAGGCCTCATTATAGCAGAGAGACAACATCTGTTAAGGTGGTAAATAATTTACTGCTGGCATTAGAGCATTGTCTCCTTGTTTGTGTTATTTTTTTAGTGCAGCTAGTTCACACTATTTATTTTGATAGATTAGAAACTGTTCTTGGAGTTAAGGAAACAACCGTCTTCTGGTTCCAGTCTAATTTACTAATCCTTATTAATTTGTAGATGTAAATTGCAACTTCTATGTACATGCTAATGTTAAGCTTGGTGGTCCACAAGATTCAGTTTTAGGCCCTCCCCTTTTTCTCTTAACATGATTCTCTTGGGTAGTATTATTCATAAACATGGTATTATCTTGCACTATTATGCTGATGACACATAGTTGTATAGCCAGATGAGAGAAACCAGCTTATTATTTCAATTTAATTAAATTCAGTTTTATTTGTACAGTGCTTTTTATAATTGACATTGTCTCAAAGCATCTTTACATAGTAAAAGTAATTTAAAAAGGAATTTAAACATTTCCTACAACCCCACACATCCCTAATGAGCAAGCCCGCGGCGACAGTAGCAAGCAAAAACCCTCAGTTGACACAAGGAAGAAATCTTGAGAGGAACCAGGCTCAAAAGGGAAACCCATCCTCATTTAGGTGAAACCGTAAAATACAAACCATATAAGAGAAACTTAATTTCAGTCCAACATGTAGTCCGGTTGGATATACCCCAACTGTCCTCAAAAGTCCTAAATAATTGTAGTAAAAGAGGTTATAGCATCAGCAGTGAAAATTCATCTTCACAGTCTTTGAGTGCAGATTTAAGCCTATATGGGTCTTCATCAGCAGTAGCATGGGCTTCCAAGATGAGAACTCCAGCCAGCATCAGCAAACCAGGACAGACCGCAGGACTCAGAAAGCAGAAGGATCAGGAGGATCAGGATCACCGGCATCCAAGAAGCAGCATGTGTATGCATGCAGCAAGTGTATTAGTGGTGCAAGCAAGGACTTCGGCATGACTGCATCAGCATAACTAAAAAGAGAGAAACCAGAAGGAAGGCAGACTTGTTACATTGGGCACCCTGTTACATTGGGCAATCACCCACTCCACTGTCAGCTTATTAAATCCCCACTGGCATGACCTACCCCCATGAGCTGCTGCATGTCGCTTCACTTGGTTGCCAGCACCAGTTACTGGGTGACACTGAGGTTGATGAAGGCAATGAGGAGACCAGTGAACTGTGCAGATTCATTGCTGGTGGCTTCTCCCATATCCCAGGTTTTGGCACCAGTGTAACAAACTTTCTAGTTCAGAGCAAACGACAGACAGATCAGACAGATGTGCAGTTCACTCTTTTTATTCACTCCTCTGTTTATTTTTGTTTGCTTTTTTAGCAAATTTTTTTTCTCATTCTCTCATTTGCTGAAACGCTTATTCCTACTAGGGTTGTGGGGACTCACAACACACACACACACACACACACACACACACCTATTCACACTCACACCTAAGGGCAATTTGGCACAGCCTATTAGACTAATGTGCATGTCTTTGGACTGTGGGAGGAAATCAGAGTACCTGGAGAAGACCCACGCAAGCTCAGGCCTAGAGTCGGCTGAGATGGGCGCCAGCCTCCCCGCGACCCTAATTAGGAATAAGCGGTTCAGAAAATGAATGAATGAATGATAAATAAGCCCCCTACAGGTTAATTCATTCACCCACCTGACTTCTCTCTGCCAGTAGAGGGTACTTGATCACACTCTGTACCTGTAGCCTAGCAAGTAGCAGAATAAGAACCACTAAAATGTAATCACAAGCTTCTTAATTCCATACTGCATGATAGAAACAATGCCAGGCAAATATGTAATATGTTACATAACCATCACAACAAAATAATTGATTGGATTGAACCACATGTTTTTAACTTAAAATTTAACCATCACATTAACTTATTAGACTAGTATTTAAAATACACAAGTAGAATGTGGACCAATTTGCATCCCTGAATTAAAAATAATTTTTATAATTACATTTTTTTGTCCAGTTACTTTTAAGCCTGTGAAAATGGCTGAGATATGTGTAAAGAATTGCTGTAATTCCAAAGAGCTTTAAATACAATACTTTTGCTAAACCCCTTTTAATTAGAACTGATTGTCTAAATCACATAAACTGCTTCATTTCAAACCCATCAGAGTGGTGTACAAAAGCAAATGACAAAGCTTGTGTCATTGTCCAAATATTAATGGACCTAAATGTACATGGGCCTCTCTTCCTTATTTAGATATTCATAACAGAGTGTTTGGTACTGCACACGATTCACAGTCCAAATACCATTTCTAAATATTGCCTTTCACTCCTTATGTCAATCAAACTTCTCTGAGTGTACACTCGCACACCTGTCCTGTCCCAAGAAGTGTTCTGACAGGACTTGCATACAGGCTATGAATAGCAGATAGTCATCCCTGACAGCTGTGCATGTATGTGTGTGTGTTTGGGGGAAGGGGGGGGGGGGGTGTTGTTGGATGAAGTGAGGGTAGGGCCTTTTTTAAATATGCAGTTGACTGCTTCCAATCCTTAGGGTCTGTGACACATTAAAACATATGAATACACAACATGCCTTTGAGCTCCTAGCTAAATCCCCCACATCTAAGCCTTGTCAGTGGTATGGTGAACCTATACAGGAAGACTAATATAATTAAAAGTATTTACCTTAAAACTGAAGCTATGATAGCTGACTTGCAGTTCTGCTACCAGTCAGTGTGTTACATACACTCACACAAAAAATGCATACCTTGTCTTTAAAATTTTTATTTATTTAAGAAAAAAAATTTCCTGTGTATAGGACTACAATATTTCAGAAGTGTATTTTTGTCGTAACATTTTAAGGGGTCCAAACTGTAGCAGGACCCAGAACCCTATTGTTTTCCTTTTTTATTCTTTTTAAAACTGTTTTCCATAAATAAAAAAACATGAGCTGTTCAGGGTGTACTCCGCCTTCGCCCGGAGATGTCTTAGTTAAGTGCCAGCCTCCCTGCGACCCTAATTTGGAAAATGAAGTATGAAAATGAATGAATGAATGATAAATAACATGCTCCACAGTCCAAACCGTTGTGCTTTTGGAAGAGTTATTTACCACATGATGCAGATCACTGAATGAAGACAATAAATTACACTCATTAGCCCATAACTCCCAAACTGTATATTGCACATACTATGAAATTATAATCATACTTTCACTGGATGAAATGAATCACATGATCTGAGCTACACCCATTTCCACCTGTGTTTTTGTTTTTTTTGTAAAATCACTAAGCCTACTTTTTCGAACTCCTCCTAGAGTTCTGACCAGAATTTATCAAAATAATTTTCACAATTATTAATGTTCACAATTATCCAAATTATAAACAAACATTTTTACATACAACATACAACTTCTTGCATGTCTTGGCTATAGTAAATGATGATATTATTTATCATGATACTCTGTGCTGGATAAAACTTGGTGGAGATTGGGCAGTAGAGGGCCCTACAAATATGACAAGTCTGTATCTCTAGAGTGGTTCATTTGATTTGTTCAAAATTTGGTAGTATCTAGGGCCGCACATGTGGCCACCTGTACAGTGTTGTTGTGATTTGCTCAAAATATGTGTGGCCTATTATGCTAACAAATACAATATTTAGAATTCACCAAAACAATTCAAGTGAATAGAGTCAAATTTACAGGGAAGAAAGACTATAGACCATAGACAATACAACCTCATATACCAGAAATGGCATGTTCACATATAATCAGTGTACATATGTTTTCACCTAACTCCTAAACCATATGTTTCACATTTGAAAACCTTATATCCATGTGTTGCCTTAATCAAGTAACATTTTTGTACAGATTTTGTCTGATCTGTGTAACACTTTGCATAGAGTCTTGAGGGCAACCTGACCAAAAGTTATCAAAAATTATTATTTTTGTTGGTATAATTATTTACAAATGTACAAATTATTAATAGACAAATTTTACTAGGTAGCATAAAAATACAATGCATATCTCTCTAGTAAATGCTATTACCATGAAACTTAAGCCTCTTGTGTGTGATGATACTCTGCAGCTCTGGATCCACTAGGGGCACTACAAATATGACAAGTCTATATCTCAAGAGTTGTTCAAATTGTGCTAACAGTTACAATTTTTACAAATTGTCAGTTAGACTCAGATGTAAAGAGTCAAATTTACAGGCTAGACAGACAATGCTTCATAGGCCTCACATGGTGCTATAATAAAGTGTTAAGGCCCCTTACTACCAAACTGAATGTTTAACATTCAAAAAACTTATTTGGGAATTCTGTGTATTCTGACCTGACTACAAATACATAACCCAATACGCAGAAATCTTTGATTCACTCTGTATTCTCACATCTTTCTCTTATAACCAGCATTAAGTTTTATAGAATCATTTGTTCAAGGACCCTTTTACCCTGTACAACTCTCCCACTTTACCACCACCATGTTGTTATATTATAGAGTGCAGTAACAGGTGTTCAACGTGTGCACATTCTTTACTCAGGTAGAAGTACAGGTAGTTAGGCAATAAAGAAAAAAATGTCTTTGGTAAAAGTAGAAATGCTCTTTCATCTTCTTTACTCAAATAAAAATAAACAAGTACAGACTCTGAAATGTATATTCTCTGGAGTATAAATATAAGAAATGCATTTTTGAAGGATATTTCTACCCCCTGTTTGTGTGAAAAGCCTCATAAACAACTAACATCTCTCTCTCTCTCTCTCTCTCTCTCTCTCTCTCTCTCTCTCTCTCTCTCTCTCTCTCTCTCTCTCTCTTGGTCTGAAAAATAAGAAACTTCAGACTTAGACTTGACAATGATCTTCATATACTAGGAATAATACCTTCCTACCATATATGAATTCCTTATAGAGTCTCCTACCGTTATGAAATGGCACTATATTTATTTCTCCACTTTAACCTTGAACTGATACAGTAAAAAAATCTTTAAAAATTTTTAATATTTAGAATATTTATTTGCATGAATGTGACTTTAAACATCATCATATTTTAACACAATTCTTTAAAGTAAATGAAAAGAATCGAATTAAACAAAAGAGACAAAAACATTATACTCGTTTTTTTCTTTTTTAATTTATTTATTAAGGAATTTACATATCTGTGAGTGGCAAAAGTATGTGCCTCTGCGACTAAATTCCACATACACATACTTGCGACATTAAATTCCTTAATAAATAAATAAATAAAGTATAATGTTTTTGTCTCTTTTGTTTAATTCGATTATTTTCATTTATTTTAAAGAATTGTGTCACAATAAATTATATTAGCATATAATAGCAAAAAAGTATTTAGTCAGCCACCAATTGTGCAAGCTCTCCCACTTAAAAGATGAGAAAGGTCTCCAATTTTCATCACAGGAAATCACATTGTAGGATTTTTAATGAATTATTTGGTAAATTCAAATTCATATTATATTATATGACAGATATGTCATATATTATATGACATATGTCATATATTATATTATATGACAGATATTTATATTTATATTTATTATATGTCACATACCAAACTTATATATTTAATGTCGCAAAGTATGTGCCTCTGCGACTATCAGCCCAGGCTGAGATGACAGGCGGGTGAGAGTGGGTAAGATTTCTGAAAAAACGCACAGTGGGGCAAAAGAGTATTTAGTCAGCCACCAATTGTGCAAGTTCTCCTACTTAAACGATGAGAAAGGTCTCCAATTTTCATCACAGGAATTCACATTGTAGGATTTTTAATGAATTATTTGATAAATTCAAATTCAAATTCATTGGGAAAATAAGTATTTGATCACCTACAAACAGGCAAGATTTCTGGCTTTCATAGACCTGTAACTTCTACTTTAAGAGGCTCCTCTGTCATATAATATAATATGAATTTGAATTTGAATTTACTATTCAAATGTTATTTGAATGTCGCCGCGGGCTTCGTCATTAGGGATGTGTAGGGGTTGTAGAAGAATTTTCAGATTCCTCCCTAATTTAATTATACTATGTAAAGCGGCTTTGTGACAATGTCAATTGTAAAAAGCGCTATACAAATAAAACTGAAATGAATTGAATTTCAGTCCAACATGTTGTCCGGTTGGTTATATCACAACTGTAAGTCCTAAATAATAGTAGCAAAAGAGTTTACACAAAACAACACCATAACATGAGATAAAGACAAATTGTTAGTTTAATAGTCACAGTGTATCTTATACACGTATAAAAGTGCTAAATAATTTTTTAATTACTCAGTGTCTAGCAGATCTTGTGAACTGTCACATACTGGCAGCTGTACCCAAAACTGCCGTAGACTCACTGGCATCAAATTACAAAGCTTCCCTGCTGTAAGCCATAATCATCAAAATTATAACAAATAAAGGCTTGAAACATTTCACTCTGCATGTAATGAGTCTATATCATATATTAGTTTCTCCTTTTAAGTTGAATTACTGAAATAAATGAACTTTTGCTCGATATTCTAATTTTTCAAGTTTCACCTGTATTAACAGTACAAGGCTATCAATAGTTGTGTAAACATTGACAGTCAAGTGACCATGGGGCTACGGGGATAAAATCATTGTTTGATTTTCACAAATTGTGCATTATTTGGACTTAAAATAGACATATCTTTGTTACTATTTGGTATTGTTTTTGCTTCTCAAAAAATACTATAATACAACAGAGCCCAACAGAATGAAAGTATCATGCAAGCATATAAAAGCAATGTGTGAATTGTGCTCAGTTGTGCTCAAATATGTTTTATCTGCATTCTAGATCATGCAAAAGTTGGGGAAGTCTGATGAAACCAAAGATACACTGTTTGTGGAGGGTGTGGCTAACTTCATCAAGCAAATGGTAAGACTAACTATCTTTATAGCTTATCTTACCTAAATTGTACTAATCTTCTCTTGGCTATAAACTGAATCTGAAAACCTCTGAAATTTTTGAATCTGAAAAGAGTATGTGTTGAGTGCATTGTGACTGTCAGTTTAATTATTATTAATTACTAAGAGATATTATAACTGTAACTGTAAGATAATTATAAAAGACATTGGGAATGTATATTGTCTATTTTCTCGTCAAGGTTTACAGGTGAATTTATTTGTAAAATCTTTCATTTAAAATTAATGAAGATAAAAATTATATATATATATATATATATATATGTGTGTGTGTGTGTGTGTGTGTGTGTGTGTGTGTGTGTG
>JAQMYF010000021.1:11823926-11839568 GCA_030014195.1 Neosilurus mollespiculum
TATATATAAAAACTTATATAAAACTTAATGGATTTTGATGAAATTTTCAGGATGACTCAGAAATGATACAAGGATTTAAACAATTGATTAAAATTTTGCCAGTAGTCAATATTATTGTCTGGATGAAGAAAATTTTTAAAGGTTTCGTCGTCCGAGTTACTGTGTCCGGACCATACCGAAGCGTAACCTTCAGACTATTTATTTTATCACTTGTTCTAATAGAGTTTCTTTACATTCTGATCAAAAGAGTGGTTTAATTACCACAGAGCACCCACATTGTCTAGTGGATGCCACATATCTCATACATGGTACTTAAAAGTACAGATCAAACATTCTCAGCATCCTATAATCGCAGAACTTGTAATACAAATGTAAATGGCTCATAAATTGGACATGATACAGTAAATGATTGTGCAAAATGTATTAACATTGTAACAATGAAGCACAGTGGGCACTCTGTACAAGCTAACAGCATATGGTGATCGCATGCTTTGGACACATCCTAGTTGCAAGTTGAATGTACTGGACATAGTTAACACATACAATGGACATGGAATGAGTGTACTTCAGCGGCAATTACTTCACAAGAAATGCAGCGAAATGCGGCCAAACCTACAACCAAACATGAATGTGTGAAAGGAGTATTACTCCCAGTTACTGCCCCAACTTCCGCTCGCCTGACTTATAGTTCTAAAATAGACTAACCTGTATTTATCATAAATCCACTGCAGGATGTAACTGTTCTAAAAATGTCATAATTAATGAGGTACCTTGCTTCATCTTAATGTTTTGATGGGACTATATCTTCAGTTATGTGTGTGTGTGTGTGTGTGTGTGTGTGTGTGTGTGTGTGTGTGTGTGTTTCTGTGTGTGTGCGCGTGTGCTGACAGGCAGAAGAGGACTTGGGAAAAGCTCAAAAGGTGTTTGAAGAGATTAATTATAACCTTCAAGAGGAGCTCCCATCTTTGTGGAACAGGTGTTACGTAATTTCTCCCATTCTGCTTCTTTTGTTGTGTTCTTTTTAATAGTCTTCTTCCATTAATTCCATTACTTATTAATTAATATTTTTAAGGCACTCATATAATTTAAACTGTGGGAAAATTTCAGAGCAGGAATCAATTTGTGCTTTCCATGCCAAGAATTCAGATGCAAAACCCAATAAGTCCACTTGAAGTCTTTTGTGTTAAAACAGTGAAATTTACCATATTATATTTTGTTCAGTTTAATCATGCACTTTTTTCTTCTAATAGACTTTAATTTAATTATGTACTAATATAGATTGGCTTTAGTGTTAGATCAATACATTTAAACACCAGTGATACTGAAGTGCATTCAGTACATAAGCCACTTAATATTACAGAATACAGGTCAGTAAAACAGTTTAGAAATACTTTTACTAAGAATATAATTTGCTTGTAATTAATTAAACAAAGTTCCATTTCCGGGTGGCAGGTGGTGTAGTTATAAGTTGTCATGTTATCATGTCGACTTCATATCAAGAAGGTCCTGGGTTTGAGCCCCAGGCTTGTCGAGGGCATTTCTTTGTTTCTTTGAGTTTGACTGAAGGAATTATTATTATTATTATTATTATTATTATTATTATTATTATTATTATTCTGTCGTACTTAATGTGGCCCAGATGGCAAAGTGCACCCACGCAACGTATATGTGCGTCTCTGGGCCAGGAAGTGTGCTATTACTTTTATTGGCATTTCACATTACCATGGTGACACAATTAGCCAAAAACTACTCCAAAAATATATCATATTGAAATGAATGGGGAGAGGTCAACAAGCAATCATCAAACTCAATTTGACACCTCACAAAGAAGCCATACTTTTACATAGAAACTTGGTTGAACTTTTAAAATGTAGACACTAAAGTCATCATTTTAATAGTCAAAACGGCCTTTTGCCACCTTTTATGGTTTTCTCTTAATTGTTGATCAAGTGTCATAAGGATTTCTGAGTCAGTTTGTGTATTCATAATGGGTGAGCATTGCACGGGATGTTTTGGGCTAGAGTGGGTGATGTCATAAGCAGAGTGCGAAAACAAAATTTTCTTGGAAAAATTTTTTTAACTCGCTCCTATTCCCATAATTATCACTCTACACATAACGGAGGAAAATTTGTGCTAGTTCTGACCATGTAACTTTCAACACCACTTGTGGAAGATAAATGGCGAGCCTCTGACTGACAGCTGTACCCTAAATTTGTCCATAGAAGTCAATACAAAATAGAGTTTTTAAAATAATGTAAATTCATTATGAGGGTCATTTTTAAATCATGACTGTTTAATAGTACAGTGCAGTGCAGTACAGTACAGTGAAATAATTTATATTACTGTATTCACAAAATTCTTGGATCTCAAACGTTTTCAAATCAGAAGTCCAAAAGCGAAATGTGAGGAATTTCCTTTTTAACTCAAAAATGTATGTGTAACTGTCAGCCACCATAATCTCTATGGCAATGACCAGCTGTGTCATGCACCTCATACACACCTGCAGCTTTTCAAAACACAAAAACGAGTCACGCACACACATTGCCTGTTTGTTTGGTTCCAGACAGGCAGATGTAATATGCAATAGAATAGATATGTAAATATGTATAGATATGTATGTATATCTAATTATGTGTAGAGCCGAGCTATTCAATTGGTGCTTTGAGTTGGCTACTCTATTCTTTTAAAAAGTAAAAAAAAATAATATTATATAGACAGTTCTTAGATACACCTTATGGTGCCCCTGGACACATCATCAGTGATGTAACCTAGGATCACAGGGAATTTCGGGTCTTTCAACAATCAGACCCCATCCCCCAGGCGACCCAGCCTGGGTTGATCAGGCCCCAGGTTGTGTCCAGGTTGCGCTACCCTACTTGCCATGACTCTCCCTTCTTGATCCACAACTACCTTGATGCCACTTTTGCTGCGTCGGTGGCCAACTTAACAGCCCTTCGCTGACTGGCTCCTGTGATGCCTAGCATCCTGTAGGCCCTGCAGAGGGATTGGCCCACAAATCCTCGGCATCCCACTTCGATGGGTTAGCATTGAGCCCACCAACCATTGTTCCGGCATGATGTCTGGCCTTAATGTTGTCTTGGCGACATCTTCTGGGAACTTCAGCTGCTTCCCCAGGTCAACTTTCAGCTCCCAATCACACGCCATCACCAACAGGCCAGGGGAGGTATTTCAGGGAGCCGCTGCAGGCTTCTCCCCAGCTCTGAAAAAAGTGATAATGTTCCTAACTGGGTGAAGGCTCTTGCTGTGGCTGATTCCACTGTAGATAGCATCCGCTATGGCCTTCAGGACATGGTCATGCCTCCAGCGGTAGCACCCTTCACCCAGGGCTCTCAGACAGCAGCTGAGGATGTGCACCAGGGGGCAAGCTGGTGTATCCACCCTCCCCCAGGTGAAGAGGTTAGATGGGCTAGGTAGCATGTCATAGACTGCCTGGATCAAGAATTTTATGCGATGGGGTTCAGCTTTTCACAGCTCAGTTCATGTGACTTTGCGCTCCACAGCTTGCTCTCATCTCATCCAGGCTCCCTGCTGCCTTATTCCCACAATATGGCTGACCCGCTTCTCCTCTACTCCAGCTCACAGCTCCTCAATGATTAGTGACCTCCTCTCTTTGCCCTGTACCCTACCATAGTGAGGTGTTGCTACCCAAACCAGCTCTTCCCTGTACCACTGTGCCCACTAGCACCCTCGGAAGCTGTCTACTTACATCCTGTCCTAACCTCGATCCCAGCCTGGGCGACCTTTGGGTCCCTTGACTCCCGGTATTGAAGCAGCTCCCTCGATTGAGTGATCATGAATTCCTCGCTCAGGCTGCTGATAGGGAGCTTCAGCTTGTTGGTCTGTCCATACAGGGCAATACTGCTCAGGCTTCGTAGCAGCCCCAGCCACCTGTGGAAAAACCTGCTGACCCTCATCTCAAAGTCTTCCACTGTTGAAATGGGGACTTCGTAGACCAAGAGGGGCCAAAGGATCCAAGAAAAGATACCATGCTGGTAAATCCAGGCTTTGAACTTGCCAGGGAGGCCAGACTTGTCCACCACAGCTAGCCAAGTCTCCAGCTCTTAGTTGGTTGCTTCTGTGGAGGCTGTGCCTCTCAGGCTGCAGTTGCAGGCACCTTTCCCAGGCTCTTCACCAGTTCCTCTGTGAGTGATGGTATCTTGGTGGTGCCGAGTGAGAAGCAGAACTTACATGTCACCTTCCCCTTCTTCAGCACAAGAGACCTCGATTTACCTGGTTTGAACCTCATCTGAGCCCAGGAGATCAACTCTTTGAGGCCACTCAGGATCCACCTGCAGCCCGGAACAGATGTGGTTGTCACTGTCAGGTCGTCCATGAAGGCTTGAATGGGTGGCTGTCAGACTCCAGACTTGGTGAGGGGCCCCCTACACTGAACTTCCGCAGACTTCACCAGCATGTTCATGGTGAGAGCAAAGAGGATGACCGAGATTGTACATCCAGTGATAATCCCTTTTTCAAGTTTGTGCCAGTTGGAAGTTGTTGATCCAGAAGAGACTCTCAGGCTGAAGTTGGCATAGTAGTCCAGGATAAGGCGTCTGAACTTCTTTGGGATGTGATGTTGGTTCAGTGCCTCTTCGACCATCTTGTAAGGCATGGATCCATAGGCGTTGGCAAGGTCCAACCACAGCACAGCGAGGTCACCTTTGTTCTCCCTGGCTTCCATGATAAGCTGAGTGACCATGACTGTGTGCTCCAAACATCCAGAGACCTTCGGAATCACTCCTTTCTGGACCAAGGTGTCGATGTAGGAGTTTTCCAGGATGTAGTCTGTCTGTCGCCTGGTGACAATGCTGAAGAAGATCTTTCCTTCAACACTAAGCAGTGAGATGGTTCGGAACTGATTGATGTTCTGAGACTTTTCCTCCTTTGGGATCCACACACCCTCTGCCTGTCTCCACTAGTCTGCTACCTTGCCCCTCCTCCAGATCACCTTCAGGATCTTCCAGAGCCTCTGGAGTAGCCTGGGGCAGTTCTTATAAACCTTGTAAGGTACTCCAGTAGGCCCAGGAGCGGAGCTTGCTCTTGCCCTCTTGACTACCTCCTGGATCTCTCTCCAACTGGGCTTCTTCCCGTCGAAATCCAGTGTTGGTGCAGGTGGATCAATCAGGGACCTACAGTTCTTGCACTCTACGTTTGTCACTGTAGGTCTCTCTAAGGTGCTGATCGACCTCAGCTTTGGAACAGGCGAGTTGATCGCTGTGCTTCTGCCCTAGCAGCTGTTTTGTGAACTTAAATGGATTTGCTAGGAAGGCAGCCCGCTTTCTGGACCTCTCCTTCCTCCTCCTCCTGTGCCACTCAGCCCTTCTCAGGAACATCAGCCTCTTGTGGATTATAGTAAGTAGCTCTGCCAGAGGTCCCCTCTTCTCTTTACTCCCTACCTTGCTGCCTCAAGCTCTTCAGCTGCTGTCAGAGCTGATAGATTTTCCTAGCTCTGATGTTCATGGTGTAGGGTGGCTTTGCTGTATGCCTCTCCTCTAACCCAAACCTCTCTGTGGCTAGACTGATGATGATCGTGGTCATTGTCTTGAGGCAGCAATCAGCTTCCCCATTGGTATTTGCTTCCAGAATGGTGTCGGCATCTTCATCGAACTGGAGCCACTCCTTTTCCTTATTAGCTTGGGGCTACTTTACCCAATGGTGTTCTGATGTCCTGTGTGCGTCTGGTGCTTGTGTCACCTGGAGGCTTCGGGCACTGTAGGGTGACTCCAGGCCAAGCTCCTCCTACGTCTCACCAGGAGTAGTTTCTGCATGCTGTGACTCTAGAACCCTCTGCACACACTTCATCTTAGCTGGTGGATCCGCAGGCCATGTCGGTTCTTGCATATCTTACCACATATGCATTCCATTGTCATCGTCGTATTTCCATTTCCTTGTGCTGTCACCCCTTGGTCCATCTGGTGGGATACTCTTCTGCCCCCCCTCTCGGGAATCCCTGCGGGTATTGCTCCTGTAGGTCGATCTGTTGCTTCCTATGGGTTCTTCCTCTCAGAAAATGCAGCTTGGGATGCTACCCCTCACTGCCCCAGTGCCATCTTTATGAGCTGTCACCTGTCTCTCCAGCTGTCATCAATCTGTACTTGGTTGTCAACCAGACTGTTCCTGGTAGTCACTGGTGGTTCCAGTAAAACAGTTCTTATTGTACATATATGTACATATGTACATGGTAAATAACTTAACGGATTTTGATGAAAATTTCAGGATGACTCAGAAATGATACAAGGATTAAATTTTTTTTTTTAATAAATTTTTCCACTGGTCAATATTATTGTCTGGATGCAGGGAATTTTTAAAGTTTTTTTAGCACGGATGACGAAGTCATTCGAGTTACTGTGTCTGGACCATACCGAAGTGTAACTTCTAGGCTTGCGTTTGATGGTGTAATCTCATTGCTTTCTGTACAACTTTTAGGCCAATTATCACAAAAATAATCCAATTATTAATATTTCCTCATCTGAGTGCAAGGCCTCTTATTCAATACAGGCCCTATACATAATGCAACCATTATCGCACTAGAGGAACAAGAGCCCTTTTCCGTTGCTTGCACCTGTATTTTTTAGGATTCCAAATAAACGCTAGTGGTTTTTTCCCGCTTCTTCTTATTTTTGCATACATAAAACATGTGCACTGGACATTTTGAAGCCTTATTTAGCACATGGGTACAGATTGCCATAGGAACTGCTGATACAAAAGCTACAGCAAAAGAAAGTTTTGTCTCATAACTCCTGAACTGTATCTCAGACATTGAAAACCTAATATCCAGGTGTTCACTACACTAAGCTGAATCACAGGATGTGATGGTTTTGTGTTTTTCTCGCAAAATCACTAAATTAAATAATTCATTCATCCTCTTCTGCTTCTTCCGGGGTCGGGTCATGGGGGCAGCAGTCTAAACAGTGAGGTCCACATGTCCCTCTCCCCAGCCACTTCCTCATGCACTTCCGGGGGGACACCAAGGCGTTCCCAGACCAGCCAAGAGACATAGTCCCTCCAGCATGTTCTGGGTCAGCCCCAGGGTCTCTTCCTGGTTGGACATGCCCGAAAAACCACACCAGGGAGGCGTTTGGGAGGCATTCTAATCAGATGCCTGAGCCACCTCAACTGGCTCCTCTCAACACGAAGGAGCAGCAGTTCTACTGCTATCTATCCCGGATGACAGAACTTCTCACCCTATCTCTAAGGGAGAGACCTGCCACCCTGCGGAGGAAGCTCATTTCAGCCACTTGTATTCGCAATGTCGTTCTTTTGGTCACTACCCAAAGCTCATGACTATAGGTGAGGGTAGGAATGTAAATTGACTGGTAAATTGAGAGCTTTGCCTTCTGGCTCAGCTCCCTCTTCACCACGATGAACCAGTACAAGCACCAATTTACAGCAGAGGCTGCACCGATCCGCCTGTCAGTTTCATGCTCCATGTAATAGGCAGACCCCCCTCTGTACCCCCAGGCTCTTTCTCTTCCACAGATGGCGTGTTGGTGGGATTGAGGAGATCCTCGAAGTATTCCTTCCATCTCCCGACAACATCCCCAGTTGAGGTGAGCAGCTCCCCACTTCCACTGTAAACAGTGTTTGTGGAGTACTGCTTCACCTTCCTGAGGTGCCAGATTGTGGTCCAGAACCTTTTTGAGGCCAATTGATTTCCTTTTCAATAACAATTGTCTTTTTCCAGGCCCTCAACAAACTCCTCCCACACCTAAGATTTTGCATTGGCGACAGCCCGGGCTGCAGAGCATTTGGCTTGTCAGTACCTGTCCACTGCCTCAGGAGTTCCACAGGCCCAAAGGACCTGATTGGCCTCCTTCAGCTTGACAGCCCCCTCACTGCAGGTGTCCACCACCTGGTTCGGGGGTTGCCCCCACGACAGGCACCGATGGCCTTCTGGCCACAGCTGTGGGCTTCCACCTCAATAATGGAGACACAGAACATGGCCCATTCGGACTCTATGTTCCTGGCCTCCATTGGGATGTGGTGGTAGCTCTGCTGGAGGTGGGAGTTGAAGGCCCTTCTGACAGGCCTAGGGTGTCCTAGTGCCATGTGTACTTATGGACACCCTTATGTTCGAACATGGTGTTCATGATGGGCAAACTGTACACAGAAGTCCAACAACGAAACACCATTCGGGTTCAGGTCAGAGAGGCTTTACCTACCAATCACACCCTTCCAGGTCACACTGTCATTGCCCACATGGGCTTTGAAGTCTCCTAGTATGACAAGAGAGTCCCCAGGGAGAATGCCCTCTAGCACACCCCCTAGGGACTCCAAAAAGGGTGGGTAGTTTGAACTGTTATTTGGTGCATAAGCACAAACATCAGTCAGGACCTATCCCCCCACCTGAAGGCAGAGGGAGGCTACCCTTTCGTCAACCAGAGAGAACCCCAACATGTGGGCACCAAGGCGGGGGCAACTAGGATGCCCACACCAGCTCGCCACCTCTCCCAATGAGCAAATCCAGAATAAAACAAGGTCCAGCCCCTCTCGAGAAGGGTGGTTCCAGAGCCCAAGTTATGTGTTGAGGTGAGTCCAACTATATCTAGTCGGTATCCCTCAACCTCACACACCAGCTCAGGCTCCTTCCCTGCCAGAGAGGTGACATTCTATGTACCAAAAGCCAGAGTCAGTAGCCGAGGATTGGTCTGGCAGAACCCATGCCTTCGGCTGCTACCCGGCTCACATTGCACCTGACCCCTATTGCCCCTCCCACAGGTGGTGGGTCCATGGGAGGGTGGTAAATTTCTGCTAAAAATCTGCTAAATTTGCCTGCCTGCAGTCCAGAACTTTCACCTATAGAGAATATTTGGCATATTATTAAACGAAAAATACCTTTAAGACGACCACAAACTCTTTAGCAGCAGGAAACCTTTTTCAGGCAAGAATGGGACCAAATACCTTCACCAAATCTCCAGAAACTCAAAACCTCAATGCCCAGATGTCTTCAAACTGCTTTGAAAAGAAGAGGAGATGCAACACCATGGTAAACATGCCCCTGTCCCAACTATTTTGAGACCTGTAGCAAGCATCAAATTTGAAAAGAGCTCATTCTGTGCATAAAATTGTAAAATTTCTCAGACTATACTTGTTGTATTATCTATGTTCTGTTGTGAATAAATATTGGCTCAGTCTTTTAGTGTTTATTTTATTCAAAGTTAAAGAATGTTTCAACTTTTCTGGAATTCAGGTTTTAGAAACTTGAAAAGGGCCGAATAGTTACTGAATATTAGTTTCCTAAAGGGCATGAAATGAAATCTGCACTGAATGAATAGCCGTTTATTTGAAATCGGTTGTCAGGATCCGTCTAAGACTGAGTTAATTGCCGCCCTCTGGTGGCCATTTCTGTTACTTGTTTTTGTTTTTGGTCCACCATGTGCTTGTTTTTGCTCCGCCCCTACTTCCTGTGTTTTTTTTTTTTTTGTTCAGCCAATTTAAGTACAAACCTGTGTTCAATCAGTTTGCATTACTTCCCTATTTATTCCTTGTCTGATTGTCCTGTATGTCTTTTTCCTGACCTGGTCCCACTAGTTGCAAAGAGATTCTTTGTTTCTGGACTGTTCCTGTGATCCTTTTGTTTAGATTTTTTGCTGTTGATTCCCCTTTTGGTTTTTGTAGTGTTTTGATAACCTTTCATTAAACTGCACTAAGGAATCTGCGCATTGGTTCTTTTTTGCCTCATCAAACCTGCAGGTTGCTGCTACCTAGTGGAGGGATGATGAACTATGTTTCATGGTAATGGTTGATACAAAGAATGTACAATAATTATATTCTTTAAAAGCTCTCGCAGGCCACATAAAATGAGTTGGCGGCCCACCTGTGCCTTACAGCATCAGCCGCAGTCATACAGGCATAGACTGAACACATTTGTATTACAAAGTCTGGGGAAAGTCATAGTCCCATCTTCTGGTCAAAGGAAGTAGCAAAAAAAAAACCATTTTGATCTACCTCAAAATTACTCAAGAAACTTGGAAGATTTTGGTAATAATTTCTCTTGAATATTGTGAATTTTCATCATAGGGTGAGGGAGTGGCAAAGTGGCATTTTTTTATTTATTTATTAATGTATTTATTTTTAAATTTTTAGAAATGAAACCATGAAAAAAAAATGTGGCTACCAGTCACACATTTATATGGTAAAAGTTGTAGTGCCACAATCTGGCTAAAGGAAAAAAACAAAACAAAAAAATAAATAAAATAAAGAAATCACACATCTACAGTCATTGACAAAAGTCTTGTCGCATATGTGGACATTCATGTATAAAAGTCTATATCTCACCAACCTGTTAACCGATTTTAATCAACTATGACCTAAAATAACCCTCTGATGGTACTGAATAATACTGTATGTGCTAGCAGCAGTATTGAAAAGAAATTTATTCTAATCTTTACAGCTTCTTAAATATAAACATTCCCATTTTTGCCTGGACAAAAGTCTTGTCGCAAAGACTTAATTTCACATTCAAGACTATATTTATTTCAGAAAAATAATCAAATGGCCTTGTTTATAACTAAATACATAATATTGTAGCAAATATAACATCATATTGAAAAATTAAAAGCCTCACTCAAGGTCAGTAGTGCTTCTGCAGACCTCTGCAAGGTCAGTAGTGCCTCTGCTTGTCATGATGAATAATTATCATATTAAAAGCATCAGACACCTTCAAGATGTTCAAATTACAAATAATAAAAATTTCTAAGTGCTACTAAAAATTCTTGGCACATGACACTTGTAATCCATTTTTAATACACAAGTAAGCTATTTTAGAGGGCAGCTCATTCATCAAATGGTCAGAAAACAGTCTGTTATCAACCCTATGGTGAGAAATCTGTGCCACCTGTAGGTTTGAAACATAATGGGAAACCATAATCTGTTGATATTTGCATCTGGTAAAGTTACCACCCATCTTGCATAGCGTTGTGATACCTATGTACTGGAGGTGACCTTAAACCAAGATGTTTCACTTTCATACATGGTGGTTCTTCAGTGAACTCTGGGTCCAGCAATTTTCTAGGTGGTCAGTAACAACATTGGTGGCATACCAACATGATATTGAATTAATAATTCATCTGAAATAGCATTTTTTTCTTCATGTTTCTGCTAATAAGTTTCCCCGTGTTAGGGCCTTGGTAAGCACGTCATGGTGTTCTAGCTATGTCTTGTACAGGACCTGTATGGTGTATGGTATATGGAGACCATTGCAAGAAAAATGATGTATAGGAGCAGACATTGCTAGCTATGAGTCCCAATGGATCTTTTGAGCGAGTCATCAGGAGACTAATTACAACTCTTGTGCAGCCAATTGTTTTGTGGATTGTTTTTCTTGCATGACCTAGCTTACCCGTGTGTACCAAGGGTCTCTGAAATTTCTGTTTACTATTACTACTGCTTGCAAATTATTTTCATTTGCTTTTAGGAGATCTTTAAGGTTTCTACAGTTTTTGCAAAAAGATTTTATAAATTGCCTAAAATCTGCTTTAATACCTATATTTTATGTATATTTAGTTAATCAAGCACTTTTCATTGTTTTTTACTAATTTTACTAATTATGTTTTACTAGTTACTTTAATCCAGAATTCGATGTTACATGATGGCGGCAAGAATTTTGTCCAGCCTAGAATGACTATGTTCGTCTTTTATTAGCTGTAAAAAGTTGTAATTTCCTGTTGCTTTCACAAAGCAATCTATATACTTGTAGGATTAAGTTTATTAGAAAATGTAATGCATAGCTGATGAAAATCGGTTTATAGGTTGGTGAGATATGGGCTTTTACACATGAATGTCCACATGTGCAACAGGACTTTGTCAGTGACTGTATATTTTTATGTGGACCTCCAAGAGGTTTGTCCTGATCTACCCAAAACTACTCAGTAAGCTCATATGCATTTCTATTGCATATACATTTTGAGTTTTTGTTATATAGGATGTGGGTGTGGTAGGGCAGTGAATTTCAATGTCTCGTAATGGTGCAAAAACACAGAAAATGACTATAAGTCACACATACATTATCACAACAGCCCCACTCTTAACATAGTTAAGTAACAGTCCCACTCTTAACATAGTTATCTTGCAGTTTCCTGTGATAGTCACCGTGGCACCTACTGGCACAGTGAAATATAGTGTTTGAGTTTTACTATTTACAATTGAGTCCTACCATTTTTTTTATTTTTTTATTTTACCTGATACACCTTAATTTTTTTCAGGAAAGTCTCAAGAACTTGATTTCTATGTGTTGTGAATATTATGACTTCTCCTCAAACTGTGTCATTCTGGTGGAGCAACAAGTTGGGACCTTCCATGTGAGAGTGGAAGTCCTTGTGACTAAGCTTGAGATGCTGAAAAAAAAACACAAAACGTGGCACAAAAATGTGGACAGAAAATATTAAATATCATATGCTTCTGATACATGGGCATGGCAAAATGGCACGATAGCACCTATATAAAACTTCAACAATGCAGCCACTGCAGTGTGTTTCACCTACATATACAAAATTTAGCTGGCTTACTTAATGTCCCAGCAGTCGGCCATTTTGATTTTAGGGTTAATTTTCTTTTTTTTTTTTTAATTCATAGCTTTCATACTTCAACAAACTCCAACAGAATTAATACAGTCAACTCCAAAGTGCTGCTGTGCATTCTAGATACATGGAGGAATAAAAGTTAGATAAGATAGAGTTTTCATCACAGGTGTTGCATCACAGGTGGCACTGCAAATTTTGTAGCTTTACCAGGAAACAGGAAGTTATATTTAGGTTGCTGTTATTCAAACGTACTTTGTCCAATTTGTCCCAAATTTTGCAGGGTTTATAAAGGTCCTAGTCTGAATATGTACACATGCCAATACTCACATATAATTATAACATTACCTACTGGCAACAGTATGTCTTGTTATTAGCAAGTTAACCTGATATACCGTACTTCAAATTTGAGCAGGAAAGCAGAAATTGTATGCATTTTTAAGGGCGTGTCTCGGCTCTGCCTCTAATTAAAAAATTTCACCATGAACCTGGAAGGATGGATGTAATTCATGCATACATTATCTGAGGTATCGGAGGTGTGTGGGCCCTGCATTGCTGCTTGTGGCTTTAAGTAGGGCCTGAACACAGGAGATGTGAGGACCTGATTGGAATTGTTCTGTTTATTATTAGGGCCTGAGCACGGGTGCAAGGACCCTATTGTAACTGCTAATTTTACCTGCGTTTTGCACCCCTCTCTATCCCTGCCACAATGCACAGTGACTTACATGAGCCCAGTCTTGTTATTTAATATCCACATCTTATACATGTGCAGTAAAATTTTAATTGATGTTAAAGTGTAATCGCATTATTGTTTATGTTATCATTAATTTAAGAAGTAACTCTTAAGTAAACATGGATATGCCATTTGGGAAAGACATTTTCTGATTTCCCTTGCATACTATTCCTTGTTTCCTTTCATCATTTCTCCAGGGTAAAAAGCACAGGTAGGCAAGCAATAAAAGGCAACAAAATAGTATAATGATGTAAATGAAAGTCTGTAAATTGTGTATTTTTTTTTGTGTACCCATAACTCAGCTGTAATCTCTCTCTTTACTCCTTAGACGTGTTGATTTCTATGTAACCACCATTCAGAATATAGCCAGGCAGGAGGAGATGTTCCACAGAGAGATGGGCAAAGTGAGAGCTCTACAAATACTCACTCTATTTATATTAACACACATGCTGCAAATAAAAAAATACATAAATCTATTATCGAAAAAAATTTAAATTGGGGATTAGATTTATGTCAATTCTTAGAATAATTCACTCTTTCTTTCCCAGTTGAACCACCGTCTGTGTGATATGACAACCAAATTTATGGAACAGCGGCAGACCAAGTGAGTGATTATTGTGCTTGGAATTTTGCTCTATTAGATCTAACAAGTTGAAACAGATTAGGGGTCCGTGTTCTAGAAAAAAGGTCATTACAATTCAGCTCTGTGTGTGTGTGTGTGTGTGTGTGTGTGGTAATTAGGCACAGACTGTAATATGGTTCAAAGTAGCTGTTTATATTAACATGTTTACTCAAAACCGGTTATATACTTTCGGTGATGTTCTCTGTGTGATTTTGCATGGGATATTCTGGAAATTTCATACTGTGTGTACAGAAAAAAATTACCCCATCAGATTATTCATATTTTGTAACTTTGCAGTGTATAATGATGACACACAAAAATATTTTCCAGCTGTATTTACTTAATGCAAAATTTAGATATAGCCAGGTTAAATATACAGCAGCAATTTTTGGAATAGGACAGATGACATGAAATCATTAAGATGATTAAAATGATCTCTAAAAAAAAGATCTCAGAAAAAACCTCAACTAGCCACCTTCTTCACTGCACAACAAGCTAATTGGCTTTCACCTGTTCCACCTAATTGTAATAATTCTGATTAGTTCAGCATAAATCAGCTATTCCTAGAGCATTTCTGTGCTTGGAGCAGTGCTTGGAAGCTGTCAGTAAAAGCAAACATTCAACTATGGGTGTCAAGCTACTGTCAAAGGATCTCAAGGATATTGTTGTGGACAGGCACAAGTCAGGAGATACAAAAAAACCCCAAAACAATTCAAAGGCTTTATCAATCACTAGGTCCAAGTAAAGTTCTTAATCAAGAACTGAAAAGTGTTTGCTACAACTAGGACCCTTCCCAGATCAGGCCATCCCTCAAAATTAGATGGAAGAGGCAGAAGGAAACTGGTCAGAAAGGATACCAAGTGATCTGTAGCAACTTTGAAGTAGTTACAGGAACTTTTGGTAAAGAGTGGCCATTCTGTCCATGTGACAGCACCATTACAAATGCTCCACTAATGAGCCATGCCTCAAGAAAGGCCTCAACAAATTTTGATTAAGATTCTGTGGCCACCAGTGGTCACCATGCAATTTGACTGACTTTGATCAGTTCTATAAAGGAGAGTGGGAAAAAAATTACAGTCTGACTGTGCAACATTGGTACAGACTTATTACTCGAGCTTCTGCACATGGAGCTTTGCTGGCCCCAGCCAAAAGAGGAGACATGGGTCCGCCCTCCCATGGACCCACCACCTGTGGGAGGGGCAATAGGGGTCGGGTGCAATGTGAGCTGGGTGGCAGCCGAAGGCATGGGTTCTGCCAGACCGATCCTCAGCTACTGAATCTGGCTTTTGGGACATGCACTGTCACCTCTCTGGCAGGGAAGGAGCCTGAGCTGGTGCACGAGGTTGAGAGATACTGACTAGATACAGTTGTGCACACCTCAACCTTCTCGAGAGGGGCTGGACCTTGTTTTAATCTGGAGTTGCTCATGGGGAGAGAAGCGGCGAGCTGGTGTGGGCATCCTTGTTGCCCCCTGTCTCTGTGCCCACATGTTGGGGTTCTCTCCGGTTGACGAAAGGGTAGCCTCTCCGGGTGGGGGAATGGGTCCTGACTGTGTTTTGCGCTTATGCAAGGTTCAAGTTACAAGTTTATTTGTCATATACAGGTAACAATGAAACATCACGACCGGCAATGAAATTCTTGGACTCAGAGCCCCCTCAAAATTGCACATAAAGAACAAATATTGCACATAAATTTAGCACTGAAATAAAATACAAGTAAAAACAAAACTATATAAGTGAAAGGAGTCA
>JAQMYF010000021.1:11839668-11850407 GCA_030014195.1 Neosilurus mollespiculum
CTGGAGTCCAGAATGTTGTCCTTATCTTATACAACATTCACCTCATCAACAACACCCTCAGAGGGTCCAGCTCCATCTCCACAATGTGCTACATTTTGGCCTATAACACATATAATACAACATACATACATAATACATTGGCCCATACCATATGTCACATATAAAAACATAATATCCTCATTCACTGGCCTGAGATAATTCACATCTTGTAGGGCATGTCCAAGAATTTTTTAAATAAAATTTTAAAATATGCAAAGCAACTTTTTCAAACTTTTTCGTCGGTGCACAGTCTGTATTAAACTAAACTTAGGATGTACAATCTTCTCCGTGACCTGACAAAAAAACTTTTTTTTAATGTTCACAAGTAAGCTAATTATTAACAAAGAAATTTCAGTAGTTAAGAACTATATATAACATAATAATACGAACTAGATTTTTTTAAATACGAGAGTTTTTATCACAATATTTGAGTGCATCCGTGTAAATAAGCGGGTCTTTTAGTTAGAGGGGAAGGTTTAAACACCAGAAATTTTGCATTGACTAGAATCTAGGGATTGTAGTGTATTTATTTCCCTATATAATGAGTAGGAGGAGTGAGTGATTTCGGACACAGGGATTGAGTACACTGGCTCTGACGAAACTGTAGTTTTGCAAGGCGTGATTTACCATAATCTTGTGAAAAGTGATGCCTATCTGTTGGTAGATAAACCCTGAAACAAGCTAATACAGAGATGTCGTATTGAAGGCTTCTAATGAGTTTGTTGCCTCTTAAGCAGTTGTTATTGAAATTAAGAACTGTAGTATGTATTTGAATGTATAATTATAATATGGTGTATATTAGCGCAATCAAAAAATTCCTGGATGTTTGGTGCAAGCTAGGTTTGTTGTAATTTTGGCTTGCATAAACAATGCCCGATGGTGCATCGATAAAAGTTGGTGAGTATTCTGGAATCTATGCCAAACCTCCTCAGCTGGCGAAGAAAGAAGAGCCGTTGTTTCTCTGCTTTTGTGATCACACTCACATGGTGTGACCAGCTCAGGTCCTCACTGATGTTGATCCCCAGGAACCTGAAGCAACTGACTCTCTCCACCACTGTCCCCTTGATGTGGATAGGGGTGTGACCTTCTCCCTGCAGTCTCCTGTAGTCCACGATGAGCTCCTTAGTCTTGCTGACATTGAGCAGCAGGTTGTTGTCCCGGCACCACAATGTCAGGGCACTCACCTCTGCTCTGTAAGCAGACTCATCACCATCTGAAATACAGCTGACGATGGTGGTGTCATCTGCAAATTTGATGACGGTGTTGGAGCTGTGTGTGGCCGTACAGTCATGGGTAAACAAGGTATACAGCAGCGGGCTGAGGACACATACCCGGGGGGCACCGGTGCTGAGGGTCAATGTGGAGGATGTCACACCGTCGATCCACATCACCAATCCACACCACCTGGTCTGCCCATCAGGAAATCCAGGATACAGTTGCATAATGAGACTTTGATGCACAGATCCATGACAAGCCTCGATTGAATTATGGTGTTGAAAGCAGAGCTGTAGTCAATAAACAGCATCTGCACATAACTGTTCTTGTGATCAGGTGTGAGAGAGCAGCTGCACGCACCTCTCTGTTGACCCACGGCTTCTAGATGGGATAAGATCATACAATAACCCACGGTACGACGTTATTGATGCATTAGTGAATGTATCCAGTAACGTATTCAGCGTACTCATTCACAGTTGGACTCGAAAAGGTTCTGGATTACCATCCGGCGCCTCAGGAGGGGGAAGCAGTACTCCACAAACACTGTTTACAGTGGAAGTGGGGAGCTGCTCACCTTGACTGGGGATGTTATCGGGAGGTGAAAGGAATACTTTGAGGACCCCCTCAATCCCACCAACATGCTCTCTGTGGAAGAGGAAGAGTCTGGGGGTTCAGAGGGGAATCTGCCTATCACATGGCTGAGGTTACCATGGTAGTTAAAAAGCTCTTCGGTGGCTGGGCTCCAGGGGTGGATGAGATCCGCCCTAAATACCTCAAGGCTCTGGATGTAGTGGGACTGTCTTGGTTGAAACGGGTCTACAACATTGCGTGGTCATCGAGGGCAATGCCTTTAGGGTGGTAGTTCCCCTTTTTAAAAAGGGGAACCGGAGGGTGTGTTCCAACTATCATGGAATCAGACTCCTAAGCCTACCTGGGGAAATTTTTTCAGGAGTACTGGAGAGGAGGATCTGGCCAATGGTTGAACCTTGGATTCAGGAGGAACAAAGTGGTTTTCGTCCTGGCCGCAGCACTCTTGACCAGCTCTACACACTCTACAGGATTCTGGAGGGGGCATGGGAGTTTGCCCAACCTGTCCACATGTGGTTTGTGGACTTGGAGAAGGCTTTTAACTGTGTCCCTCGGGCTATCTTGTCTCTGTATTTGTGGAGCCAGAGCTTGGTCCGCATTGGTAACAACATGTCGAATTTATTTCCAGTGGGGGTTGGACTTTGCCAAGGCTGCCCTTTGTCACTGGTTCTGTTCATGATTTTTATGGATGGAATTTCTAGGTGTAGCCAAGGTCTTGAGGGGTTCTGGTTTGGTGGCCATAGGATCTAGTCTCTGCTTTTTGCAGATGACATTTTCCTTTTGGCTTCATCAAGCTGGGACCTTCAGCTCTCGCTGGACGGACCTGTGAGGCGAGTGGGATGAGAATCAGCACCTCCAAGTCCAAGGTCATGGTTCTCAGCCGGAAAAGGGTGGAATGCACCCTCCGGGTCTGGATGAGGTCCTGCCCCAAGTGGAGGAGTTCAAGTATCTCGGGGACTTGTTCACGAGTGAGGGAAGGATGGAGCGAGAGATTGACAGACAGAGCGGTCCACTGTAAAGCAGAGTTTGTACCGGTCCGTCATGGTGAAGAGAGAGCTGAGCTGGAAGGTAAAGCTCTTAATTTACCAGTCAATTTTCGTTCCTACCCTCACCTATGGTCATGAGCTTTGGATAGTGACCAAAAGAACAAGATTGCGAATACAAGTGGCTGAAATGGGTGGCAGGGCTCTCCCTTAGAGACAGGGTGAGAAGTTCTATCATCCAGGAAGAGCTCGGAGTAGAATCACTGCTACTTCGCATTGAGAGGAGCCAGTTGAGGTGGCTCAGGTATTTAATTAGAATGCCTCCTGAACGCCTCCCTGGTGTGGTGTTCAGGCATGTCCAACCGGGAAGAGACCTCGGGGCAAACCCAGAACACGCTGGAGGGACTACGTCTCTCAGCTGGCCTGGGAACGCGTTGGCGTCCCCCCGGAAGAGCTGGAGGAAGTGGCTGGGGAGAGGGACGTCTGGACCTCACTGCTTAGGCTGCTGCCCCCGCGACCCGACCCCGGAACAAGTGGATGAAGATGAAGATGAAGATTCTGTTGATTCCGTCTGTATTCTGCTTTGAAGTTGAGAAGAATTGGTGTACAAAGAAAGTATAAATAAAATAATTAAACTGCTTCAAGAGGGAAAAAAGAAGTAAAACAACGAAATTAAAATGAAATCCCTGAAATCTGGAGGAAGAAGCTAGGTTAAGAACGCCGATAAGCAGTTGCCGGCACGCAATTCAAAAACAGGAACTAGCATTAAAGGATGTTATGATTTGATAAACATGATTCAAGACCTGTGAGACCAGTGACAGACAAACTGGTGGCCATAAAAGAGGTCTGAAAGATGTGGGTGGAGCACCTGCCCTACCTCTACAACCCTGGGCCTGAAGTTACAGTGGAAGAGCAGTTGTTCCCAATCAGAAATTGGAAAGAAATTGGAAAAAAAAATACATTTTATTTGAATATCTGTAATAGCAATTATTTTCTCTTCAAAAGGTCATTGGACCTCATTCATATAACTCCTAATTTTTTCATTAATTTTCCCCCCTTAAAAAAATTACTAAGAAAAGTCTATGTCAGATTCATGAAGTGTTCTTAAAATTTGGATTTGTACGAAGCTGTGTTCTTAGAATGGTTGTCTACATAAATTGAAAGGCCATGCAATTAACATAGATTAACACCTCCTAAATGTGGTGTATGCACACACAATTATTCATGAAGAGGAGAAAGAATTTTACATCATCAAGAGGAAATTGTGCTGCAGGGTGTAAATGGTGGCAGCCGTAGCCTAATGGATAGAGAAGTGGCTTTGGGAACAAAAGGAAAAACACAGGAAAAATGTGTGGAGGTAGAGGAGTGAGCTGCACCTTCCCTTCTTCCACCATTATGACTGAAGTGCCCTTGAGCAAGGCATCTAACCCCCAACTGCTCTCTGGGCGCCCACAATGTGTGTGGCAGCCCAATGCCCCTAGTGTGTCTGCATAGCACTCTGAATAGCAAAAAATGAGAATGAATGAATGAATGAAGGAAGGAAGGAAGGAAGGAAGGAAGCCTACTGCACATATTTATCACATGAAATTTCTTGACCACAAGCTGTTGGTGTTCAGTAAAGGGAAACTTATACTTTCTAGTCAGTAGATTTATACTCCCTGGACTCACGGGAGGACTCGGCTGATGCCTGTGATATACTCACCTGGTCTTCAAGCTCCCCCTGAAATGTCTCTGTGGCCAAAAAGGACTGTCAGTATCTGAACATCTGGTCGTACATGGTTGGAGTGTCACAGCTCCATGAGAAAAGCACTTTGTAGCCGAAAATGGCTTAGAAGTCAGTCTCTAAATAAATCTGCTGCAATTTCCCCTAAGTGCATGAGCTGTGATTTATTCTACTAAGAGTAAATATTCCATTGCACCTGCAGCCTTAAAAGGATTAGTCTACGATTGACTTCTTAATAATGTTATCAATTATTAAATAAGCCATGATTTCCAGTTAACATAATTAATGTCATGAAGTGATATTTATTTGCATGATGATCTGTAACATAATTAAAATATTTTTTTAGAAGGTTTAATATGTTAAAAAAAATAAATGGTGAAAAAATTAAGAAAATTAAAAAAAAGTGAAATAATTTTTGCAACATCACTTTTGCACCAATATGTGTGTAAGAGTGCTTTCTTGATCATAGATTCTGTTTGTAGGTAAGAACAAATACCAGTTAAGAAAATACTGGTGAATTCCAGAAAAGTGCATAAATGAGACTTAAGGCTGGTGAAAGAGGTCCAATGTTCTTTCCAGCAATATATGCTCAGCAAGCAATGTATGGGTGGCCTGTGAAGCACAGTGCCATTACGCTGAACTTTCTGCTACTTTGTGAAGTTTTATAAGTACTATATCTTGCTTAAAAGTTTTATACCCATGCAGGTACTTTTAGTGGTGTCCACTGGTTTAATACTGATCAAATACTCCACTGTGAGGAGAACATTCACAGACATTCACAAAGTTTATCATGAATGACCATGATGTTTCTTCATGTAAAATTAATTTAAGAATTGAAATTAAACTGTTTGTGCTTTATTTTAGGAGCTTAGTGAAGGTGGGTCATTCTTTGACCATTAGGATGAGGGGAGTATACAGAATTCTAAGACCATACAAGGGTTACCCATCTCAGATTATTATTTTTTTATTATTTCATTTCATTTTCATTTTATTATTATTTTATTTAATGAACTATTTCTAATATTTTTAATATTTTTTTCACTTGGCTGCTGTAGGGTACATTGAGTAAAAACAACTGGAAAATATTCTTTATCTTCATTTCAGGCTGCAAAACAACCTGAATATTTTGAAAAGGGTGACTCTTTGATATCCATTGTAGATACATTGATTTTTTTTTTACCTTCCTGCAGTGAAGTAGCAGCCAACAACAATGTTACAACAGAGCCCGGGTCTGACATAACTGAACCAGTATCTAAGGTATTCTTCTATTTATATACATTTGTAAACTAAAAGGACTCACTCAGGAAGCAGCAAGCGACATGCTTGCTGCTGAGAGACATGCGATTCACCTCACTTCTTAGTTCTCGTTGCCTAGGTAACTCCCTTGCATGTTTTTCGCTTAATAAACTTATATAAATGTAAACTCACAATAAATGCTGACCGTTTGGACCCTGGCATCACGTATTTATTCCTATAAAATTTCTGTGTGCAGTAATAAAGTATTATGAAAGAGGCTTGAAAGAGGGGAAGAAAGAGGCTTGAAAGAGGGGAAGAAACAATTAGGATAATGAGAAGCAGCTGTACATAATTTTTCCTGGAGTCCATACTTGACCCCTTCAAACCCTTTTCCTGTGCTTAGCTCTGACAGCACGCACAAATTTATTACCATAGTGACAAAGTTATTGGAACTGAGTCAGGATGGACCTGTGATATTAATGCGGAGATGAATAAATAAGTGTTTGGGCAGCTTGATGTGATGTGTTTCACTGACCCCTGTTTGGACATACTGTACCTCTACAAGGGTGAGAGAGAGAGAGAGAGAGAGAGAGAGAGAGAATCATAAAGCAGATAGGAGATGTGTTATGGAGTGTGATGCTGAATGAAACAAGAATTTAAAAGCATTCAACAGTACTGATCACATTGTCAGCAAAACACATATATACACAGTGTTTTATTTTACACTAAAATGTTAAAAACAGTTGGTTTATGATATGAAACTAACCATGTGCTTTGTAATTGTCTGTAATCTTTACTGTCTGTTAATGTGTATAGCATTATGGAAGCTGAGACAGGGGCAACTGGCTCCAGCCCACTTTCTTCAGTTTCAATGAGACAATATATTGAATCTTTTTGAGGATACACTGGTGACTAATTTAAGTTACCAACCTAATCACCTGTTCCCTTCATGTAGCCTGTCCATTGTTGTAGCCATTTTCCTTATCCATCCATGAGTTAACAGTATGTATCAACTACCCACTAAGTCTAGCGAAGTGATATGGTCTGTTTTGAAATCTTGCAGCACCGGCTTCTGCAACCAACCAGTTATATGATGTTTGCCATTTGACAATTCTTGGAAGGATGAAGGATACATTCTACCACCCACTTTAATTATTCTGTTCTTCATTTTGTCCTCTGCCCTGCCTACAACTCCATTCTGGAGTTTGGTGGGGAAATTAAATATAAGCCTGGTGACAGACTCTTCAATCTCGAGAGACTGGAAGCTAAGTTCATGGCAACTTCCAAGCTTGACAAACTATGTGGATAATGCTCCCTTGGTAACGACAACCCCAAAATCCTTACATTGAGGTGTTACAGCCTTGAACAACTCTTGCAGTGCTGGGATTTAACAATTAGTAAACCAAAAACAGAAGTGACTCTGTGCTGAAGTGTACATAAACTTTCACACACCTTGGAGACAGCTTGTCAGATAATACATCCCTTGAATCAGAAAATCGATGTTGAGTGTCGCGCAGTGCAGCAGCTTTCAATGTCTTTAGGTCCAGGTATAGGAAAAGGAAAGGTTTTTTTCATCTACAAAACTGACAATCTATAAGGAAATAAATCTACCATCGCAACTTGGCCAACCCTAGCACACCACTTATGCCACCTAGAAGTGTTTCACCAAAGATTAATCAGACAGTTATTGAATAATAAATTGTGGCAACATGTAACAAGTCCAAAAGATTGGCAGCGTGAGCAAGTGACCATGATCCCTGCTCCATATATGCAAGCTCCACTGACTCGATCACATGTCCAATGAAAAAAGTATTCTCAGGTAACCTACATTTTAGGAAGCCGAAGTACAGGATATGCTCAAGGAGTAGACCTTGTAAGAGGTGGAAGGATTGTGCTAAAGAGCACCTTAGTAACTTTAGTTTTCACAGCCAGTCCTGCCACCAGACTGACCAGTATCACCCAGCATGGTGGCCTCACCTGTGGTCCGGTCAGCAACACTGTGAGGTGAGAGCAGAAAAGAGTGAGCGGAAGAGGTGTCAAAGGCTGCGAGGGCCCCCATTGTTGTACTTGATGGGGATCGTAAGTAGCTCAAAGTATCATTGGTCATTCATAACTCTTCACAGATGAGGAGGCACATTCTATAAACATATGTTTATATGTTTATACATTTTATACCCAGCATAAACTAGTATATGGGTACATGAACACTGTTGCAGAGCATGTGTCCACACATACTGAAATATATACTGTTTCGTTAGATAATTGTGTACTGACACACACTTTCTTGTCCTTGTTCCTGCTCTCTGTCTGACACATGCAGGTTTGGTCCTTATTATGTCTATTATCTAAGTTACAGTTCTTAGTTTCTTTTTTGGGTTGGGGCAGGGAAGATTAAAAAAAAGTTGCCTAAACCATAATGTAAATTAACATGAAACTTTGATTGGTAGACGCAGTATTGCAACAGCCATCAGAAAAATTAAATGACCAGATTACATCTCTTGGTGGTTCTATAGTACAAGTCATGTATGTGCTTTGTTCTATATCTTTTTCTTTTTTTCTACTTATTGCTTGGGTTCTCCCTAAGCAAAAACCTCAAGAATCATTAAGTTCCACCCTCTGAAATGTTTTTGCTCATTTATGAAAAATCTGCATTTGCAAATGAGTCCTTGAAGTTTGGATCTAGGATCTTCACAAATTGGTATGAAACCACTCAGCTTAATGTTAAGTGTAGTAATTATCAAAAGAATGTTGAGATTTGAAAACAATACTGCCTCCACAGGAGAGTAGAATCAGGTAGCGTAAAGATCCCTGCAGGTTTTATCCCAAATTTAGTCATGGCCAGTTCCCACCCATCAGGGGGATCTCTCCCTCACTTGACAGTTACCAACCAGGGAGGTCAAATGTTATGTGCTTTCTCTAAGGCACAAAAGCCAGCCAACCACATCTTTCAAAACTGCTGCTCATGCTACTTCAGGAAAGTGTTATTCACCCATTTTTGCAGCAAGAGCACCAAGACTCTAATGATTGGGTAGTGTTCCTTTATAAAAGCAAGACCGAGCTCTCTTGGACTCCCTGCCACAGATAGCAATAGCCAACATCAGGAATTAAATAAGTACTAAGTAGTAGATTTAAAGTCCATGTTAAATATTGGAATAAAAGTGTGTTTTTCATTTTTAGATAGATGCAGACACATCAGTGACCAATGGCAGATCTAATATTGATTATCCACCAGGATTTCTATACAAGGTAAAAATCTGAATGCATTTGATCTGCATTGAGGATTTATGGTAATGGGAAAATTCATGTTATTTTCTGTGTGTGTATATGTGCATAATTGCAGGTGAAAGTGATTCATGACTATAAAGCCACAGACAACGATGAGCTGGACCTTATTGCTGGGGATGTTGTGCTTGTAATGCCTTTTGACATTCCTGATGAGCAAGTCAGTAATAGTTCCAGCCAATACATTTCTGAAGAGTTAATAGTTTAAATTTTTTAACAGTTGTCCAATGTACAGCCCTTTCTTATTTTTTCTTGTTTGTGGATGTGCAGGATGATGGATGGTTGGTTGGTGTGAAAGAGTCATACTGGCATCAAAATAAGGACCTTTCTGCTAAAGGTGTATTTCCTGAAAATTTCACCAAGAGGTTGTAAACAGAACAGCTATATTTATCCACCTTCTTAACTTTTTCTGTTTCAACCATTATATATTTTTTTTCTCATTCACTCACTGTGAATGTTCTGTCCATGTTCAGTTGTTCCACTCCTGGTTTGAGTAAATGAATCAATCTTGGTCTTGTTTTAAATAAATCATTTCCTGCCCTGTGATATGTCATTGCTAGCGGTAGAGTGCATTAAAAATAAACATCCCATTTTTCAGTGATCTATGAATGTTACATCAATACAATTCACTTGTAAACACTGGAGGAAATAAAATGGTATGTACTTTTGAACATTTCTGCTGATCAGTTATCTTGTGATTGGATTTGAGTTTAAATTTGTTTTAGAGAAATATATCCAGAAACCACTGAAGAAATATCACTGAGTAAAGTGTGAACTTATTGTTTTGAACTTATGACTTCACTTCTCATAGCCACCAGAAGGTGATGCTTACAACCTGAACATTTTCTTGTACACATGTTGAGTTAAATGGTGGTTATATTAAAAAGTATAGTATAAAATACAACTGTCACTGGTTATCTGTCCAGTTTATTTTTCTTGTCTCATACACCAGGCAGACCTTTGTGTGTTTCATAGATATATACGTGATATCTTGTGAGTCACCAGCATAACACTCAGTCTTTGTGTTTAGCAAGAGTTTATTTGTTTATACACATAGTAAGCTTCAGCCCTGAGGAATTACAAGCCATCCTGAAGCAATCACACATGCAGCTAATGTTTAAGTTCTCTAATTGCTGTGGATGAATACCAACCATATGTCCAGTGTTTTTGCATTTATTCACCTCTCTTACTGAAATCTCACTGTTGGCATTGTGTCATATAGGCTATAACACAGAACATCTGTCCACCAGATTCATGGATGGTATATATTTATTACGAAGTGTGTTTGGCACAATCTGTTTCACTGGACATTTGTTAGAAGTCCAAGAAAGAAGTGTGCAGGTTTCACAATCAAAAACCAGTACAACCAGATCAGTTATGTGGCACACTCAAATTGCTACAAGCTCGCTCATTGGCTAGTATAAACTCATACGTTCTTTCATGAGTCCAAAATAGACAGACTCATGTTGCCCCCATCAAATTGTCAGGTTGTATCTTATCAAAGTCTTTACAGACTACATACCAGCTGATCCAAGAGGTATTGTGTTGCATCTGGGGAATGTGGGCAGAGACAAATGGACATGATTAAATTTGCTTATTGGTCTATTGTAATACCCAAGCTTTGAAAGCCCGGCTTAAATAATTTTTGTGATATTTAATCATAACTCATATAT
>JAQMYF010000021.1:11860596-11874582 GCA_030014195.1 Neosilurus mollespiculum
TATATATATATGTATATATGTACTGATAGTCAATGAAAACTTACAGGCAAATTTCCAGCTCAAATTTTTTTTCTGGTGATATTTTAGAGAATAAATATATACATTATGGTAGCACATTCTGGTACAACTACTAATGTACAGAAACCAAACACAAATGTTACAACAACAAAGTTAATCATCACATGATTGATGAACAGGATTCTGAATGTGGCCTTTTTATTGCCCCTAACCAAGCACCCAAACCAATTCCTTAATTTGGACACAAAACCTCTGAGTCCTTCAAAATTGCTACCTCACCATTCTTTGAAAAGATGAGTTGTAAAGACCACTAGACCTAATGACATGCCACTCCACTGTATGTGATCTGTTTAAAAAAAAAAAAATCACTTCAGTTAACACACAACACTTCACTCTTGATTTCCCGTACCCCTATTTCCCAGACTTCGGATATACCGTACAAAATCCGGTGCCGGACATTATTTGGTATTTTCAAACTTCCCTCCTATCCAGCCCACTCCCTGATCAGTGTCTGCAACTCCTGCTAAGTTGTAAAAGTTGGGACTGCTGCTGAATAAAGGCTATCGTCGAATTGTGGTAAGGGTGGGGACCACGGACATTTGCGATTACCGGACTTTTGAAGTGCCCGGACAGCCTATCCCCCCTAATAATCCGGGAAATCGAGGGTGAAGTGTGTGTGTGTGTGTGTGTGTGTGTGTGTGTGTACGTGTGTGTGTGTGTGTATTTCAGAGCTCCCATTAGCATGCAGCCATGTGGGTTTCCCACAGCTTTTTTTGTGCCTCCTTCATGCTTTAAACTTTGAGGAGGGGACTTTCCTGGAAAAAATCGTGTCAACCCAGACCCCCAATGAAAATAAAGAATTGCGCATAGCCCAGATATGGGTTAATACTTTGGCCAAGCAGCGATATCTGCTTTAAATAACAAATGGGAATCGCTTCCTTCTCAGAAATGCATACAGTATAATCAGTTATCATAACAATTCCTAGATCCTGTATTTAGTTCATAATGCCTGCTTGTCAACAAACCATATTTAGGTACATAAACAAACCCATATACCACTACCAGTGAAAACAAAGCGGCTGAAACGGATACAGTTGGCTATCGTGCTGGTGCACACCAAGATGCCAATGACCTTGAAGCTATAAGTCATGTATTTCATTGCTAATGAAAACTTAAGATAAGTGACAATCACACTGTGTTTCCACATTACTTTCGTTAATGCCAACAGAAATAGCTGGAAAGTAAATCTGTAAGCCAACGTCACCAGTTAACATGCAAACCAACTTAACTGTGTGTGTATGTACGTGTGTGTGTGTGTGTGTGTATATAATATATAATGTGTGTATACACTGCGTCTGAAGTTATTATGCAAGTCTAAGTTATTAATTGTTTAGCAAAACATTGGGTTATAGCTGTCTGATGTTTTTATGCAAGTTGATAAGATAACTGTGTATTAGTTGGATAGTGGCCTGTGTTGCAGTCTGATTGCAGAAATGGGTAAAAAGAAAGATCTATCAGCTCATGAGAAGACCAGAATTGTACAGTTACTGGCTGAAAAGACTTCAACTGTGGAAATTTCAAGAATATTATGCAGAGACAACAGAACTATTAAGAAAGCCATTGGAATTATGAGAAAGTAATGAAAATAACCAAAGGACATGGATTTAAGAACCTAAGTATAAGAGATGAATGAAAATTGAAGCAAATGATGGCTAAAAGTCCCCTTTCAAGCAGCTCAGATGTGTTTGAACAGGCTGGTATCACAGGAGTCAAGCTTGACAAGAGTTGCAGAATTTTGAGCACCCTTGGAAAAGTGAAGAAATCAACCAGTCGGCCACCTTTAGCAAGAGGCTTGTAGAAAAGCGTTTGGTTTGGGCCAGAGAAAACCTGATAACGGACTTCAGCAAAGTTATTTTTACAGACGAGTCGCGGGTCACATTGGATGGTCAAGGGGGTGGTTCTTGAATGCCCCTTACAGACTCGAGACAGCAAGGTGGTGGTGGCATTATTGTTTGGGCTGGAATTGTTGATAAGTTGATTGGCCCATTTAAAGTTGAGGCATTTAAAGGCGTAAAGCTCAATATTGCAAATTACTTTCAGCTACTGGATAACACTTTTCTGAAATGGTACAGGTCACAGAGCCGAGCTTTCAATCGAGCCTACATTTTAACGCAGGATAGTACTCATATACACATTGAAAAGAAGGTTGAAAAGAATGAGGTTTGGCCCTAAAAACCATGACTTGGGTCAATGAGTTGGAGCGCTACAGTCGCCGTTGGAATCTGCAGCTCTATGGTCTACCAGAAAATAAGGAGGAAGATGTGCGGGCTCAAGTGATAAGATTTTTTTTTTCTACTTTCAAGTATCTTACTCTACTGTGGACAGTACTAACTTTTGGAGGTCTCAATGGGGTAATACTATATGGCTGTCCAATGGGACAGAGCGTTCAGCTGGAGTGGCCATCCTAAATGACAGATTTAAAGGGAACATTCTGCTCACAAAATGTGATCCAGATGGTCACTTCATTTGCCAACTTATTAAATATAAGATTTGATCTACAGAATTTCCCATATTTATGGTTACAATACCAAGAAAGAAAATGTAAATCATCTGCCATCTGTTTGATGAAAATTTTTTACAGTCTTGTTGGCCGAATGCATCCCTCCTTTTAGGAGGGGACTTCAACATTAGACTGGATGGTAAACTACCAAAATAGAACAGATTCTTACTTAAATGACTTTATAAGATGATTTAATCTAGTAGATATATGGAGAGAGAAGAGCCCTAGTACCAGATTGTACACTTGGAGCAATAAAACTGGATTGAGGCAGTCACGCTTAGACTATTGGCTAATTTCTAATAGTCTAAGCCAAAATAATATTGATGTTCGCATCTGCCCTACACCCTTAACTGATCATAAAGCCATATACATATCTGTTAATGTCTCAACTGGTCATACACTATCCATTCATACTAGCTACTGGAAACTTAATTGCTCTCTACTACAAAATGATGAAAATTTAAAAAAAAAAAAAAAAAAAAAAAAGGATTAAGGATATAATTTCATTTTACTGGTCTAAAGCAAACAATGAAAAGTCGTTCTCAAACAGTCAAAGCTAGAAAAGCGGAAGAGTTAAATATTATTTCAACCATAACTAATTTGTCCAGCAAAGACCCTGACTCGCCAATAGAGGAAGAAAAAAAAATAACTTATTTACAAATTAAATTTGACAAATTATATCAATAAAAAGCAAAGGGCGCTTTCATTAGGTCTTGCTCAAAGTGGCTAGAAGAAGGGGAACAAAACAAAACTTTTTTTTTTTTTTTTTTTTTTTTTTTTTTTTTTTTTTTTTAAACCTAGAGAAACATCACGCCCCCAGCAACAATATTAGAAAATTAAATATCATTGGTGCTATTACTGAAGATCAGCTTGAAATAGCAGACTTTGCTCAACTTTTTATAAAGATTTGTATAGTTCTAAATGTAGCCAAACTGCAGCTGATTATTCCCTTTCGGTTTAAACAATAAGTGATGCAGATGGAGAGTACTGCGACAGGTCTGTTTCTCCCCAGGAAGTCCAGCAAGCTATAAATCAACTTAAAACAACAAATCTCTAGGGTCTGATGAACTGACATCTGAATTTTACAAATCTTTTGTTACTGAACTGACTCCCTTTTTACATCAACATCGTTTCGGAATGTATTAATAATGAATGTCTTCCCACTACTCTGACCCATGAAATTACTGTCCTAATTCCCAAATCAAACAATGACATATTATTTTAGACAAATGACGACCGATCTCTCTTCTGTACAGCAGTTATAAAATAATAGCTCTCTTATTGGCTACCAGATCAAGGTCAGTACTGGATTCTATATTAGAAGAAATTCAGTAAGGTTTTATGAATAAAAGAGGCATATAGCAAATAATATTAACTTAGTCTTAGATATCCTGGATTATCCAGAGACGGCGGAGGATGATGGGCTCCTGCTGTTTGTAGATTTCTACAAAGCATTTGACACAGTTGAGCATCCATTCATTCTGCAGTCCCTTAAGAAATTTTGGTTTGGCAGTTACTTTTTCTCAGCTATCAAAAGTCTATACTACAAAAGTAATAGCTTTATTCAACTTATGGCTGACATGTCTCCCAGATTCCACATATCTCGAGGCATTAGATAAGGGTGCCCCGCTTCACTGTACCTCTACCTACTGTTTGCTCAGCTTTTGGCTGATCACTTGAAATCATGTCAGGTAAATGGCATTGATATTTTAGGTAGAGAGCTTATTCTTACGCAACTGACTGATGGCACCACTCTCTTTCTTAGGGATGAAAACCAAGCCTCTATTGCAATAAATATGATAAGTGAGTTTTTCAAGGCCTCTGGCTTAAGTTTGAATCTTAATAAATGTGACATTTTATCCTTTAAGGATTGCAAAATCAGTCATTTGGAATATCCCAGTTTAAAATGAAGTTGTATACCTGGGCATCACAATTACTACTAAAGAATTGCATTAAATTTCAATCCTGTTATCCAAAGTTCTTAATTAAAAGCTAAACCAATGGCTACTGCAGGATCTCTCCCTTAGAGTTCAGTAGTGCTCACTAAAGCAGAAGGAATATCATGCTTTATATATGCTTCTCTATCTCTATATGTTGATAACCAAACTTATCACGCAAATTGACGAACTGCTTATCAATTTCCTGTAGAAAAATAGAACTCATCATGTAAAGAAATCTGTTTTAATGAATGAAAATGGTGGTCTAAATTTTTAGACTTTCTGCACATGAATAACACATTTAAGATAAACTGGCTTAAACAATTCTTCAAAAATCCTAACTTTATCTGGAATATCACACTCCTTCATATTCTGTCAAAATTAGGTGGACTAAATTTTTTTTCTTGGTCTGTAATTACAGTGTTGATAAAATTCCCATAAAATGTCACCATTTCACCGCCAGGCCTTCCTTTCATGGTCTCTTATTTTCAAACATTACTATTCACCCCATAAATATAATATATGGAACAATAAAGACATATTTTATAAACAAAAATCCCTATTTATTGATTGTTGGTTTAATAATAACATTGTATTTGTAGCTCAATTATTTAACAGGGATGGTCTTCTCTATTCCTATAATGATTTCTAGCAGAATACAATATCCCTGTGTCACCTGGAGACTTTGCAAAAGTCTTTGGAGCAATCCCCTCTGGTGTTTGCATGTTATTTAGATCTCAACCAAGAATGGAAATCAAACAATTATCCATGCTGTCCTTGAATGACACTCCAATTGATAAAATATGTATGTTCTGTAACTGTGGTAAGAACAGTAAGTTGATTAGAGTCCTGTTTAAAAGGCTCCATGGTGTGAAAAACTGTTTGCCCCTTCCTTCCTTCCTTCCTTCCTTCCTTATTTATTTATTTGTTTGTTTGTTTGTTTGTTTGTTTGTTAATTAATTAATTAATTATATTTTTTGCATGTTTGTCAAACTTAAATGTTTCAGATCACCAAACAAATTTAAATATTAGGCAAAGGCAACACAAATAAAAATAAAATGCAGTTTTTAAATGAAGGTTTTTATTATTAAGGGAGAAAAAAATCCAAACCTACATGGCCCTGTGTGCAAAAGTGATTGCCACCTAAACCTAATAACTGGTTGGGCCACTCTTAGCAGCAACAACTGCAATTAAGCATTTGCGATAAGTTGCAGTGAGTCTTTTACAGCGCTGTGGAGGAATTTTGGCCCACAGATCTTTGCAGAATTGTTGTAATACAGCCTCATTGGAGGGTTTTCGAGCATGAACCACTTTTTTAGATCATGCCACAGCATCTCAGTAGGATTCAGTTCAAGACTTTGACTAGACCACTCCAAAGTCTTCATTTTGTTTTTCTTCAGCCATTCAGAGGTGGACTTGCTGGTGTGTTTTAGTTCATTGTCCTGCTGCAGAACCAAAGTTCGTTTCAGATTGAGGTCACGAACAGATGGCCGGACATTCTCCTTCCGGATTTTTTGGTAGACAGCAGAATTCATGGTTCCATTTATCACAGCAAGTCTTCCAGGTTCTGAAGCAGCAAACCAGCCCCAAACCATCACACTACCAACACCATATTTTACTGTTGGTATGATGTTACTGTTATGCCAGATGTAATGGTACACACTTTCCAAAAAGTTAAACTTTTGTCTCCTCAGTCCACAGAGTATTTTCCCAAAAGTATTGGAGTATTTTTTTGCTCAGCAGTGGTTTTTGTCTTGGAACTCTCGATTTTTGCCCAGTCTCTTTCTTATGGTGAACACTGACCTTAACTGGGGCAAGTGAGGCCTGCAGTTCTTTGGATGCAGTTGTGGAGTCTTTTGTGATCTCTTGGATGAGTCGTCGCTGTGCTCTCAGGGAAATTTTGGTCGAGGGGCCACTCCTGGGAAGGTTCACCACTGTTCCATGTTTTCACCATTTATGAATAATGGCTCTCACTGTCGCTCATTGTAGTCCCAAAGCTTTAGAAATGTCCATTTCCTTTTCCATACTGATAGATCTCAATCATTTTTTTTCTCATTTGTTCCTGAATTTCTTTGGATCTCGGCATGATGTTTCAGGCAAGTCCTATTTAAGTGATTTCTTGATTGAGAACAGGTGTGGCAGTAATCAGGGCTGGGTGTGGCTAGAGAAATTGAACTCAGGTGTGATAAACCGCAGTTAAGTAAAATATTATACTCCTGACATGTTATTTAATTTGTGTTATACTGAATGATTTCCATTTTGTTTACTTCCTACCAATGTTAAATACAGTTAAAAAAAAGTATGTATGTATAAATATATGCGTGTGTGTGTGTGTATGTTAAAGGACACTGACCTGCGTCTGAAAACTTCTGGTATCAACAACCGGAACTGGGAATAGTGGGAAACTTTCCATGACCGGACAGGTTTTTTTTTTTTTAATAACTTTTTATCCATTTGTCCATATGTTATATTAAAATGGATAAATTGTTTTATCGTGCTACAAAAGCAATAGGTGTTTTTTTTTCTTTTCCTTGATGAATTATTTGATTTAAGCTTATAGAAGTGAAATAGTAATATATATATATAATTTCATATTAACTCTCCTAGACAATTTGCTATCATTAGCTCCCGATGCCAGAGAGCTGTGTATATCAACCTGGGCTTGAACTGACACTCTGCTGTTGTACAATTTGGGTTGTCCTTAACGTATTTTTTGTAGACAAGTTTAAATCCTTGTTCTGTAATAAAAAAAAAAAAGCTTTTATATAATACTTTAAATGTCAGAGTACTGCAGACACTTTGAAATCTTTGTTGATTTGCCTGATCTGAGCAGACAACCTAGACTTTCAGATATCAGAACCAGAAATATGGACGCATGTGATGGGTTAAGTGACAGCAACAAGAAAATTCATGCCACTTCAGATGTCCTTGAAAGGTCAAGATCAGGCTCACAGGACTTTGAGCATATATAACTTCTAAATGAGTGCCGGTTGACTTTCTGTTACTCTGGTGCCTCTAATCAGAGTTAGTACCTTTATTGTCTTGCAGCTGCATCCTACCTGGTAGGGTGGAAGGTTATCACTGGTCCTCATCCATCTTCTAAATCTCTCACCTGCTGGCTCCAAGCGACACGCCCTGGGACACTGCTTCAGCTGGCAGGCCAAAACACATGACGGAGTGGTGTTTACACTACACCACTAGGCAGATGAGCTTCTCCTGGCAGCCAATGGCTAAAGGGTGGAGGAGATCCTTGATTAATCCAACCCAATTGGTTTGAAGAAGGAATTGCAGTACTTGAGCCAGAAATTTCATCTAAGAGAAGAGCCTTACTCCTCTTCAAACACCCCCTGAAAAGATGCTCGCTACTCTCAAGAAGGCCAGAGATGATGCTTAATGGATTGCCAGACAGTGCGTCAACAATTACTGACTGAATCTATGCCAAAGCATAAAGCGGGCTGCAGACTGTAGCAACATCAGAGTCATGTATGAGGGCATGAAGAAGGCCTTCGGCCCTAGTGTCAAGTTCGCTCCACTGAAGTCTGCCTCAGACAAGACCAACATTGACCGTGGAGGGCAAATATAATTGCTCTGTACAAAAACACAAGCGATCACATTGAGTGCAAAAACTGTCGCAGAATATTCCTTCTCAGCTTTGTCGGGAAAACCTTTGCTTATGTCGTACTGAACAGACTGCAGACACTTGCTGAACATGTCTATCCAGAGGCGCAGACTGGGTTCAGAGTGGAGAGGTCAACGATCGACATGATATCTTTTCTAAGGCAGCTGCAAAACAAGTGCTGCGAACAGAGACACCCCCGTACATCGACTTCATTGACCTGACCAAAGCGTTCCACTTGGTCAGTGGGACTCTTCACCCTCCTGCACAGAATTGGATGCTTTTTCAAACTCCTGAGGTTAATTTACATATTTCCATGATGAGATGAAAGGCACCATCCAGTACAGAGGCTCTACCTCGGACCCTTTCCCAATCAGAAGCGGAAACAGGGCTGTGTCCTGTCCTTTGGCATACTGTTTTTGCTGCTGCTACGCTACGCCTTCAACCAGACTGAAGAGGGCATCTACCTTCAGTCACCAGAAGTGACGGCAGCCTGTTCAACTCGTGGCGCCTCCATGCAAAGACAAAAGTGCGGAGAGTCCTCATCAGAGAGATGATGTTTGCAGATGATGCCGCTCTGACTGCACAAACTGAGGCTACCCTCCAAAAACTCATCAACTGCTTTGCCCATGCTTGCAAGGAGTTTGGCCTAACGATTAACATGAAGATCAACATCCTGGGCCAGTACTTCTTCACTTCTTCACCCTTGATGTGGTGGAAAATTTCACAAACTTAGGTTCCACCATTTCTGGCAACCTCTCCCTGAATACCAAACTGAATGCAAGGATCAGCAAAGCATCAGCAGCAATGGCACACCTGTCAGAGAGTGTGGGAAAACTCCATGCTCACTACCAAAACAAAGACTATTGTGTACCAAGCCTGGGTGCTGAGCACACTGCTCTACAGAAGTGAAATATGGACACTAGACTCCTTTTATCATTTTAAAAGAGACCTGAAAATCATGTGCTGTGAGTGAGGTAGACCAACAAGGTCTTGATTGAAATGTAGCTTAATTACTTAACCATTAGTTTAATTGTGTAGTGAACTTATTTCATGCTGAAGGTCTAATCTTTGATGCTGATATTAACTTGCTGAAGGATATCTTTCCTTATGAATAAAAGTGCTTGAATAATTTTGTTGACCTGTAGGTCATCAGGAGAAGAAGCAAAGGTGAAGCCGTACTTGCCCAAGGACAAGCAGTTTTTGTTAACCCGTAATGGTATGTAGTACCTAATTAGGCACTGAAAACATGAATTATGAAATATATAAATTAATACATAATACATTGTGTAACTTCCTCTGACTAAGTTCCATGTTACAAGCGCTGTAAGCAAATGGAGTACTCTGACGAGCTGGAGGCCATTATTGAAGAGGATGATGGAGATGGAGGATGGGTTGACACTTATCATAACTCTGGTGAGGTTTAAATTAATTAGCAAAGAGTTGATCTGTTTATTTTCTCTGTTTTACAAATAAGGTTTCTTTAAAGTTTTCAGTAATTAAAATTTGATACTTTCACATTGCTAGTGACTGGTATGGTGGAGGCTGTTCGTGAAATCTCGCTGGATAACAAAGTAAGGTGGTAACTACATTCATTCTCACAACAGAATTTTCTTTTAGTACTAACAGTCAAAGGTATCTTTCATCTACATGAATCTTTTTCCCCTTTGAAGGATAATATGAACATGAATGTGCACTCGGGCAGTGGAATTAATGATGATCGTGGTGGTGGTGATGATGATGATGATGATGAAATGGAGGCAGCAGATATGAAGGGTAATGGCAGGATAATCATTTATTTTAGAATATTGTATAGGAACACATGCTTTAATAGATTGTGGGCATCCTTTAAATACAATAACTGCTGTGCAAATATAATGCTAGTCTCTGTATTTTAGAGTATGAAGAAAGTGGGCTTTTGGAAACAGATGAGGTACAGTGAGTTTTGTGCAAATTTTGCCTCCTTGTGTTTATAGACTTTAATGCATATAAAATATTAACGTGCTGTTTTGAAATTTGTGTAGGCCAGTCTAAACACAAGTAAAATGGCAGATACAACCAAATGGAAGGCTGAAGCGAGCGGGGAAGATGCCATTCTGCAGACAAGAACCTACGATCTATACATAACTTATGACAAATATTATCAAACTCCTAGGCTCTGGCTTTTTGGATATGATGAGGTTCCTGCACATATATGACACCATGACAAAAAAGAAAACACAGAGAGATCATTTAGATTTTTTTTTTTATTCCCAGTCATTTTTATCATTAACTTTTGTATTGTGCTGTTCCTTAGCAACGCCAGCCGCTCACTGTTGATCAGATGTATGAAGACATCAGCCAGGATCATGTGAAGAAAACGGTTACCATCGAAAACCACCCACACCTCCCGCCTCCTGCTATGTGCTCTGTTCATCCATGCAGGTACTGAATGCAGCACTATGCAGGTGTTTTGTGATTCCTTCTTTCAGTGAATAAAAAGCTCTGATCTGGCCATTTAAAGTAGGATTTAAATTAGTCTGAGTTTGTACAGTTTTGGTCTAACTCTTCCTTAGCACACACAACTGGTGTTTGGTCTACATATATAGGTGCTCTTGCTTTTTCAGTATTTTTACAGGATTCAGCTGCAGATATAGTACGGGTTGAACAGTTTCCTTTTGTCATGGCTGATAAAGATTATTATTAATCAAGGACTCTGATACCCAATATATGAATGAACATTACACTAAATAAACAAATGACATTCATAATAGCTGTTTTTAAAATTTAGTTAATAATAATAAAGTGCACGTTTGTCATGGGTTTGGTAAGAGGTTAAAAATGGTTGTTGCTGAAGTATGTTCATATACTTATGGCTTGACTGCGCCCAAAGTGTGCAATCCATGTTTGGTGTTAGTTTGGCCATAATGACCAATGTGCAGAGGCATATCAGAAGTAAATACACCCCTTATTACAGAGTTTTTTTCTGGGAAACTCATTTGATCAGACTTGTTAATATAATATTATTATTTTAGATTGAAGTATACAAGTTGTTTATAGCAACTATGCTGCAATCACCAGGAGTAAAAGAGCTGTCTGGTTTTTAAAAAGTATAATATGTAACAATATATATGTATATCTACGTATAACTCTTTCAAATATGAAGATGTCTATTTACTTTTGATGTCACTGTGCATCACTGTTAAGTTTTAGTAATACACTAATTACACACTAAATGCACAATTACGTCTGTATTGTATGTTCCACAATCGTAGGATGCTCACTACTTTTTTCTGTATGCAATAAAAACTATGTGTATAGCTTTGTACATGACAAAATAAATAAATAGAAGCTATTGGCTTTTAGAATAAGTGTTTAAATAAATATCCAAGTTAATAAGTACCTTAATACAACATCCATTCACAGGAACAGTATGTATTCATTAGTTCAAACATATTATATAACTTTATAGAGATTAGATTCAATATTTTATATTCCTTTATAATTGTTTAGTCATTTACCTGTTCAGGATGTAGATCTACCTTGTAGGAAGGCTTTAATAAACCATTACTTTTCATAGGGCTCTGTGTTCAGAGAAGTTAATGACAACATATTTTATTGTATATGTGGGGAAAAAACAAAAATTTAATAGATATAAAAGGACTCATGATCCTGTGTTCAGACTCCCACTAATCAAACAAAACACACAGACTTGCAGATATTGTCTTATATCATTTCAAATGAAATCATAAAAAATAAAACATATTATATTTGCTACTGCTTTAATGATAATAATAATAATAAAAAAGTATTTGATTAGTTTTTTGTGAACATGTGCAAATTATTGATAGTTTTTCATTTTCCATACTTCATGATTACATATTTAATGTTTATTTTATATTTGAGGATTATTCTGATATCTGGCAAAAGTCTGAACAGCAAACAGTAATGTGTGTGTCCATCTGAAAAAGAAAGTCTGGAATACTGAGAAGTAACAGGTTTAGTGCAGGTGGAACCATGTAGCAGAAACTTCACTATAGTTTAACATATAAGAATAATATATGCTTATATTATACATAAGTCTAGTTGGTTATCGTATAACTGTAATGGTAATTGTAGTCCTAAATCATTTCAGTAAAAGAGTTTATATCACTGGCAGTGTAAAGTTATCTTCAAACTTTGACTTTATATTTAGGTCCATATGAATCATCATCAGCAGGATTCCAAGATGAGCAGGCTTCTAAGATGAGAGCTCCACCCAGTAGTAGCACATCAGGATGAATCACAGGATTGAGAAAGCAGAAGAATCAGTGGTGTCTCAGAAGTAGCATATGTACCTCATCAAAACACAGGGGAAGGGGGTTGTTAGGTATGCTCAAAACAATGTAATCGTTAAAGGAGACAGTTTATTAGTGCTGACAGCAAACATGGACCCCACATGACAGACTATGGTAGTATAGCTGAAAAGAGAAAACCAGAAGGAAGACAGATATAAGGGCACCCTGTAACATCAGCCACTCTACTGTCGACAGTCCTGGGTCAGCATGTAAGAGTGAGGGAGTGAAAGAATCAAAAATCCATACATCACAGTTTACCACAACTCTCCATACCTGAGAACCCCCAGGTCTGCTCCTTTACTCAATAAAAGGCTATTAACAAAACTTAAAAACATACTGTGCCTGATGTGGATCATAAACAGCAAGAATTTCACTAAGATAATGTGGTGCAAGACCATTAAGTGCTTTATAGGTTAAAATTTTATATTCAATGCGAAATTGATTTGGGAGCCAGTGCAATGTAGATAAGATAGGGGTGATATGCTCATGTCTTCTGGTTCTAGTAAGGACTCTTGCCACTGCGTTCTGGACTAACTGGAGCTTGTTTACGCACCAATTAGAACATTCAGACAGTGACACATTACAATAATCTAATCTCAAGGTAAAAAAAACATGAAAAAGTTTTTCCACATCATGCAGTGACATCTAATTTCTTATTTTAATAATGTTCTTGAGATTAAGGAAGGTTGACTGTGTACTTTGCATACAATAAATCTTTAAATGGAAACAAAAATAACTTTAGTGGTTCTAGCAAAAACAGCTTCCAGTCACAGCTTTTGTTGTTAGCATCTGTCTGTCTTGAAAGACAAAAGAGATTGCACATTTGCAGTCAGACCAAAATTCCTCCAGCTCTTCCTGAGGAACACTGAGGCGTTCCCAGACCAGTTGAGAGCATGTTCTGGGTCGACCCTGGGGTCCCCTGGGCGAGTTTGATATGTTTGTCACGTTACGGTGTTGTGGGCAGAGCTGAAGGAACCTACCAATCACGGTGGGGTATATGGCTCTCGGGGGCGGGATATGGAGCGGGTTTGATGCAAGCAGAGAAACATTTCTCAATGAGTGAAAGTTACAGCAGCGTTGCCATGGAGATGTTTCTTCCGTGCCTGGCTGGCTGCCTCGTTTCTATTGGGCGCACGCGGACATTCGTCCCAACGTGCTTCGTTCACAACACTTCAAAATAAAAATGTTTTTAAGACGCTGCCCAGCGCGAGATTTTAAATAAATAAATAAACACACAGGTCAGTGGCACTTAGAGAGTTAATGAGTTAATCTCTCTCTCTCTCTCTCTCTCTCTCTCTCTCTCTCTTTGATAAAATTATTCAAAGTGATGCGCATGTGGTGGGATAAAAGAAAAGTAGAAACTCAATGCAGCCTGATGTAGAGTCTGCAGTCACATACCGACACCATCAGCAATAACAGTCCCCGGTAACCTGGACCAATTATATGGTCGCACCAATATCTATGGGTCATTGTTTTTTATTTGCATTGTATTTGCTTTGCCTCACACAATGAACATTACATATATTTCTATATGATGTA
>JAQMYF010000021.1:11878801-11890892 GCA_030014195.1 Neosilurus mollespiculum
GACCCAGAACACGCTGGAGGGACTACATCTCTTGGCTGGTCTGGGAACGCCTTGGCATCCCCCCGGAAGAGCTGGAGAAAGTGGCTGAGGAAAGGGACGTCTGGGAGTCACTGCTTTAGGCTGCTGCCCCCGCGACCTGACTCCGGAACAAGCGGAAGAAGATGAATGAATGAATGAAAAATGCTCAAAAACTCCTTTCTTGGTTAGTCAGTTTTTTTAGGGGTGGCTAGTGGGTTTCATAGCACCCTTTAACATTGATTGCAATTGTCTTTTTTGACATTTTTGAAATGCAACAAAGATTACCTGATGTTCATGAGCTTTGGAGGGATGATTATTCTCATAATTGCTGACATTTTTCTTATTGGCTTGTATTAGATCCACCCACTCGTAAGTCAGCCTTTTTGGAATTAATGCTTTTTGTTCACCCTTTTTATGCTCTCTTTTGCACTTTTCCTAAGAAATTTATAACATTTTCTTGAAACCTTGTTCAAATTAACTCCAGACACATGAGCTGATAAATTACGATAAAGAAGTTGATATCTTAAAGCATGGCGTGATGATGTCTACCTCACAGCAAGGTTCTGGGTTTGAGTCCTTTGCTCAGGAAGGTGTGGACTTTTTATGTGCTCCCTATGCTTGCGTGCAGTTTGGCAAATTAGTGAGAAAGAGTAGATGTGACAAAGTTTCTCTGATGTCTCTCTGATGTTTCATTTAAAAAAAAAATGTCCTGATGATGAGTAACATTTTTTTTCTCAACATGTCAGTATTCAGCCATAGTCATAATGGCATAAATTGGCAATGAAAAATGATATGTTTCATACTGATATATTCTCTAAGTGGCTTGACCAGATTCACCTCAAACATGACCATCATTGACTTTGTGGCTGCCACTTCCCCAACTGGCGCAGGGTGCAGTTTTATTATTATTATTATTATTATTATTATTATTATTATTATTATTATTAGGGGATCAAATGTCTTGTTTTTACTTGGTTTATTATAATTTTTTAGAGAATCTGTTTTTACTCAGTAAACTCACTTCTGCCACTTTTTTGTCAACCATAAAACCAAAACTGTGCAACAAAAAAGTCAGCAAATTTGGTAGCATGGTAGAGAGTTGTTTTCTAACCAAACAATCCAATTTTGTTTATATAGGTTACATGACCTGGCAGCTATCGTTGATTCACCATTTTTAAAAGCTCCACCTGTTTGAACTGTTTGAAAAAAAGTTATAAAACGTGGTTAACAGTTCAACTCCTTACAAGAAGCAATTTTGCCTCTTGAATCAATCAATTTGTATTGGTCACATAATGTGATTTTTGTACATTTTAATCTCATATGCTTTAAAACTGCCAGCCTGATCTACACAAAACTTGGTATGTAAAGCCCATCTGCTATCCTCTGCCTATGTAATGAAAAAAAAGGTGCTATATAAACACTATAGTCGCCACAAAACAAATTTTCATCCATTATGACAAGGCCTTATTGACCGATTGGTATACAATATATATGTATACAATGATATGTTTCCTTAAGTGAGCTATTGGATCTTTGGTTTACATAATGCCACCAACATTTAAAATTAGTAACAGCCGTCATGACAATAAGGATAATGGGACCTGACATTATGCTCTTGGTAAAAATACATTAGACTCAAACCCAGATCTATCTTGCTGTGAGGTGGACATTCCATCCACTACGCCACCATGCCAAATGCATCTTAAATCGTGCCATTCCTACAAAATGCTTGCATGCAGTGTTCCTCTAAGCACTACAGTACAACAAACAGTGTTGTTTATTCAAATTAGTCTCCAATAAAGCACATAACCCCTCAGTGTTTGTACTGCCTTTCCACTGAAATTACAGCGAAACATTTTGTTGATAAAGCAAGCTTAAGTATACTTACCTAGCCTAAGTTCCCAAAACTTCAAATGTTTATTTGATGATTTTAGCTAATATTAACCTAACATACATAAAACAACTGGCAAGGTTTTTAAAAAATACAACGCAAAACTACAGACAGGAAAACAGAAATTAATTAGGAATAAACACCCAAACTAAACTACAAAACATAAAATATCATCAATGTAACATCAACTGAGGTTATGTTGTTGTTATTTTTTAAAGAAAATTACAGTTAAGTACTTTTTTTCCCTTTCAGTTGGATTAATGCAATGTATTTCTGAAAGCAAAATATTTTATTTTACAGCCTGTAATTTCACTTTTTTTTTTTTTTTAACTGTAGTTTTCACAGACATTTTTTCAGGGGTTTGTGTATCTTATGCCATGCAGTTACTTTGTTCTGTGGAGTGCTCTTATTTTGTTGTTTCCCCTATTGGGTTATTTCCTTTTAAGGTTTATCTTCTGATTTAAAGGGACAGCACTTTAAGATTAGTATTCCTGTTTTTTCTGATTAGTTTTCTCAAGTTTATTAAATATCTCACACCTGCACCCTCACCCTCATGAAAAGCCATCCACCTTATATTATTCATTCATTCATTTTCTTAGCTGATTAATCCTAATTAAAGTCACGGGGACATCTTAGCCGACTCTGGGCAATTGCAGGGCAGACAAACGCTGACAGCAAACCAATTGCCTACTCTTTTCGAACAACAGCAATGGTTCTTTTACATACCTCTCACCATAGACACTGAGAGACATGGCTGGCTTTTGATAACCCAGTTAGCTGCACTGCTAATTATTTAGAATAAATTCAAAATGTACTGTAAATGTGCTGAAAGCAGGTAATATCCATAGCAATTACATTAAAACTCCAATGTGACCCCAGTGACAAGTGGTGTCATGGTGGTGAATGAATGTGACATCAGTTTGTGTCTGACTGCTTCAGATAGGCTTATCATACACAGGCATGCTGGGCAGGAAGTCATCTCACTTACATACTCACCAGCATGCTTCATGTTTTAATCACTCAAGGTATAAAATGTTATTAGGGCAAAATTTTCAAACTTATTTATAAAGATTAACAGCATCATAATATCACTTACAGCAGGAGTTGCAATGCATTTTAATAATGTGCTTTTTATAATGTGGATGATTTAAGTTATTACAGATATAATCTTGTTTAATAGTATTATTTATTATGTCTTTGCAATTCACAAGTTGTAAAGTTTTACAAATATTACCATACACATTCCTGATATGCTATAATAATTTTAATAATATTAATAATAATAATAATAATATGCTATTATTTTTTAATAACCAACTGACTACAATAGCCTTACTGTATAAGTTGATAGGGGAGTAGGGGAGACTCCACTGATAATGACGTCATCATTGGTATAATACTCAGAGTAAGCTCTCATAGTTATTTTCTGTTTAGAAGTGTGAGTCTGATCACCATGCGTGAGATTATTCATCTACAGATCGGACAGTGTGGGAATCAGATCAGTTCAAAGGTATGTGATAGCCAAATTATTTTAATTTCATTGACACTCTTACCCACGAGTAAGTTCTAATGGTTTAAAAAAGCTTTTAAAGCTTTTAAAGTGTTAACATATTCAACCATTCAAACCTTTGGCACTTAATTAACCCCTATGTTTTCTGACTTTATTATATTGAACAATTAATTAAAATTCTAGGGTTTTCAGGATTAATAAAAATCCGATTATAATGAAAAACTGATGTAAGAATCTGATGGATAACTTTTATTCTATGTCTGATTAAACACATGACTAATCTGACATTTTTAATACAGATGTATTCATGTCTGTTTGATTTAATAATATACAGCTGGTACAACCTCAGATCAGAAATAAAAATTGCATTTGTCAAGATATGTTGAAATTTAAATTAAAAATGAAACCAGTGGTTTGTAAATTATCTGATTTGTATTATACTCTGAATTATATTACAGCACATTATTCCATGGTTTACCTTGTTATTTTCTCATAATAAACACTTATTTTTAGTTTTATTCCTATGGCACATTTTTAAAAAGTTGGTACCACAAAGAATTTACCATCTTATAATGCTGCAAGTTTAACACACGCCTCTTCTTTCCAAGCCATGCCTCTATAATGTATGCTTTGTATTGTATTGTTGAAATATGCATGGGTGTCTATGAACAAAATGTACTCTTCTGCGTTGATGCTGCCACTACAGAAGTGCAAGTTACCTTTACCAAGGGTACTGACACCACCCCATACAAGGGCAGACCCTTGGTTTTGGACTTGTTGCTGATAACAGTCTGGATGCACCTGATAACTGTACTGGAATACTTACCTGACCGTATTACACATTTACACCATGTGATGGACCATCACAGATGCCTTCATGCCCAGAGAATTGAAAGTGGTTCTTAACACAATTAACATAAATCTTCCTTTTGCACAGTAAAGTTTTATCTGTCATTTGCCAAAGTAATCCTGAGCCCATATGGTTATATCAGCTATGAATAATGATTTTTAATGCAGTGCCAGTATGACAATGCAGATATCATTAATGCAGAGATCATGGGTGTTCAGCTCAGGCTTGTGCTCTTGCCCTGCAAGCACCAAAATTCCTTGAATGTCTTTTACAGTGCAGTACTAATGTTAATGCAATAATGATATTAATGCACCATAGAGGGCATCCAAATTCATATTTCTTTGTGGAACACTGTTTTAAACATTTAAATAATTTTCTTAACCATTTTTTGACAAACCGGTGATCATTTGCCCCTTGAAGACAAGTTTTTTTTTCCCCTGGATATTGCTGTTTTTTGTTGTTGTTGTTGTTATTTGTTTGTTGTTTTTTAACCAACTCATATTACTTAAAATCACGTTTACATCATCTGTTTTAAATCACTTCAATATTTAATAGTCTCATTTCATTGTTAGCCCTAAATTGCCCCTGTTCCAACCTTTTTGGGAGTGTTGCAGGCATGAAATGCTGGAATGGATGTATATTAATAAAGAAATACTACTAACTCAACAAAATAAGAAGTATCTTGGTTTCATACTGCCTACACTAAAATATCACTTGAAATAAATTTAGAAATCTCTGCTTTCTAAAAGTGCATTTCCATCCCATCCCAAAAATATCTGATTTGGGGTTGTATAATGCTTTAGCAGGTTGTTTTCCTTTATCCACTACTAAACAATGCTGACAATAAACTCCTGTGTTTTAGGATAAACAATATTTAATTATGCATTTCTCTCCATTTTAGTGAAAAAAAAATGTGTTTTAGGTTAAACAAAATTTATTTGTACATTCTCTCCATTTTAGTGAATGTGAGAAATGTCTGAAGTTAATATTCTCATTTCATTGTACTTAAACATTATTTGTGTTTAAAGTTCTGGGAAGTTATCAGTGATGAACATGGTATTAGTGCAAAGGGAACATATGAGGGCGACATGGACCTTCAGCTGGAGAGGATCAATGTCTACTTTAATGAAGCAAATGGTAAGAGATTTGTATTTAAAAAAGTTTATGCTCTACTATAATGAAATGTTTGGACTCTATCTGTGTTTATACGTAATACTGTGAACACATATTATTTTCAGGATTTTGTTATTATTCCTGGATGATTATCACCTCATTTAAGAAGCATTTGGCACATCACTTAAACAGGAATTGTTGTGTCTCTACTTTACTACTGGATTAAGCACTGCCGAATCTGATAAACAGATTAATTCAACTGCTACATACTGAATCATATTTCAGAAGTTTTCCATTCTGACAGTGGTTGCTTGTAACATTACCATATAGGATTACAGTACCATATAGGAACATGTCAGGTCACTATAAAGAGGATTTGAAATGTCAGTCAGTATTCATTGAGACTTGTCCTTATTCCAAAGAGCATATATCTGAAACAGTTGTGGTTTCCCAATAAGTTTACTAGCCATACTGACAATTCATGCTAACTTGTTTCTGTTCTTATCCCCAAGATTACAATGTCATGTTGAGAGATTAAATGTTGACACTTTGAAAAGACATATAGATATTCAAAATACATAAGATATATCATCTCCAGAAAATCTCCACTTCCAGCAAGACTATTCAACTTTCTCATAAAATACGTTCATTTCATTTTCTTTTTTCAATATGTATTCAGTATTGACTGTGAAACTATCCAGAAAAAGTGTCTTGTTTTACCTGTTTGTGGATATGCCACTGCTAACCTTAACACTATCTGTTGTCCACATATATTTTCACTGTCCTCCTCTGAAGGATTTCTAGGATTTGTTTTTCATCTCTGTCAGCCCTTATGATCATAAAGCCTCCCAAAGAGATGTCAGTATCCTGTTTCAACCATGTCTCAGTGAAACATGTTCGATAACTCTGCTTAAACTACTCTTAATGTCTCACGTTAGCTCCGCTCCTATAATTCTTGAGGAAAAGTACATTTGAGAGTGTGACTGTCAGTAGGGAAAAGTAAAAGATTGCAAGAGCTTGTCATCATATCTAATACTTCTCCACTTGATCTGTGTTTCTTTGCACTGGAACTTCAATTCTGATTTCTATCTTGCGATCTTTTACAGGTGCAGTTTTTAGGTAGCATTTGTTAAAGTTCCACGGTACCAGCATGGGTGAGAAGTGAAAGCAAGTGTTGTTTTGTGTAGAGTGTGTTAGCGCATCTTTGTCGAAGTAGGCAAGAGCAGTTGCTCTAGCAAGTCCTTTTTTAAGGGCACTGAATGCTTTCTTCTGTTCTCGTCCAAAATTGAAATGTGTGTCCCTCTTTGTCAGTCTGAGTCTTAGTGGTCCTGACAGAGCTACAGACTGTGGGCTAAATCTGCTGTTGTATCCAATGAGCCCCAAGAAATCTCTGAGGCAGTCTCTCTCCCATGCTTTCAATGTTGTGTATCACTGTATCAATGTTGAACTGATACTTTTCCAGAGTAAGTGTCTCTCTGAGCCTTGCTATGACTCTCTCTTGGTCACATGTATGTATGACCACTTTATCAGATATGTTTGCAACACCTTTGTTCCTAGTTAAAGTATTGTCAGATGAGACACCAAACAACAGTCCGTTATATTTATACACTCTGCTGTGCACTGCATATATACTGATCTCACATGATTTAGGAGTCAGTTTAAATTAATGGTAGCGTCATTTTAAATTAAATTTTCTACAGTAAATAGTAAATAGTCAAGCCACTTATGCCTTGGTCATTAATAGTGATGGTCAGAAAGCAATCCTTTACTATGGCCTTACTGGCCCGTCTCATATGAAATCAAAGTCAAACATAAGTTATGGGTTTTGTATGATCACAAGTGGATTTACCCTTGGGGTGGGCATATTCACAGTTGTGATAGTGTTCAAGTCCATCAGTTCCTTATTTCTGCACTCTACTACTCCTCACATGTGAATACAATGCATCGTTGACCGGTTCCCCTCTGTCTTAGGCACATATGAGTGACACTTTATGTGTTCTGCTTTCAGTTTCTCTTGTGTACTTTCTCCCATCACATTGTTACACCAGCATTGGTCAGCATTTTTGTATTCACTCCACCAGCACAGAAGCTAAAACATGCGGTTATCATTAATCTTCATGTGCATTAGGACTGTTTAAATATCGTTTCATTTTTAAACTCTTAGTGTGGAATATTGATCTTTTTCCTGACATGATAAGTATGTCCACATGCAGCTCATTTTGGATTTTGGCCAATATGATCAGTATTTTCACATCGGTAGCACTTTCCATCATTTTACTGCCTGTTTGCTTGTTGCATTCCCATTTCCATGTTTTCCCTTTCCTTTTCAAATAATTTGGTTCACAGTCTCTGTAATCACTTTAGTCAATGTGTATACCTGCTTGATATTTGCTCCTTGATGCTCTCACTGGAGGCACCTTTCGGAAATGCATGTTGTGCCAACGCTGTGTTGACAAATGATGCATTTAAGTGTTGATTGACTTTTGGTAGCCGAATTGCTCTCACCTGTCCGAAAACATTAAGAAAACATGTTGTTCAGATACAGTAGATGTAGTAGTAGAGCACATCATCTTTGCTTTGTTGCAAAACAGGAAACTTCTAATATGATGAGCCATTTCCATCAGCACAAATGACGTTAGCCATCTCTTTCATCTGGGACATAGCATGGGTGGCTCTGTGTAGCATACAAAATTTTAAATCACAGATTTCATGCTAACAAACTAAACCTGTACATTTCATTAGTTAAAGTAAATAAATCCTCATGGCCAATGTTGTGTCTCTACTTTACTATGGAATTAAGCAGACACTGACTAATTTACTCTGACAAACAGGGATGAAACACTGACACACTGGTCTCCTGCTGAGCATTCTGTAATTACCTAAACATTCTTCCAGCATACCTATAAGATCTTTCCAACTGTCTAATAAGGTATTTAACATGACAGAAATAGACCTGAATACTTTATTCAGAATGAAATAATACACATTTTGACATAAACAGAAGTACACGCTTAATTTTTGTTCATTATCAGTGCCTAAATCCAGTGGCCCAAGTACTTTAGAATAAATTGCTAATTAAAGGACCCCATTTTAACTAGTAGCACCTCTGCATCCTGGTGGTTAAGGTGCTGGCTTTCTGATCCAAAGGTCGGGGTTCAAGCCCCACTATCACTCAGAATTCACTGCCCCACCTCCCATGCAGGTAACTGGGTTATCAAAGGCCAGCCATGTCTCTTACTGTCTGTGGTGAAAGGCATGTTAAAGAACCATTGCTGTCGTTCGGAAATACTAGGCCAGTGGATTGCCATCAGCGTGTTTCTGCCCTGCGATGGCCTGGTGAGCTGTCCAGGGTGCACCCCGCCCTCGCCCATAGTCGGCTGAGATGGGTGCCAGCTTCCCTGCAACCCTAATTAGGATTAAGCACTTCAGAAAATGTTGGCAAGCATAAATTTCCCTTCCATTGGGAACATTTAAATATATTTAGCTCATGAAGAACCTTAAGGAACTGTCAAAGTTCAGAAATTGAATTGTGCTCTGCAAACTCTTATCCCCACCATAAATATTGCAACAAAAAGGTCAGAGCCCTGTGCTATGAAGTGGAACTCCTGGCTTATATCAGTAGATTCAGGAGTAACTTTGTGATGTCAGGAGTAACTTCTGGATTAACCGGTGCTATGAAAGCTGAGTAGAGTTTCCATAAGGTGTTAATACTTTCAATACTTTCAATTGTCCAATACTTTCAATTTCTTTCTTTTGCAAGAAATTCAACAGTGAAACTACATTGTAATTACCCGAATATTTAACTCATGAATATTTCTTGTTGCATGTTCTTAGGTGAAAAGTATGTCCCCCGGGCACTGTTGGTGGATTTGGAACCAGGAACCATAGACAGTGTGAGGGGAAGTCACATTGGAGAACTCTTCAGACCTGATAACTTCATACATGGTGAGACCAAGTGTAAAAGCCCTTTATTTAGAATTTCACAATGGTAGTCAAATCTACTTATGAAAATAAATCAGTAAATTTCATACATTGTTTTGCCTCAGCAGTCACCTGGCTCAGGTATTGAGGCCAAGCAATAATTAGCAAAATAACATAGAGAACTGAATATATTCTGAAGCTTGTTTAAAAAATATTTATGCATATTTTGAGACATAAAACCTAAAGGTTAACATACTATTATGTATCACAATGCTGAAGCCTTGGTTTTGGATTCTTTCTGTGCAACTGATTTCCTCATGTGTTAACTGACAGGGAATTCTGGAGCTGGGAATAACTGGGCTAAAGGTCACTACACAGAAGGGGCAGAATTGGTCGAGCAAGTCTTAGACCGTGTTCGTAGTGAAGCTGAGAGCTGCGATTACCTGCAGGGCTTCCAGTTTGTTCACTCGTTGGGTGGTGGTACTGGCTCAGGCATGGGAACCCTGCTTATCAATAAAGTCCGTGAAGAGTTCCCAGACCGAATCATGAATAGCTTTAGTGTCATGCCCTCTCCTAAAGTCTCTGACACAGTTGTGGAGCCATATAATGCCACTCTGTCCATTCACCAATTGATTGAGAATACAGATGAGACATATTGCATTGATAATGAAGCTCTTTATGACATCTGTTTCCGTACACTCAAGCTTACCACACCAACATATGGAGATCTCAATCACCTTGTGTCTATGACTATGAGTGGGGTCACAACCTCACTGCGCTTCCCTGGTCAACTAAATGCTGACCTCCGCAAGCTGGCTGTCAACATGGTGCCCTTTCCCCGCCTTCATTTCTTTATGCCCGGCTTTGCTCCTCTCACACCACGAGGAAGTCAGCAGTACCAGGCCCTTAATGTTTCCGAACTCACTCAGCAGATGTTTGATGCCAGGAACATGATGACCGCTTGTGACCCCCGACATGGCCGCTACCTCACAGTTGCAGGAGTTTTTCGTGGTCACATGTCGACTAAAGAGGTGGACGAACAAATGCTCATTGTTCAGCAGAAGAACAGTAACTACTTTGTGGAATGGATCCCCCACAATGTTAAAGTAGCTGTTTGTGACATTCCACCATGTGGCCTTAAAATGGCATCCACCTTTATTGGAAACAACACAGCCATCCAAGAGATTTTCCGACGAGTTGGGGAGCAGTTTGCTATGATGTTTCGTCGCAAGGCATTTCTGCACTGGTACACCGGAGAGGGCATGGATGAGATGGAGTTCACAGAGGCTGAAAGCAACATGAATGATCTTGTATCTGAGTACCAGCAATATCAGGATGCCACAGCTGAGTTGGAGTGGGAGCCCGAGGAGGAAATGACAGAAGTAGAGGGAAATTCAGCAAATGTACAAGATAACAGGGTTAACATAAAAACTGAAACCATGAGTGAAGCTAAGTCTAGTGAATAATTTTAGGAAAGAAGATTGTGTTACCAACTGTCCTATATCTTGAATTTTTAAAAACATTAATTTGGAAAACTACATTATTGCATATTATTAACATTAATACTATTCTTCTATAAAAAAAAATACTTTGATGCAAAAATAACAAAGAATTATTTTTAAACTTGTGTATAGTTTGATTCACTTTTGCAGCAGGTTTCAAAACATGTACAACATTTTCCCACAGTTTTATTAGATAAAGTGTATTCAGAAAAAAGATGTTAATGTTCATTTTACAGAAATGTTTCATCAAAGTATATGTGCAAAATCTCAAATTGTTTAAAAATTTTACACACAATGATAATTTTTTAATAAAAGTACAGAGATACTATAAAATGTCTAAAAGTCCTACTTTTTTTCAATAGATTGAAATAATGCATAATGTTTCTTCTTTTGACAAATCAGGGTACATATTCTCTATTGTGAATAAAACAAATATTAAAACACTAAAAAAAAAAACAACAAAAAACAAAAAACCTGAACACTGCTAATACCCCCATGAAGGGCTGCAAGGCAACCCTAGACTTTTAAAACAGGAGGTCTGACAGGACACGATTAAACTAAAGCAGTTCTGTAGATACTGATAAGCACCTCAAAAAAAAAACAAAAAAAAAAAAAACAACTCCACTGACTGCAGATGCAAATGAAAGTGAAATTGGTAACTTCCTCTTTTCCTAAACACCTAAGAATGATACCCCTCTTCAGTCCCATGACTAGCGTGCAAAGAAATGCACACTGGCCTGCATAAATAAATACTGAATGGGGCATTTGATTAAAAGTAAAAGAGTGGTCTCTATCCTTTGTATTTGTATATATTCCTTGTGTACACATCCTTTATATTCAGCTCCAATTCAAAACACATGATTTACTCACCAGAAAGAAAAAGATCAATCTGGTTTGAGACACAGAATGCAATTAACAATAACAAAAAATTTTTTTTCAATTTAGACTTTCTATGGATACCAATTACTTTTTCCAACATCCTGCTAAGCAACAACTTAGCTCCAGTCCAGTGTTTTTGTCACAACCGCTTACAACAGTTCCAGACAACACCCAGATGAACTTATCGGTTTCACCACATGTAAGCTGTGGTGACTGTGTCTGCAAAAAAGTCTTAGCTGGATGCAATAACACCTAATACTAAAAAACTAATTTTATTTAATTTATTGAGCTTTATTTTAATTAACAAATGTTCGGATGTTAATTTTTAAAGGACTTATTTTAAAGAAAGTGTGGTAAAGTATTGCAAAGAATATAAAACTTGCTAACCTTTAAGATAAGACGTGCCA
>JAQMYF010000021.1:11901260-11914962 GCA_030014195.1 Neosilurus mollespiculum
ATTACTAAACATCCTGCACTCAACACACTGAACAAGCTGGATAGTAGCCATGATGCTAAAAACAAACCTTAGCTGGAAAGTTGAGGATAGTAGCAGGATATTACCTTTAGACAGATGCAGTTCAGTGAAATCCATTATTAGTTGTTTAAAAGGGCCAATAGGTTGTGGAAAAGACATGCAGATTTGGCATCACTCACAATTTTGGGGGGTTTTTTGAGTAGGTATTGGACCCATCATACAGAACCTTACATGCTTTCATATCTGCCAGTGTGTTGCTTCATCAAACAGGATCTGTGAATATTTTAGTGTGTGCAAAGCATTTGCATGCTGCAAAACTTTCAGGAAGCTGCGCAGCTACCAATAAAGCTAAGATTAGCCTAATGTTTGGCATACCATCACCATTCTGTGATCTGCCCATTGTTTAACAAAGATATTCAATGTACAGTAAGCATATTGTCATCAGTATATACAGTATAAATTAAATCAAATTAAACAAAGAGATGATAAAGTTTTCCACTTTCAACGTTACTGTCTGTGTCTGTTAGGGGTGTCTCAGTGAGGTCAGGTCAGTTCATTGTTGATACAGCGGTCAGTTTTAGACAGACAATAAAGGACACAGAACAAAATAATCTTTGCTTCTAAGGGCAACCAAATTGTCCTAATCCCCATCTTTTCTCTAGCACTGACTGGATATTGTCATTTATATGCCTGTAGCTACTTTTTGGTTTTATACTGAGAGAAGCTGCTTCCTTTATTAAACCTATATCTGTTGGTCCCTGTGACTATCCTGTTCCCGGGATCTCAGCAAATTCAAAGTGATTCTCTCCATCTAAATTATCAAGAGAGAGCGAGATTAGGAGCATAGCCAGAGTGATGCATGTGATAATTTACAGACAAAATAGTTTTTCATTCTGTGGCCCAGGTATGTGCTTATAATACACTGTTTGTAATACTAGTGCAATGGCTTTTTTATCCTGGAACTGTACTATAGGATGGGTGAATAAGCATGGTTTAATAACTAATGACTTATTGATTGATGGCGGTCCTGTAATTGTTAAGTTGAGTGAATAATAGGTACATGGACGTCCCGACGTAATGTAATGTAAGTGAATAAATCAAAATAACCACTCATTACACGCCAAGGTTCTGCAACTTTTCTTCACAATGGATCTGGACCCGTCACCTTCACCCTCAATCAAAACTGCAGAGCTGGCCTCTCTCAATCAGACCCGATCCAGTAAGCACAGGGGTCGATGTCTTTCAGTTAAGGAGTCCCAGACTTCCCCACAGTATCACCTCCAAACCTGTAATTAAGGTCAGGAGAGATTTAGGGCATCCGGACAAGCCCCCAAAAACTGTTTGATAATTGTCACCCATGCACTAGATAGTGCTTTTTGGATTTTATAAATGCACCAGAGACACTTGGTAAGAAATAAAGGTTTAATCTTTAGAAGGCATCAGGGCTCACATACTCTCAGCGAGCTAAATCAGAGCCCCGAACAGAGACCAAAAGAGCATTTATAGATATCTAAACAGTGATATGCAACCACGGCCATGAAGAAGCTAGGTGTTCAGAATGTTCTTTTATCAGAGATATTAAGGCATGTTTATAATTTGTTCCTCAAAAATGTTTCTACCCATAATATTATTCAACATGCTCCAAAGATTTTTCCCATCATTCTTTATTGTGTCCAACTGATTAGCTTAATATTGTTTATATTGAATATACAATATGTATGTTCTCTGATAAAAAATAATATTTAATTGTTTGTGTCAATGAAGTGTGTGTCTATCAAATCAGTGTGTGATGAAAAATTGTGTTCATGTAATTTTCACATTATTGGGCACACTGCACATTCATGCAGTTATCCAATCAGCTAATTATGTGCGGCTTCTTGTGACTTGGTACCAGATCAACATGTCTGAGTATTTTTGAGATACTGCTGGTGTCCAGGGATTTTCACACACAACAATTGCTTGAGTTTAAATGGTTAGAAACACTAAAAAAAACATCCGGTATATGGGAGTCTGCAGGCTAGAATACCTTGTTTATGAGTACAATCAAAGGAGAATGAACAGACTGGTTTAAGCTGACAGGAAGTCTACAGTAACTCGACTAAATACCCTTACCAAGCTTGGTGTGGCAACAAATTTTAGAGCATCTCAGAATGCAGAAAACATTAACCCTGCTTGTGGATGGACTGCAATAGCAGAAGACCACATAAAGCTCTACTCTTGTCAGCCAAGAACAAGTGTTATCATTCAAGTGTGTGTAAATAATAACTTCATTAGTGTTAACACATGCATTATGAGTCAATTAAAATCCATTGTTCAAATATTAACATATATATACATATATAAATCCCAACTCCGAGGAGCTCAGTATAAGGCGTTTCTGAAATCCTTACAGGATTTGCAGATTTGATTTTGTATATAGTCTGTAGTATAACACACAACAGGTATTGTATATTGTGCATTTCTAAAGTGTGTTTGCCTGTGGCCTTTCTTCGTCGTTTTGAATGAGTCGACTTGAAGATTATTCTTCTAATTTCTCAAAATCTGATTCATCCATGTTGTCCATAAAGTTGGGGACCAGACTGGATGATGGGGAGGTGAAGAGGATTATGGAAGAGTGCAGAAGACTTCAGATGGAGGTGCAGCGACTAAAAGAAGAAAACAAACAAATTAGGGTAATGTTAGTGTTTCATGCACTATCTAGCAAATAGCTTGGAATATCTAGACAAACAAAAAACATATATGACAAAATCAAGGATCATTAATTCAGTACTACAGAACATTTATATTTGTGCCTATTTCTTATACTTCTTCCACAGCAGGAAGATGATTGTCCACGGATGAGGAAGAACACAGTTCTGGCAGCTCAGCTTTCCTCACCTTCATGTGTCACAGTGAAGGAGGAGGGCTTGAGCATCAGGGTCATCGCTGTTATTGTGTTGTTCTTTGTCATTGGTGTCACTGTAGGAAAGTTGCTTCTGTAATGATATGGAAGACATTAATAATGCATTGTGATTGAAATAAACTTAACAAAACAAAAAGTATTGCATGCTGAATTTACAATTTGAATTTGTGCAATGAAACAATTAGGGAACTACATCAATTAAGCATGGTCATGAAGTGACAGAATGGCATAATTCAGGTTATTCAATTCTTTAAAAACAGTAGTGCAAAAAAAACATATCTGATACAGTGTGTATAGAAAAGTACCACCCCCTTCAAAATATTCTTATGTTGATGATTGACAGTAAAAGTAAAAGTTTTTGGCATGTTTAAAGCAATTACAGATATTTTTGGCAAGAAATAATTACAAATTCAAGATTCAAGATGCTTTATTGGTTATTTCAACCCCATATAACTGACTCAGTACATAGTAAAATGAAACCTGACCTGGTGCTACATAAATGTACAACATAGAGATCAAATTCGAGCTACGACAAAGGTTTTTGTCCTAGGCACATAAAGTGCAAAGTGTGCAACTAGGTGCAAACAGTACAAAAACAGTACAAAAACAAAAAGTACACAGAGACAACACAAAAATAAGACACTTAGCACCGAAAGAAAGAAAAAGATGAGATGACAAAAATTAAATAATGTACAGAGTTGCAGCAGTTGAGGTAGTGCAAATAGAATATAGGCATAGACATATAAACATAGCAGCATAATGAATCTCTATCCGCTGAAGGGTCTTGCGAGCCGAGATGGTGCAGTTTTCAAAACAGGTAGTGATGCAGCTGCTCAAGAAGAACGAGAATGCTCTCGTCGGCCCTCTGTAGAACACAGTCAGGATGGGGGAAGGGAGATGGGCTTTCCTCAGCCTCCTCAGGAAGTAGAGGCGCTGCTGGGCTTTCTTGGTGATGAAGCTGGTGTTGAGTAACCAGGTGAAGTTCTGTGCCAGATGAACACCAAGGAATTTGGTACTCTTAACGATCTCCACAGAGGATTCGTCGATGAACAGAGGAGAATGGTCACTCTGTGCTCTCCTGAAGTCAACAACCATCTCTTTAGTCATGTCAACATTCAGAGACAGGTTGTTGGCTTTAGACCAGGCTGTTAGCTGCTGCACCTCCTCTCTGTAAGCTGACTCGTCATTCTTGCTGATGAGACCCACCATGGTCGTATCATCGGCGAACTTAATAATGTGGTTAGAGCTGTGCATTGCTGCACAGTCGTGACTCAACAAAGTGAACAGCAGGGAACAGACTGAGTACACAGCCCTGAGGAGCTCCAGTGTTCAATGTGGTGGTGCTGGAGAAGCTGTTCCCGATCTGGACTGACTGGGGTCTCCCAGTCAGGAAATCCAGAATCCAGTTGTAGAGAGAGGTGTTCAGACCCAGCAGTCACAGCTTCTCAATCAGCTGCTGAGGGATGATTGTGTTGCATCTTGAATGAATCTGTGTTGAATTAAAGTCTATGAACAGCATTTGTACATATGTGTCCTTACAGTCCAGGTGAGGGCCTGATGGAGGGTTGTGATGATGGCATCGTCCGTAAAGCGGTTATGTCAATACACAAACTGCAAGGGATCCAGTGAGGATGGTAGCAGTGACTTGATGTGCTTCATGAGGAGCCTCTCGAAGCATTTCATCATGATTGGTGTGAGTGCGATGGAACGATACTCACTGACTTCTTAGGCATAGGGATGATGGTCATTGTCTTGAGGCACGTTGGGATGATGGAGCTGCTCAGTAAGATGTTGAAGATGTCAATGAAGACATCTGCAAGCTGCTCTGCACACTCCCTGAGCACTCTGCCAGGAATGTTGTCTGGACCAGCAGACTTCCGTGTTGTGTTGTTCTCAGCCTCAAAACGAGCATAGAACTCGTTCAGCGTGTCTTGGAGGGAGGTATCACTGTCACAAGCAGGTGGTGTTGTCCTGTAGTTTATCTAAGTGCTTCACAAATGTGGTTTGTATGGGAGGGTTGCAAGAAAAAAGGCAGGTCTTTGCCAAAACACACCTATGATTTTGAGATCAAATGGAAATAGGTGTTACGGTCAGATTATCCGGTCATAATTCAATTTGACAAAAATGGTACAGTTTAGAGTTATAAAGTTTCATGACTTTAATCAAAGAAAAACCTGGTTTCACAACGTACTGATACAGGGGTGATAGCCATTAACCATTTCAGTAAATTTATTTACTTCTTTTATTTTGTTTTTAGGGATTTATTTTTTTATTTGTATTTTTTTATTTTTTGGTGGGGGGGTTACAGTTGCTGTTAATTGTTTCATGTGGCGATTATAATTTGGATTAAGTAAACACAGCAAAGGAGAACATGCACACTCCACACAGAAATGCTCTCATCCATCCTGAGACTCAAATCCCGGACCTTCTTGTTGTGAGGTAGACGTGCTAACCATTACTACACCGTGTCGCCCCAAATTTACATATGATTATTATCGGAACTGAGAGCCCTTTCAGAGAGGACATACGCCGGGTAAAAATAAGTTCCCTCTCTTTTCTCTGGTTTTCTCTTAGATCATACCCAATAACTCAGTAATATCTCAAAATACTTGGTCAAAATAAAAGATCTCAATGCAGCAGATGAGGAGAAACAAGATTATTGCAGTCAATCACATACAGGTCTGAGAGAGCAGCTGGTCTGAAGTTTCCCTCTGAATTCTCCTTCTTATATACATTCTGTGCCCCTTCCATATACTGAGTCAATTTCCCATTATGTTCATGGTTTTAAGCCATTTTAACCCATCCTGCCTTGATTTACATATTTTCCTCATTTCCCATTATTTTCACATTTGTCCCAATACCGCCCCGGATTTGATGTCATCCTCCCCTGAAGACATCATTTTTGTTCATCCTACGTCCCCTTATTTTCAGGTCACTTTGGGAGTTTCTAAAAAAATTGGTGCCTTCTTATAAGCATCAACTTCTGTGTAACTTCATTTGATCTTATTTAAGCTGTTCACATGGATTATTCTGATCTGCATGCTGTTTTGTCATGTGTAAGTACCTCGATCTCCTTATAATTTTTTATGTCATTCTGTCCTTTCCCTAAGTATTTTTATTTTTAACATGAGTAAGCTTTGTCTTTATTCCAGTTCTGCACTTTCCTAGTTTCAACATTGCTCAAGCTTCACTTCACACTTTTGCATTCCATTGATCTTTAGTGTAATACGTCACTGTGTTCTGGTCACTCTGTTCTGCTTCTGTTTATGTCAGGACAGGTCACTAAGCCCCTTTAGCACAGTGTCCCATTCCTTCTATCCATATTTGAGTTTTTAAGCCTTCATGTAATTCAATGCATTTTCCCTTGGCTAACTGTTAAGCTTTGGTTAAGATCTTATATGGCCAAGCATCTCATTGCCTTTTCGTGTTTTCCTCATTCAGTCAACTTGTCATGCCCTTTTTAGGAGGAGAAGAAGCACTTTGCTCTGCCATTGCCTGCACAATCCACCCTGCTTATCTGCGGACCTTCTTGAATACCTGGGTTTTCTTTCTGCCACCTGGTTCCAACCTACACCTCCAGGGTTTCAGTCCAGGTTCAACTTTCACACTTCCCAGCTTCCTGCTGTCACCCATGATCTCAACCTGAAACCCAAGACCAATCTACCCAGGTCCACTTTTGGCATTGTCACCACTGTCCATCTATTAACTCTCCATCTAGTTTTCCCCCAGGTTCTTCTTTCATTTCACTACATTCTCCTGAATATCCTTCTCCAGAACCTTCTCCTCCTAATTCCCCAATGGAACATTGCTCAGATTCCTCTGTTGACTTTTATGATTCTCCTACTGGTTACTCTCCTACATCCCCTGTGGAACCTGAGCTTTCTTCTTCCACTGATTCTCCTGTTCCAGTAATCCCTCTTGACAAGCTGACTGATCTGTAATTTCCTTTTTTAATATATTTTCTTTCTATCACCTTCTTAGTCTCAGTGTAGTTATTTCATTAGTACTAAGAGCAATGCTTCTTCATGATTATTATAAAGGTTATATGTGATTATTTTAAGCTTTGTTTTTCACGAGAGCTGGTTAATTAAACTATATTTAACCATTTCTATGAATAAAGAACTCTCCCAACATTATACTAAAGTATAAATACTTCTCTCCCAACATTATACTAAAGTTCCACTTAAGGATTACTAGTGCCAAGTGCACTTATTGTAGTGAAGCTGCTTAGTGCTGAAAATCAGTGGAATCCTTCATTTTATGATATAAGCATTAAATATGGTGTGAGTTGTTATGAGTCAGCAGCAATGGATCACAACTCCAGGAATATAAATGCAAACAATTTATTATTGAACAATAATAACAAGAAAAGTAAAAATGGATTAGATACACTTACAGAGAGCGCTCAGGATTTACACCCAAAAGTCCTTGTTTGCTCTGGAATTCCGTAATATGTTCACAGTCTAAATGTCAGAATATTTCCATGCAAGAATGACAATCCAGTCTTTTTAGGCCGAAACAATTGGAAATCCAGAAAGTTTCCACTTTTGTCCAGTGTGAGCCAGAAGGTGATCCAATATAACTATTGAGAGTCACTGAAATAATGTCCAAGTCACCTGAATAATAACTGGAGAATAACTAGTGTAATGATAATCTTTGGTGGTTTCACAAATGACAGAGATTTCTCAAGCATGTCCAATGGCAAACTGTTGCTGAGGCCCCTATACAAATTTTAGAATATTCAGGAACAGTGGAGAAAGTCTAGAAAGCCCGGAAAGTCTAGAACAAGCCAATGTCTTCAAAAATCTTAGTGAAGAACTACGGTGGCACCCTCTGGGGTTGATTTCTTACAGAACACTAGCTCCCACTAGCTATAAAAAATGTGAACTACTGACCTAGATAACACACCACTGCATCTGGGTCAAGCAGTTCTAAAGCATACATCACAGTGTTATTTGGAATCTTTTTCAGGAAATGACCCCAACGTCTTCAATTATCAATATTCAAGATGGCACCCACATTGTAAAATCTTTTTCAAAGTTTGTTATTTTAGTTTGGGTTGTATTAATACACTTGTCTTGATAGATGACTAGTGCGTTTAACAGTGATTCATTTGAGAGAATATAAATTTTAATTATTTAATTTTATAATTTATGGAAGAACAAAGAAATTTATTAACAAAATATATTACTTCACAAAACACTGGTATGTTCTGTATTTTTCTCCAGATTAAGTTTCTAACCCAGACTTTGTTTTAGAACTTATATGGTAATATTGTAATAGGAGAGTAATCCATCTTGAAATCTCTTGAGTTTTGTTCTTTTCCTGAATATGAGGGATTTTTAAAGTGAATTTCTCCAAATTATTTCCAGCCGTATTAAAAGTTCCTGAGATCAGTGATGTGTTATAAATAAAAGAAGAAATGGGCATAAGTTCATCAACCTAATATTACTAAAACTAATATCACAAAACTCAAATTTTCAAGAACTGAAAGGAGACAACTCAGCAAAGAGTTTGGTGTTGATATAATAATAGAACAATGTTGTTTTCAGATTCTTATATACATTTATTTTGAGGTGTTTCAGTAAAGCTCTTTGTAATAAAAACGTAACAGTTTTGGACTGGTAGAAAGGTGGCCATTTAAAAAAATAATTTCTGATAGCCAATGTTATTTTAAGATAGTGTTAATTAAACTTCTGTACCAATTTTCATGCTTGTATCACCATTTTAACTATTTTTGCAACAAGCCGCTGCACTATTTTAAGTACTTTTAAATATTACACATGAAGTTCTTGGGTTCGAGTTCCAGGAATGGCGAGGGCGTTTCTGTGTGGAGTTTGTTCTCCTTAGCTTTCCTCTGGGTATTCTGGTTTCCTCGCACAGTCCAAAGAAATGCACATTCCACTAATTGTCTGTTCCAAATTTGCCCTAGGTGTATATGTGGGTGTGAAGGGTTTTGTGAGTGTGTTGGCCCTGCGTTGGTGTGGTGAGTTGTTCAAGGTGTACATTGCCTTCGCCCAAAGTCAGCTAAGACCTGGCAACTCTAGTAGGATTAAGCGGTTCGGCAAATAAGTGATGTGTAATGGTTAAACATAGCTGGGGGAAAATGTGTGTTTTAATTTCTGGCTGCAAAGAAGCAAAATGTGAATATTTTGATGTAAGGTTGATTTTTTTTTTTTATCCAGTGTATTTTGTCATCTGAACTGCTGGGATACATTGAGGTCAGTTAAAAGATATGCCTTTTTTAAAGAGAAACTTAAGAAATTGCAGGCTTCTTGCATTTACACTAAAAGCTCTTTGAAATCTTGCATATGAGTCTGTCACATAGACTACAAGTGATCATATCATCCATGATTTGTTTATAACCCTGAACATTGTATATGTTCTGCGCTGATGTCACAGAGGAGTAATACACAGAGCTGATGTGTGAAAAATGTTTCCAATGTTGATATTTAGCTTTGAGCAGATCAATTTCAGTAATGTAATGTTGACTTTACTATTTATTTGTCTTTTTACTTTTGACAGTTTATAGTGCCTCTGATAGCTGATTTTTTGAGCTAGGGCATAACATGTTTGCTTTGTTACAAATAGATCTTTTGGTATAGGTACCCTACCATTCAAAAGCTGGGGTCACCCAGAAAATTTCACATTTTACATGAAAACACAAGCTTACATTACTTGTTGCAAAAATCAATGTGAAATATAACCTAGCTAACAACAAGGCTATACATAATAATTTTTTTCTTCTGCAATGGCCTGATGAGCTGTCCAGGGTGTACCCCACCCTTCCCCAAAGTCGGCTGAGATGGGTGCCGGCCTCCTCATGACCCTAATTAGGATTAAGCGGTTCAGAGAATGAATGAATTAATGAATTTTGTCCTTCAAATGTTGCTTTGGTCTAAAATCCTCTATTTTCAGCTATTACAGACTTACAAAGCTTCATCATTCCAGCAGTAAATTGCAGATTTGAAAATCACATCATTTGTGCAGGCTAGATGAAGGAATTTTACCCCCATGCTTCCTATAGCACCTCCTACAAGTTGGACTTGCCTGATGGGCACTTCTTATGTCAAATATGGTCAAACTGCTCCCACAACAGCTCAATCAGGTTGAGATCCGATGACTGTGCTGGCCACTTTGTTACTGACAGAATACCAGCTGACTGCTTCTTCTCTAAATAGTTCTTACATAGTTTGGATTGTTTTGGGTCATTGTCCTGTTGTAGGAGGAAAGTTGCTCCAATGAAGTGTCGTCCACTGGGTATGGTATGGTGTTGCAAAATGGAGTTGTTTCACTTGGAGAAAGTAGGAACTATGTCAGGAAGAGGAAAGGGCGGCATCACCAGCTGATTTAGTGAGGCTTCCACTCATCTAAGAGCAAACTTTAGGGTGAGGCAACTTGCGGTGTTAGCAGCCCAGTTCTTTTTCTTGTCGCTAAAGGCATTTTCTCATATTTTCCTTTTTCTTGCAATTTCTTCTTGGCTAATAAACATTGCTGTATAGTTGTGCCGTGTACACAGCATGTCCCTCACTATGCTTTTTCTCCCCACTGCAGGGAGACTGGTTAAAAATGGCAGCTCCTTGCGGCTATCGTTTTATGAAATACTGGGTGAAACTTAAATATGTTGGAAATGAACCCCCCAGTAGATATGAAGTCGGCAAGAAAATATTATATTCGGACTGGATAACTATACAGGAAAATTATTCCTTTATAGCATTGCCAAACCATAGAGAATTTGAGCTCTGCTTCAATACTGAAAGTTCCCTGAATGTGTTTTTTTGAATGATTTAATACTTACTAAGAAGGATGGGAAGATTTTGAAATGTTTTCACCAGTCAGTACCAATTTAAAAACAATTATTGTCAAATTCTTGACCAGACCAATCATGGACAAGGACATTGGGCTTTATTTAAAAAGATACTGTGAGATATTAAACCCTGTCGAGAAACCCGTGGATCATCTCAGCCTGTGGTATGGCATGAGGCAGTATCAGGTGAAACTTAAAAAATATGCAGCTAACCACTACATCCCCATCCGGAATAGCATCTCCCTCGGTCCGTACAATAGACAGATAATTTACAGAGGACAAATCTCCAGATGCTACCTGTACCAGTCTGAAGAACACCACGGTAGAGAGTGAGAGCTGGTTAAGTGTTGGCAGTGTGGCCAATTCGTCACAAAGCTAACACCTGCGCCAACACGGCTTCCTGCTTGCTATGCAGAGAGATTGGGCACAGCTTTTTCACATGCCCAAAATCATATGCATCCTTTCCAAGGCAAACAGTTGTTTGTAAGTAAGGTTCAGGCGAAAACCAGTACATTGCAGCTCTAATTTGAGCAGCCCAGAAATACCATTGTAAATTGGGTAATTTTAATCCTCCTCTTTCATATGGTAGGTAAAGAAGTGATGGTCTCAACCTTGACCTCCTGTTATTCCAAATAAACTTTGTAAATAGTTGCTTCATTTTTGGGAAGAACTGTGGTGGTGGGGGGTAAAGGGATTGATTGAAATAGATATAAAATATTTGGTAATATATTCATCTTGAGTATATTTATACATCCTAATAGAGAGATTGGCATTGATGACTGTTCATGGATTCAGTTACTGTGGAAATCATAAGATCATAGTTACAGGATACTTGATTTTTAATGGTTGGGGTAATGGTGATACCAAGATATCTAAATCCATTTACTTCATTATTGAAAGGGTGGTTTATCACTCGATTTATAACCTCCAACTTATTCAAAAACATGATAGAGGATTTTGTTTCGTTTACTTTAAAGCCTGAAAATTTCCCAAATGTGTCAATTAAGTTAGTCAGGTTAAGAATTGAGTTATTTAGATCTGTTAGACGTAAAAGGGTGTCATCAGCGTACATTACAATGCAATGTTCGGTGTCCGATACTTTTATACCTGAAATTGAGGGGTGTGACCTCACCGCTATTGCAAACGGTTCCATTGCCAGAACAAATAGCATTGGCAAAAGAGGGTACCTCTGACGGGTACCTCTTGTGAGTTTAAAAGGAGATGATATTAAATAGTTGGTGGAGACCTCTGCCATTGGGTCAGTATAAAGTGTCTCAATCCATTTTCGAAAATAGATACTGTAAGGATAGTTCTATGTTGGGAAAATCCCTTTTTTCTCTGCCTCTCCCTCTCTGCCTTTCTCTCCTCGACACCTTCGATCTCCGGATCCGGGAGCAGCTCAAAACAAAGAGTCAACACAGGGGTTCTGTATGACAGTTTATTTTCAAGCCAATCTCAGGAAACACTCAAACGACTTCAATATTTAAAGGAGTCTAGGGGGTTGTACTTTTCCACAACAAAGAATGTGTGTGTGTGTGTGTGTGTGTGTGTGTGTGTGTGTGTGTGTGTGTGTGTGTGTAACAGGGTCAAAGACGGGTCATCCTTTGGAATTTCACTAATTGCAATTCAGACTATAAATCTATGGAATCTTATCTATGGAATTTCGCTAGTGGAACCATTATAGTCTGATACAACACAGATGTGAAATAAGAAGTGAAACCTAGATAAACGCAGAGAAAAAGTCACATGATCCAAACTTAATGGTTAATGCATATAGAATACATGAGGTAGATAATAACAAGAAATACAAAGAATAAACAGGATTAATTAAACATTTCCCTTCAACAACAAAATATATTTTTTCCCGTTGAGACCCTTTCAGACCGCCCTTGAATACCCTAAATCCAGGGTATTCACCCTAAACCCAGGGTATTCACAAATAAAGAAAGGGGAAAAATGGGATTACATCGCAATACTATCTTTTAGGCAAAGGGTAATATTCATGCGGGTTAAGGGGAATGCACTGATAACCCGAAAGCATAAAGTAATGAGTAAATGAGTTTCTAATACAGGACAGAAGACATGCACCAAAAAGGAACAATAATAACAGTACAACCACAATGGGCACAACTAATGAGAGATAGGGAACCCATTGGCCAAACAAAACATACCACCATCCCCAACCCACGTTTCCCTGTTCATCCTGACGTAGTTGCTCCGTAACCCTTTTCATTTTCTCAATGGCTGTGGAAATTTGGCCATGGTCCGCATCATTTGCTGGAATGAAGGTACAGCACGATTCTCCAACAATATGACACACCCACCTTCCTTGGCTAATACAATGTCTAAGGCTAAACGATTTTGTACCGTCATAAGTCTGAGTGCTGTCAGATCCTTATTGATGCCATTCAGAGCTTCCAATGTATCGTTAGCAAACGTGGCGAGGCGGTAATGTGTAATTTCTAATTGATTCCACAGCTGGGTAACACCATACTGTGGGAAAAAGCTAAACCAAAATTTAGTCCATTTGCTAAACAGCTGATGCTCCGGAGGTGGGAAGGAGTCATCAGTTGTGTCGCGTCTAGTACGTTAATGGTGAACAGTACCCAAGGGATTCTTAGAAACCAATCATGCTACCATTAAACTGAGCCAGGCTACAAAGCCCCCCCCCAAATCAAGGAAGGAAGAAATAAGATTCCTTTCCACATATCCAATAATAATCTATCTTAGTGATAGTACTGTTAACGCCAGGGTGGAGGACAGTGCAGTTAGAGGTTTGGGAACTGTTTTTAAAACACTCTGTGTAAATGTTTCTACAGTCAGCTTTTGAATTATTACCCAAATTAACAGAAGGCCTCATTGAATAACTAACTACCCCAAGAGGCATTAGGTGACAGACATAACATGATTCATCCATATATTGTTTAGCAGTCCAATTGGCGAACTGCCAGAAGGTGTTGTCATGTGGGTGCGCT
>JAQMYF010000021.1:11921552-11936564 GCA_030014195.1 Neosilurus mollespiculum
TCCAGACCCGGAGGGTGCATTCCACCCTTTTCCGACTGAGAACCATGGCCTCGGACTTGGAGGTGCTGATTCTCATCTGGGTCGCCTCACACTCAGCTGCGGATTGCTCCAGCGAGAGCTGAAGGTCCTGGCTCGATGAAGCCAAAAGAACAATGTCATCTGCAAAAAGCAGAGACGAGATCCTGCCTGACAAAGGGCAGCCTTGGCGGAGTCCAATCCCCACTAGAAACGAGTTTGACATGTTACCAATGCGGACCAAGCTCTGGCTCCAGCAACACAGAGATTGAACGACCTGTAGCAACGGGTCCAGTATACCATATTCCTGGAGCACACCCCACAAGATAGCCTGAGGGACACGGTCAAAAGCCTTCTCCAAGTCCACACAGCACATGTGGACAGGTTGAGCAAACTCTCATGCCCCCTCTAGGATCCTGTAGAGTGTGTAGAGCTGGATAAGAGTGCTGCCGCCAGGACGAAAACCCCCTTGTTCCTCCTGAATCCGAGGTTCCACCATCTGCCGGATCCTCCTCTCCAGTACTCCTGAATAGATTTTCCCGGGTAGGGAAAAACTTTTTGATTTTAGGAGGGACACATGTAATATCAAATGCACTATGGTGAAGTATATCATTACTCCCAGTATTTATTTTTTGTTAAAGGGAAATGAAACCCAAACCTAATAAAAGCTTCAGTTTCAGGAACCTTTTTGTTTCGTGAAAAAAAACCCCAATAACTTCACACACAGTGGGGCACCATTGTAATGCAAAGTAATGTAACGTGATCATCTTGTCTCCACCAGTGCACGCTTCTTTTAATACACGTAAACAGAAGCGTGTATGAATTGTAGAAGTGCCGAGTTTATTCACAAGTTCACTAGTTTATATTTGATTAGTTAGTTTAATAACTGTATACTGTTATTACTGCCATTAGAGGAGAAGACAGCAGTTGATAAAAGTTAATTTCATCGGAATATCAAGATTAATTTCTTTTTGTGCGCAAAATCTGAGGCTCACAGCTTCTGTTTTAACGATTTTATAGTGATTTAAAAACTGAGTCACATTCTGATAATTTCAATCTAAACCTTTTCACATCTTTAACACAAAGCTGTTAAATTGCATGAATGTATCAAAATACTATACTTATACATGTCAATCTATATCATTCTGGTAAAATCATTAAAACAGAAATAAGAATGAGATTAACTTTTAACAACTTAGGTGTATTTTTGCTGAATTTTGCAATATCAAAAACAATCAGACTAAGTCAGACAGTGAAACTCACTTACTGCAGACGTGCACGTTCAACAGGGATTGATCCGTACATGTTTGAGCCAATACGAGTGAATGAGGCACCAGTATCTCGGCTATCTGTGTATCTGATCTCAAATCTAGATACTAAAATCACAACCAGTTATTATAATTATGTACTAGAATGTGTGATTAGTATATTAACAGTGGCAATATTCAGCCTTGTGAAGTGTTATGTAATCATAATCCACATCTGTCAAAGTTTCTAGTTATATTTTATAGTGTTCATCTTATAAAACAAACTGCAGGTCTAATAAACATGAGTCAGCATCATAAGCTGTGATATAAGAACAAATATAGGGTTACCCCTTTCCTTTGCAAAACCCATTTCATTTGTAACTGTAAGCTGTACAAATAACTGGCATAGTCTTTTCACGCAAAACTGTAAAATCAGAGGCAGATTTTGGATAACAAGAGGTAACGTGACTGGGAAATATCATAGGCTGAATGTGCTTAAAACAAAGAGAACTCTAAAAGTGACGTCACCAAGCTGATAGCCTCGCTTTCAAAATGCAAATATGCATATTTACCTCATGCCAGTTCATGGTCCAGTAAGTCTGGTCAGCCATAGGCAATTGCATAGGAACTTATCAACACTGCTAATTTCACTCCTTTAACAGTGATAGGAATCCAAAGCACAAAAACAAACACTAATTTGGTTCTTTGAGTTTTATGGTGATACCATTTACTGTGGTGAAGATATGCCAGACTTTGTATTTAGCCTGCTAGGCACTAAAATTTGTTTTTATTAATTAGTATATTTGTGATGGTAGAAAAATAATTTAGAAAAATTTTCGTAAGGTCACTCTAAAGATGATATACCAAATTTTGTGTAGATCAAGCAAAAAAATCAAAAAATTTGAAAAAGTAGGTTTCGCATATTCGGTCATTTGAGGAGGAATGTTTCAACAGAAAAACACCTACCAAATTTGATCTAGATCAACAGAGTCTCATCACAAAGAGGGATCTTAAAGGACATGTGCTAATAAATATCAAATATCAATAATTAGTCACTAATCAGTGCAAAAATAGTTATCATAGCCCCCATGGTTACATCCCATGGGATTCCCATGGGATGGGAGTCAACTTTACTATTAATCACGTGATTGGGATGGTACAGGATAAAAAAGTTAACGAAAGCAGATGGGAGTGGGAATAGGACATAAAAAAACTAAACAAAAAAACAAGACAGGCGCCTCCATTTTGTAGTTTTCTTTCAATAAGCCTACACGGTAACTCAAGTCAAAGAACTACTCGGCAGAGAAGTCCAGGCCCGTAGCGAGGGGGGGTTCAAATGAACCGCCCAAATTCCTCCAAAAGGTCTGCCTAGATGACTTTATGATTTTTTTTCAGCGATTGGCCAGTTTAATGAAAACAAAAAACACCTGTGGAGAGCCTCAGTGCCTCACTCAGCAAATGGTTAACGTCATACTGGCAGCCAACCAGGCTCACTAAACGGAATAAAGGCGCTAGCTAGCGGTGGAATCGGGGACCAGATTCAGTCTGGCAAGTGTGCCAACGAGTGACTTCATTACACCTGTTATTGATGTTCTGGGGTGCTCACGAGGAATGCAGCACAACAGAATGAGCAGTTAGTTGCACAGGCATTTTCATCAACGTTTCCGCCTCTTTCGTTTTTATATTCAATTCAATTCAATTCAGTTTAATTTGAATAGCGCTTTTTACTATTGACATTGTCACAAAGCAGCTTTACATAGTAAAAATAATTTAAGGAGGAATTTAAACATTTTTCTATAACCCCCTACACAACCAACAAATTACTTTACTATGTAAAGCTGCATTGTGACAATGTCAATTGTGAAAAAAAGCGCTATAAAATAAAAACTGAATATTACCACGGTACGTTATGAATTATAATACCAGTTATAAACACAGCATATTGAAGGTGGAGCTGTGTACAGTTAGTGCATATATTTTGTAGTGTTTAGCTCATGTGAACTGGAGCTCCGAGGAAGGTCATGGAGCTCATGTGAACTGGAGCTCCGAGGAAGTTTTCCGATGCTAACAGCTAGCATGCCGGTTAGCCGAGCTGCATTCCTTGGTTAAACAGAGCAGGTATTTAGTGCTATTTGTATTAGAACAAGATTTGTATTAAAATTAAACTGTTTGAGTTCTTACTGTACTTTATTAAGTAAGGTGTTGAAGGTTTAAGCTATGTGTTTATATATTTACCAATGCATAGTTTTTAGGTGAAAGAGTTCCAGTATTGTAAATTCATATCTTTGTTGACATATTTGTTTAGGGAGCAGCAAAAAAAATTATACTAATAAAAAAATTGTAGATGTAATGATTTTTTATAGTGTTTGCAGTGTTAGAGACTCTGTACTGGTTCTTATTAAGAGCTGCTACACTAAGTCTTTCTAGTCTGCCCATGTTCATTCAACTCCCTTAATATATTCATCACACAATGCTGGGTCGGTCGGTCAGGTTAGGGGAAACACCTAATAAATCGACCACATGGTTCTGTGTGTACACTGTTCGTCATCATTTGGGTTTACAAGTTTCCTCCAGCATCATCATTTCCTGGATTCAATTCCAGGATCTGGAGCCAATTCCAATGCCTTAGTGTGAAATGGCTGAAGGTTTGACAGCCATCATGCAACCAGCACTGCTACAGGTGTTAACAGTAACACCGCAACATTCAGAAGCTGTTCAACCAGCCTGAACAGAAAATATAAAATTGCTTTAATATACTGCTGCAAAATGATGAAAGTCAGTCGGTTATAACACTCTGTGTTGAATTGAATGATTGAGGTTGACTGTAGCATAGTGTAAGCTAATTTCTTAAAGAAACTTTCAAGTTGTGTCCATATTTCACACTTTTGTTTACCAGTGGTGCCAAATTCTACATGTCTTGGAATAAAATGCATTATCAGACAATTTGTGCTATTTTTTATGCATTTTTGGCCACTGAAAACGCATGTACATTCACGGACCAGTTGCAATTTGTATGACCAGTAGTGATTCAGGGCTAAATCGTAATTGTACTGCAATTTCCATGATTTTGCCACACTGTTTTGGGACCAATAACAGTTGTAAATATTCAGAAACAACCTTGTTGAAATATCAGCACTCCAGGCAAAATGGCCATGATATAGTGTCTGTGTTGTGTGTATGAATAGTTATCATTCCCCCATGGATTTTAAAGCTTACAGAATCGTTTTAACCCGCTATCAAAGCCACAAATTGTGGCTGATGCCTGTATTTTTGTGTTGCTAAGCATTATCTTATTTTAAATATTCTAAAAAGAGTTGGAGTGTTGTTGCATATGATCATGCTATATTTTCTTAGATATTTGTAGAAATGTCACAGTATCAAAAGAAGTTATATCCCCTTTTCATGACAGTTTTTCTGGTCCCTTAACTGACCAATCCTTTTATTTTTATACTTACAGTGATATTCAGGAGTTGACATCTAAAAGGGCATACAGTAACAGGATCATGGGTAGACATGTACTTTGTGCTTGCACACATAACTGGACTGGACAGATTAATATCAGGTTGTTGTACTCTGTTGTAGCAGAAATTGGCTTTAGTGTTTAAGTACTGGTAGTTATTGTACCTGTTTTGTTGCTCTGCTAAGAAAACCATAAACAAGTGCTGTAACATTTTGTTAATAAAAAAAACATCCCTCTACATGCTGCTCAAAGTAAAGGCACTGTACAGATATATTTTATTAGTAAAAATGTACAACCAAAAGTCCTTTTTACCTTTAATCAGGAGGTTTAGGGGGACTTCCTAACCCTAAAGCATCCCCTCACCCCCCAGGCCCCACTCCAGGGTTTCGCCCAGGACCAAGGTGGCCCCCATACCCCTGGCCAGACAAAAATGTCCACTCTCCTGCCTTGAGAACCACCCCCATTCAAAATCCTGGCTACGGGCCTGAGAAGCCAACAGTGCTTCCTGCAGCTGCTTCCTGCCTGAATTAAAATAACAGAAATGGAGGGAACAAACACCAGCGGAGAAACTGATGTGGTAAAAGTTGATTTGCAACGCAAAGTCAGAAGTAATGACCTATCTATTAAGCTCACAGAACTGCCGGGGAAGTCACTAATATTACTGAACTTCATGAGAGTCGAGTGTGACATAACATAAAAGACATAAAACATAAAAGTAATGTCACTGTTTAAAGGAAACAAGTGCTCAATAAATTAGTAAAATGCAACTTTGTTATGTTTGGGTTTATTCATCTAAGGTAGCCATGGGAAAAAAAATGGGAGCAGTACAGGAGAGGGAGTCATTCTTAATAGGAGCGGGATGGGAGTCATTTTACCAGGAGTGGGATGGGGCAGGAATTTTTTTTTTTTACTCTGGCCTGGGATTGGGATGGGACAAGATTTTTTATTTTTTTTTGGGATGGGACAGGAGTGAAAATCCACTCCCGTGTGACCCTCTAATAGCTACACAGGCTAACAAATATAGTTTATACCTTGTGTCTTTACATGTATATTAGAACCATAAAGAGATCACACAGTTACATTCCTTTATCTTTCACCTGCTTATCCTAATCCATTTTTTCCCCTAAAGTTGGCACCTGATGGTTTTGACCTGGTAGATAGTCGTGCTTTCTTTTCTTGCTTAGTTTACGTGTGTTGTGACAATTTTTTTCAGTGCTTCGCAAAATTCACATACCTCGTAGGCTGCCATATGTTAAGAGACTAAAATAATCAAGCAGATATATTATTAGGCTTTTTTAGTAAACTGAGTGGCTGCCCACACCTAAATCTGCCCCTGCTCATAGTTTGTCACAGGCACTCGAGCAGGCATCATCATCATCATCAATACGCTTAAAAATGGAAAAATAATCCAAAAAATCTCCTATTAGTTTTGTTTTCTCATATTTCCTTGTAGTTTTTACCAAAATTTTAAATTAGTGTGCAAATGCACCTTTAGGGTACAGGTTTTCTCATGGTGTTTGTGTAGTATGTAGCCTACTAAACATCTAACTATGTTAAAATATGCTTTAAATTATAATTTTCTTTTAATCTAAAATATTTTTTAATGTGTTGAGCATTTAACAGTAGGGTCATTCCACCTCAATTCATCAGATATCAGAAAAAGTCCCAGCTTGACCATCTCATATTTGCCTGATCTATTGTTATATAAGAAAAAGGCTAAATATTATCAGTCAGTATTTCAAATAGTTTTTTTTTATTTTACACCTTGTTTTTGAAAGGTGGGGTATGTAGGGTTTGTTTTTTTTTTTCGTGTTTTTTGTTTTGTTTTTTTTGGCGCCATTTCTAACCACGTCTGCCAAAAAGCAAGTTTTTGAAGTAATTATCTTCACAATGAAAACAGCTACACCCATGTGCCAGAATGCCCCTATAAAATTTCAACAAAGCTGCCTCAGCAGTGTGTTTGCCACAAGGGTGCATAAGACCCTACTGAAAATTAAGGAATTATTATAGACTAAACCTGGAGTACATGTCTGAAAATTAGAGGGTTTGTACATTATGTCAAGACAAAAAAAAAGCTTCTTGCGCATAGGTAACCGTTAACCGGAAGTCAGCGATTTTGAGTCAAAGTTGCAATTTTGGTGATTTTCATACCCCATATTTGATCAAACTCCTACAAGTTCTTATTTTATTGATTTGAAAATTTTGCCTTTTTTTGCCTTTTTAATTTTTCACATAAGTTTTACTGTTTGCGACACCGTCTATTTGAATGAATTCCTCCTAAAGGTAAAAAGATAAAATGTACAGATTTTAGGGGTTTCCTACGTGGGCATGGCAAAATGTGTCAATAGCACATTTAAACAATAAAACATTGAAAAAGGTTTACGCATTCGCTTTAGCTTGAGGTTTAGTCACATGGTGTGGGTGTGGCAAGGCACAGAATTTTCTCTATATTTCAAAATGTTGCCATGAAAAAAAAGTAACTATAATTCACACATTCAATTGTCACATCAGCCCAAAGCTATACAAGATTTATAACAGTCCCAGCCTAAACACAGTTATATTATAATGTCCAGTGAATTCATAGCACCAAGTTCTGACCAAAACTAGTAGTAAACAATAATAGATAAAAGGAAAAACAAATGTCATCAAAATAAAACATACTAGAAAGGTACCAATAGTGATTGAAACTGAAGGCTTCAGGAACTGTAACTCTATTCTTATCCTTCTTACCCGGTCATGCAGTGCTATGCCTTCATCCTCCTCCATCAAAGGCCCAGAGTCAAAGAAGTGTTTAGACCGTTCCTCCCGGTTCCTCATGCCTGAAATAAAGGTCAGACTGGTTGCAGGAGACTGAACATAGCAAAGTATTTTTTTAAATAGTGTATAACATACACATAAACAAACCAAAATGTTTCTTAGCCATGAGCTTAAAAAGTTTCAAACAAACTGGGAAAAGCTCACAAAATAAAGCAACAAAGAACTGCTCTTAACTAATTTAAGATAATTTGAAATGCAACAACTCACTGAAAAAAAGGAGAAAACTTAAGAAAAAACTTGAGTATACACACACACACATTATGTAAAACTTAGAAAACTAAACACTAATGGGTGAATACTTTTGTAAGCCACTAGATGTAAACGTGCATGAGCACTTACGTTTCAGATAACTAGACTGAGTGTGTCGAAAGTTGACTGAAAGCTCCTGAAGGCCCTGTGCCAATGAGATGACAACATTTCTGAGCAGCCTCCCCTCCTGCTCTGTACAGTGACCAGTCTGAGACTGCAGCCCAACTACTGCACGCTGACAACGATGGAACATCTATACACACACAAACACACGATAAATGACTAACGCAGTTTTCACATATTCAATTCTATTCAGTTTAATTTGTAAATAAATTAACATTGTCGTAAAGCAGCATTACGTAGATAAACTTTTTTCTGTTAACCCCATACCTCCCTAATGAACAAGCCTGAGCGAAGGTGGCAAGGAAAAGCTCTCTCAGGTGACATGAGGAAGAATCCTTGAAAGGAACCAGACTCAAAAGGGAAACCCATCCTCATTTGGGTGAAACCAGATAAAAATTCAAACCATATAGCAGAAACCTCACTGTAGTTTACCATTTAGTGTAGTTGGTTATCTTATAATTGTAATGGTAACTGTAATCCTAAATCATTTCAATAAAAGAGTTTATCACCACCAGTGAAAAGTCATCTTCACCTTTTCTGAGTGTTCAGGGACAATGTCTGAAGAACCAGATCTGGACAGTTGCTCATTTAATTCATTAGCCGAACTGCTACTGGGGGCGAGGGGAGCGTGGAGCCGACTCTGAACAGACTTCAGCAAACTCTGGGCAAAGGCTTGGTACACACTAAATAGCTTGTCAGTCCATTGCAGGGCCAACACACACTCCCATTTACACTTGTATTTACACCTAGGGGCAATTTAGAACAACCAATTAGTCTAATGTCTTTGTACTGTGGGAGGAAACAGGAGTACTTGCAGGAAACCCACACAAGCACAGGGAGAACATGCAAACTCCACACAGAACTTCCCTTGTGGAGCCCACCCTCATTTGTGCGATTTATAGGGATTTTCCCTAACTCATGTAATTAGAGAGAAAAAAAGGTAGAAACTGTGCAACCCAAAGGTGTGATTTGTTGCCTTATAACTCTAACTGTAGTCATGTTAGTAAAACTGAATCAACAGCAGTTAAAGAACTTATGACGTCTATGGAAATTATAGTAATAAATAAGGTAGTATTGAGTCCTATAGTATGATTTCACATTGTCATGACAGCAAAATTCTTCCCTTCTCTCATAGTTATAGCATCTTCCTTTTCCAGACAGGAAAACATCTTTTCTGTAAATCTACTGTAACAAAAACCACTTCATATTGTATCTAATAAAAGTTTTACATATTCTTCAGGAGTAATAACTTCTGTACCAGAAAATAACTGAAACCGCGAATCCCAGGCCTTCACATAGCCCAATCTGTCTTAGTATCAAAATAATTTCATGCAAATCAGCCAAGCAGTTCAATCAATGTTGAATTAGCTTAAAATGTTTGGTATTTGGGGTCAATGAAGCATTGTCTGTCTATGCTGTAAATTTAAATGTATTCACTTGAATCTAACTGATGTTCTAAAATGTTATCATTGGTGTAATAAGCCACAACCACTTTGAGCAATCACGACGCCATTGTAAAGGTGGCCACAGAAGTGGCCCTAGAATGTACCCACCGAATTTCGTACAAATCAGCTGAAACACTCGAGATATGGATTGTAATATTTGTAAAACAAAACCCTAGAAGTCTGAAAAAGTAAAAAAAAAAAAATAATACTAAAGAAATTGGCTTATGTCCTCTGATTCAGTTTAATTCAGGCAATGTGGGGATCTAATGATTTTGAATGTGCCATATTCAGTTGTGGAGTAAAAATGTGTTTAACTTGATTACAGCACCACCTGATGGTTCACATGTGCCATTTTTGGTAGGTACGTAGGTTTGAGAGTTATGTGCCAAAACATTTTTTTTAACTGTTGCGCCCCTTGCAGGTCAATGTGTGCAATTTTTGTCGTTGGGGGCCCTGTAATGATCGCCCCTAAAATATCAAACTGGGTAAAAACACGAGGGGTTCCAAGCTGATGACCGAACCCCAGCAATTCTGGGGCTCATGCATCCATAAACTAATTCACTGGGAGTCTTGAAATGATACAGAGGTCAGTCAAAGGTCTTTTTTTTTGTTGATCTTGCCAGTGATTCATAAGCACATAGGAATTACATATTTTTTCAAATTGCATTATGTCATCACTGCAATTTGATTAACACATGGCTCTGTTGTTCACTGACACAGAAAAAAAAAATTTAATATTTTTTAAAAATATACTTTTCACATAAAATTTGGTTAAAAGTGGGTGTGTTCAAGCACTTGTGGAATCTGGGGTTTTAACACATTGCTTTCAAATCTGAAATATCCTGTCAGCAAAGGCCTTGTCAGTGAAGACAGGAAATTTTTTAAAAATTGATGCAAAAGAGATTAATATTCAAACAACTGCATTATATTTAGGAAATGTTGTAAATTCACTGTCCATGTTTTTTGATGTAGCACCTTTTTTTTCATCAAGTCGACAAAAGTTAGTGATTTGATTTAAATGCCTAGGTGAATGATATTGGATTAACTGCATATTAATTAGGAAATTATATGACTTTATCGTCTTGCTGCGGCCCAATTTTTTTTTTTTTACCTAGCAGCCTTTCCTTCGCCAAGATGACATGACTAAATTTTGTAAAAATCGGCCAAACCGTTCACAGATGATGTAACTTTTGTTTAAATAATAATTATGCAAATTAGCTCAAAACCCAATGTGGAGGTCTTGAAAGGAACAAAAGACAAAATTGCTCCTTGAGAGGAGTGGTATTCAGACTATGATGATCAAAAACCAATTTTCTGTTTTAGATGTAAATAAAAAAAGATTTAAAAATTTCCACTTGTTGTGGTTCATTGGGGTAGGTGTAATTGCAGTGATCACTGACAACTTTTACCTAGCAATAGTTAATTTGCTCTGGTTCAAATCCACCAAATGCCATGTTAAATTATGTTTTGCTAAAATAAATATGCACTAATACAGAACACTGGACCTTTTTCCTCTATTAATTCTCTTGCGCTCACCCCAGACATATCTGGTCAATAAGCAGAGTGAGCTTATCTACTGATCTGGGTTAAAGCCAACAAACTATAGGTGCGAAAATAACCCAAAGAACTTCCTAAGGACTAAAGAAATTGTTTGTTTTCTGCATTCGATTAACCATCAAACTTCCCTAAAAGGAGACAAATTAAAGCATCTGTGTGGTTGTGATTTAACCTGTGTGATTTCCTGTGTAGTGAGCTCAATGGCGTGCTCCTCCTTGGTGCTGTCATCCAGTGTTGGCCGGTTCATATGTCTATCATGTAGACTTGCCAGCTCTTTCATTTTCTGCCGAATGCGTGTAATCTCATACTGAATCTGAGGGCAGAAAAAGCAACAAATAAGCTTTGAGCCACTAAGAGAGACATCTTCTGGGGATCTGAAATTAAAATAACGGTGACTAAAGTTACTCATTAACTGCAAGTAATTAAGCTATTATTTAGCCTTCACTAGATCACTACCTTCAATATGGTTATCTTTTGAAGATAACAGTATTCTACACTACCTCTTATATTTGCTTCAACAATAGCGGGGTGTGATAAGTGTTTTGACATAGAAGGGTGCAGGACCATGTTTGGCTTTGTAGGCTAGCATTAGTGTTTTGAATCTAATACGAGTGGCTACAGGAAGGCCAGTGAAAGAGTATAGCAGTGGAGTTGTTTGTGAGAACTTGGGAAGGTTGGAAGCAAGCCATGACACTGCATTCTTGATCAGTTGCAGAGAGGCCAGGAGTGAGTGGCAGAAGACGAGTCTTGAGATAAGAGACTGAACAAGTATCTGAGTGGCCTTAGTCGAAAGAAATGGATGATTCCTTTAAATGTTAAAGAGAGAGATTAGAATAGTATCCAGGGAGACTATAAGATCCTGATGTGGGGATGAACACATCACAACTGCTGTTCAGTCATTCAAGTTTCAGCTGGTGAGCTGCTATCCATGATGAAATATTTGCCAGATACGCGAAGATCCGGACAGAAACATCAGTGTTTGAAGAAGGAAAAGATGATAAGTTGAGTGTCATTTGCATAGCAGTGGTATGAAAACTCTTGTGAGGATATGACAGCACTGAGGGACCTAGTATAAATGCAGAACAGAGGTGGACCAAGTACTGAGCCCTGGGCAACACCAATGAAGAGTCTGCGTGGGGCAGATGTGGATCCCCCCAATGTAACCTGATATGAGTTTCCTTCCAGGTAGGAAACAAGCCACTGCTATGCTGAACCACAAATTCCAAGACTCCTGAGGATGGACAAGAGAGTCTAGTTGTTGGAAGTGTCAAATGCTGCTGAAAGGTCAAGGAGAATCAGAACTGATGAGACCTTGGCTTTTGCATTTAGCTTCTCTGCGACAGCCAAAAGTGCAGTCTCTGTGGAATGTGCTGCTTTGAAGCCAGACTGATTATGGTCTTGGAGGTTGTTGTGCAAGAGTTAGAAATACAATTGGTTATAAATAGTGCTTTCGAAAAGAGAGAATACCAGTGATACCAGTCTATAGTTGCTGATGTCTAATGAATCCAAAGAGGGTTTCTTCAGGATGGGCTGAACGCTGTTGGTATATTACCAGATGATATGGAGTTATTAATGATAGTGGTGGTGGAAGGGAGAAGGTCTTGAGAGATGGTCTGGAGTATTGTGGAAGGGATTGGATCCACTGGGCAGGTGGTAGGATTACATAATTAAAGCAATCACTTGCAGGATCTCTTTAGTTATGAGACTGGAAAACTGCCAGTGAAGAGAAATCTATGCTGTGTAGGACAGGAGTTGGGGTGGGAGTGAGTGTCTGACAGACATGTTTAATCTTCCCATCAAAGAAGTTGGCAAAGTCTTCAGTGGTCAGGGAGGATGGGGCAGGAGGAGCTGGTGGGTTAAGAAATGTTGAAAAGATGATGTGGAGTTTGTGTGGATCTTGTCCAACTTTTTCTTCTAGAAGGCTGTCTTAGCATAAGTCACACCAGATGAGAATGTGGATAGGAAAGCATGGTAAGAGTGATGAAGAAAAAGGAAAAGGCAAGACCTCTGACTGGAGAAGGACTGGAGTTTGTCAGATGGTAGAGTGAAGTCTCCCAGATGGGCGAGAGGAGTGTTGTCAGTAGGGAAAGTACTGATGAGTGTTCATTTCCTCAAAATATTATCCTAGAGGCACAGGAGGGTGAGGAGTAAATTCCAAGTAACCCCAAACTTTTGAATGGCAGTGTATACTAAAATAATTATGAGCCTTAGGCTCAGTGGATGCCCCAGAATTAAATAGTCCCCTTGACAAAACTATTCAGAGGTACCTAACTCGCCTTTGGCACATAATTTTAACTTTTTCTATTCCACAACCATGATGCATTGCATTTTCATGGTTTCTGTCGCAAAGTATTTTTACCCAAAAGGGTTGAAGGCCCTGTTCTCTCTCAGACAAAACACCAATTCACACTCACATTCACACCTGGGGGAATTTAGAGGAGCCAGTTAGCCTAACTTGCATGTCTTTGGACCATGGGAGGAAACAAGAGCACTCAGAGGAAAGCCAGATAAGCATGGGAAGAACATTCAAAGTCTAAACATATAGTGCGCTCCTACTACAAGACATGCTAATAACAATAACAGACTTCATATTCAGGACTGTAATCTTCAAAAGAGAAACATGGAACTTTAAATAATGTGACAGTGCAGATGCAAAAATCATACAAGCAAAAAAATACAACAAAATTATTGGTTATGCAAAAACACAGACAGAATAAAATAGATTATGCTGATTAAAAAGAACAGAACCTTAAAAATAAAAAAATAAAATAAATAAATCAATCAACTTACTGAGTATTTTACATTACATGGAATTCTACTTAAGGCATTTGGGGAAAGAGAAAATGTGACCCATCACAGCAAAGTGGGTATTAAGTTGGAAATCATTAAATGAACTTTAAACACTATTCTCTCCAAAGTTGCATGCTTAAAAGGCTGAAATGTCCTGGCAGGTTTTGGTTAGTTACTGCAAAATTAGACAAAAATATTATTTAAAGTCTGTATCATTTTAAAGCTAAGGATATCAGCTACAAAATGGTATCAATAACTCAAAATTAATAAATTACAACTTAATACCCACTTGATGTTATGGGTTGCATATTTTTAAATTACAAAAACTACATTACCTCATCCACCCCCTCTATCCATTTGGGTGAGAGCCTTTTAGTGAAACCGATTCCCACCTCTGAATCCAAACTAATTCCAGACACCAAAGCCATTCGATCATCCACCAGCTTTAAACAAGAGACACATTGTTGGTTTTTGAGCTGAACAATCACTAGTTAGTAGTGGAGTTTACTGTGCACATCATAGTTTTTAAGTAATATAAACAAACATTACTCCTTCTGAGATGAAAGAACATTTAAAGATACCTCATCATACTCCTAATTTGATTGACAGAGCCCAACAGTCCCATCCAATGTGATAAAGAGAAAGTACACAGGTCAGGACAGGTAGAGAGAGAAGAGACAGCAAATGAGTCCAGAGCAAAAGGCATAAATTAGCATCAAAAACACACAAACTGCATCAGAACTTGCTATGCAAATAAGACATTAAACACTCATTTATGAGTAATGTAAAGAGATTAATTCAAAAGAGTAACTGTTAATCCTCAGATCAAAATCATGAAAATATGCTAAATATATTTTGTATTAGATCAGAATAAAACAGAACAAATCTTACTTTTCCCAAGAAATTACATACCGAGCAACTGCCTTGATTTCAGAGCACTTAATAGTCAGCAATAATCTATAACTTTTCATAGACATCTGCAAGGTAGCAAGCTTGGATAACTAGCTGATATTACTGATAAATGTCTAATGCCACACTGATGACAATAATCATTTTCATAATTTATTTATAATTTTCATTAATTTAAAACGCATCATTCCTGCACATAAAAACGATTTTAGAATTGTATCGTGTAATTTCATATACTTTATATACTTGTGTGTGTGTAAATATATATGTATATATATTTGTATGTGGGGGAAAAATAATAGTACTACAGTTTCATCCCGACTAGCCTGTTTCGTGGTTGCCCACTCATCAGGGGATTTATTAAGAACATTCTTTTACCACAGTTTATATACAGTCATCA
>JAQMYF010000021.1:11958811-11975901 GCA_030014195.1 Neosilurus mollespiculum
GACCCAAACTTAAAGGTTAATGCATATAAAATACAGGAGGTAGACAATAACAAGAAATATACAAACAATAAACAGAAATAATTAAATATTTCCCTTCAATGACTAATATTGAAATTTGCTGCCCTCCCACACCCACACCTTATGACAAAAACAAACAGTGTTCACTGAAAATCTTTATCAAGGTCGTAAGAGTTTATGGCGTTATTTTGGAGCTGCACATTAAAATATATGTGTGCTTTTGTTACTATTTCCTTTAGTCAGAAGGTGGCACTGTGACTTTCCCTGGACATTCCCTGGACAGCAGGGCAAAGTTGATGTCTTTCCATAAAAGAAGTTGTTTCCACTCAACGATTGATTGATTGAACTCCTCAAACTAAGTAGTGCTTCTAATGTTAAATGTTATAATATTTGGTACAACCGTCACATATGAGTGCACTTGTTTGATGATATGTTATGGGTTGTTGCTCTTTGGGTGAGAGGGCTGTTTATCACTAATTGTGGCTATATATTTTTTAACTGATGCATTGTTTTATGGCCAAATTTACTCATATTATTGAGAAATTGTTACATTATTATAATAAAAACTATGAGTCATAACCTGATAATTTTCTTCCCTGATTCTAGGTTGCAAACTATGGGGTTGGCGGTCAATATGAGCCACATTATGACTTCTCAAGGGTAAGCATGATGTGAAAGGTTTTTTGTTATGGTTTACCTACCTTATTTTTGTCCCCTAATCAGTGCCTGAACAATTATAACCTAACATACAGTCATATAAAAAGGTAAGTACATCCCATGAAAATAGTTTTTCTCAACATATTTCAATAAGCAAACATTTCATCAGCATTAATACACTGCTTACAAAGGTGCTATACCTAAACAAAACCACAAGATAAACAATGGCATTTTTAATCATTTATTTAACAAAAATGTCAATAAGTGTAACAATATTCTGTGCTAGAAAGTAAGCTTACCCTTGGCTTTAGAAACCAGTATTGCTCTCTTTAGCAGAAACAATTTCTTGCAGGCATTTTATACAATTGTCATCCAGTCTGCGGTTACAAGATATGTGGGTGCTTTCTTGCATGTACTCTACTTTGCAAATCTCCCCACACCATTTGAATAGGGTTAAAATTTGGAATTTGTCTAGGCCATTTTATAATTGCATTTCCCCTTATTAAAGCAATATCTGATATATTTGCTAAGGATAAGCTTCCTGTATGAATATCCAGCTTTGGTTTAAATGCAACGTTTGGACAGAGGGCTTCACGTTGTCTTCAAGCATTCTTTCATCGGATGCAGAGTTCATATTTGAATCAATAACTGCAAGTTCCTGAGGCAGTGAAACACCCCCAAATAATACATTTTGAACCACATCAAAAGCCAATAATGTTAATGTCAAAGAAGCTTGAGTAGACTTGTTGCTTAATATGAATTATTGTAAACATTATTGCAAAATCTATGGTACTGGCAACTTCTCTAATATATTAATAATGCAAACATATCACTGATTGTTCTTACTTTTTTACATGACTGTATGTAACATAAGCATGGCTCCTCATAAAGCTTTCACTACTTTGTGTGTGGGACACCTATAAAACATCAGCCAAAAATGTATGGATTTCACATGTCACAGATGTTTAATACCAAACATAATGGAATACTCCATTACCTTATTTATTGATTGATTTATTTATTTAATTAAATGTATTTATTTCAGTGAAATGCTTTCGGAAATGCTTTACAGTACATGTGTAATCAACTGGTAAATTAAACATTAAACAACTGTTCGATATGTTCTGTTTATCCATTTTAATGTAATTTTGGACCTGGAATGGATAAAAAATTATAATTTTACTTTAAAAAAAAATCCCGAGCTCCTCTTCTCTGGTTGGGGAAAGTTTGTTTAAAAGTTTGTGCACTATGACCAATATTTCCAGTTCCAGTTTTTGATACTGGAAATGGATGCACAGGGTAAACAAAATGCGAGTGTCTTTTCATGCATGGTTTTCGACTAGATCTACCAGTAAGGCATAGAAATGTTAATATTTCCTTCCTGTTGCATTACTCTTGCAACAACATTTTTGCATTCCTCCCAAATATATATATTCAAAATATATTTAATCACTCGGACGTTCAGTCTCAGTGTACTTACTGCTTAAGCTGCTATTCACAACAGACAGAGCAAATGTGCATCTCAGATCTGTTTCACTGACTTTGAATTGAGTAATGCGCATCTTGGATCTCTGCCCGATTATTTATGAAGCATTAGAAGGGAAAAAAATATATGTAGGCTATGCAGTAATCTATTCAGTTTACTCAGTGAACTGCTGTATTTTTTTATGTACTGTACTTTTCCAGGAATAACTAATTTAACTTGTATTTCCCACATAATCTCTCGGCTGATATAATACGGAATTTTCACTTTGCGTGAAAGCAAATCAAGTCTGCTACATGCGTCCAAAATGGATAATAAATACCCAGATTTAATTATTAAACAATTTGAAAACCCTGTCTATATTTTTATTATTATTAAAAATGTATAATTATTAATTAATATATTATTAATTATAATTATTATTTGAAATTAATTATTAGAATTATCAAATTAATTATTATTATCATTGTTTTTGTTATTATTATTATTATTATTATTAATATTTAGCTTTAGTTATATATTTATTTGATATTATTTTTTTAAAGCATGACATTTTTGGATTATCCTTCTTGTGAATAAATCATGTTATTTTTAGAAATATATTCACTGTATTTTACCACTTATTATGTTTCATTTGTAAAGTGTTTTCAGTGAATTGGATTGTATTAATCATGTAAATCTTTGCCATCTCTATTATTAGTTTGAAACTTTATTTAACCGTGTGTTAGTGACCTTGACCTACTTGTTTTCTTCTTATAACAAGGCTCTTGGCAATTTTTTTCAATGATTTTGAGTAGGTCAGACCCTAAGCTAAAAAATTATATATAATTTACCCATAAAGCTCCTTAACACTATATACACTTTATACTAAAATAGTAACATCCTTCCAGCATATCCTCGAACAACAAAGTGCACTGAGTACTGAATCTTAAGTCTAATGAGCCATATCTTGAAGATTTTTTCGCGAATGGTCATTAAAAGAATCAGACCTAAAATAGAAAATGAAATATCTGATACACAGAGTGGATTTATAATGGTTAAAGGAACAAGAGAAGGCATCTTCAATTTAAGAACAATTGTAGAGAGGTGTCTAGATGTAGATAAAAACTTATACATTTGTTTCATTGATTATAAAAAAGCATTCGTTAATCATGAAAAATACAAACTTAGAATACTTTGAATAAGCTACCAATAGATGTCGAAGATATCCAACTAATAACAAACCTCTACTGGACACAAAGTGCCTTTGTAAGAGTAGAAGATGGACTATACAATGGGTGTAAGCAAAGGTGCATTCTATCACCAACAATTTTTAACTTGTATACAGAAGAAATCTTTAGAGAAGCAGAACATCTGAAAGAGATCTCTGTAGGCGGTCACAATATCAACACTCTCAGATTTGCTGATGATAAAGCACTGATCGCTGAAATGAGAAAGATCTACAAACCATCTTATGTGCCATAAACTCTAAAAGAGACCAAGGGAAGGATCTAGATTGCTAAAACAGCATTTAGCTGAAAATGGATAAAATATAATGTGTTTATAATTTGTTTTGGAAAAAACTGTTTTTCCTTGTTTAACTTTTATCTTTACATAAAATGTAAAATAGGCTTTATTCATAATTTTATTTATTTTTTTTTTTACCTTTTCAGTCGAAGTCTGCCAGTCAGAAATATAAAATAATTATGAAATATTATAAGTTCCACACTCCTACACTTAATTAAAATAATAAATAGGAAATCTTTATTTTCAAAGTGTTGAAGCCAAAAAAAAAAAAAAACTTCTTTGAACTTCCTTGAATATTCCAACCCCATGAGACTATATTTTTTTTCAGATGTGAGCTTGGTCATTTTTACTCCTTTAAAAGGTTCGAGGTTTTTGAACAATGAAAATAATTCTTTTTTCTTTTCACTGGCATGCCTGAATCATAGTTTTTGCCATGGAACAGAACCAAAATGACTGTTAAAGTACTGTTTTATGTACTCTTTCTGTTCCTTGGTAATTTTAGTGGTTCCATTGTGTCCTCTAACAGCTCCCAGATCATGCATATTTGTGTACTGTTGCCACTGGACAAGGACAGTGTCATGGTGATATAGTTCAGGACTACATTCTGTAATGCTGGATGTCTCATCATGATGTTATGCATGTCCATGACTGTGGAATTAATGAGAACATGCAGAGAATGCTGGTCTTTTATAGGTGCACATCATGTGACCTGTGATCATGGAATGCCACAAATAACCCCACCAAAAAAAATACATCTTCAGGTTGTAAGTAATAGTGCAACACCACAAATACTTTGAAAACGCAACAAAGACTTCAACAATTTGTAAAGCTACCGGTACTATGTATGTGCTATTGATTTTTAAATGTGGACTGAAAAAACCCCCAAAAACAGCCATGCCCTGATGTACATAAAAATCGAACAAAAAAGGGAAACAAGGAACAGGTGATCATCTGAGACATGACTAGACTCAGCAGTTGCATGATTAGAGAGAGAATAACAGAATAACAGCACCACACAAGGACTTGTCTATCAACTATGTCAAGAACATTTAGATTAAAAGACGTGCTGTGTTGCACATACAAAACATTCACTCAAGACACAAAAACAGCCTTTAATCAATCTAGGTCATGAAACACATAAGTTCGTTCACTAAATACTCATTACTAATGTCAATCTAAATAAGTGGTCTTATAATCCTGTATTAGTATAGTTTTCCCTTCAGTAAGCTAGCATTGCAGTGACGTTCCTTTCTTACCATCACATATCCTGATGTACCGTAAATATGCAAGCCTGAAATGCCAGTGTGTGATGGTGTATTTGGGTAGAAAAACATCCATCCCAGGTGACTCTGGGGGAAGGCAGGTTACAATTTGGACAGCTTGCAAGTCCATTGCAGGTAAAGGTTTGTTGGCCTTTTTACGCCCAAGCCTAGACCCAGGTCCCAGGTTCTGTAGCGTGAAGTGACTAGGAGTTTAACTCCTCCAGGATGGGATGATAGTCCATTGCAGATTACCTTCCAGGTATTTTTTTTACAGCTACCCATTTATCCTGCTGGGTGGACAGAGGCAGAATTGTGATTAAGACTTTGACCAGGGGTCTTAGCACAGTGGTGGTCTAACAGGGATTCGAGCCCATGACCTCTCGCTTATGAGTCTAAATGAATGAGATGAGAAAAGACACTAGTACCTTTTTATAGAGGCTGTACAAATCATACATGACTTAAAGTAGGTCATGCATACAGCTGGCTTAGTTTGCAGTTACTAGTAAATACCAAACTATGGTCTGGTAATATCTTAATTATGTAACCAGAGTGGACTAGCTATTAGTTCAGAAAGAGATTTTACAGTAGAATTTACAGTTTGACCTGAATGTATAATTTCCTCAACTTTGCAGTATTTATTTATTTATTTATTTATTTATTTATTTATTTTGTGTGTGTGTGTGTGTGTATTTTTCCATGTGGTTAGAAGCTCAATGTTGGGGACCCATCCAGCTGATTTATTCAGTTTGTTTTAAAAATGTATTAATGTTTGTTGCAGCGTCCTTTTGACAGCAATCTCAAGGTTGATGGAAATAGGCTTGCCACCTTTCTTAACTACGTAAGTAAATGTGTGTGCTGTAAAGCAAGCTGCTTTTTTACTCTGTGTTTACTGTGAAATTTTATTTTCATAGAAAGATGAGACTGAAGCGTTCAAATCATTAGGCACAGGAAATCGTGTGGCTACTTTTTTAAATTATGTAAGTATGTATGCTCTGTGCCCCATTGGTGAGAGTTTAAGGGTCATTTCACCATTATTGTGGTTTTTTTTTAGTATTGCCAAATTGATAAAAATGGAGTTCTTTAGTGTTAAATAGCAACAAGTCAAGTAACACTTCATTAGAGGTATGAACTACAGCTCTCTGGCTTGACCACACATGCACTCACAAGTGAGGCTTTTTTTCTCAGGTCAAACTTTTTTTAACGTTCACAGAATTTTAAAGGATTATACATGCATTCATCTCATTCCATCAGCTATTCTAATGGCCTGTATGTTGCTGTTAACCAGGCCTCGGTCTCACACCTACAGCTGAACCAAATGCTGCATTCAGTAAAAGGAACACACATCATCTCTGTGCTCCCCACCCATCACTGGATCAATAGTCATTTTAGTTTTTTTTTTTAACCTACAAATCCTTACATAGTGTTACATGTGTGAATCATCCACTCAAAACAATGACCAGAGTTAATATGTGAAAGAAGCTAAAGTCAACACACTAGAGGAGACTTCTTACAAGTAAATAAAGAGGGCTTGCCACAAAATACACAACAGTGGTAAGATTCAAAAACAGGAAGACTAGATTAGTGTTTGCCAGAAAAAAATGCACATTTAACTGGAGCAAGTGTCAATGGACAAATGAGAAAAATGACAACTTGTAGCAGAATAGACCTTTTCCACATCTACCAGAAACACCTGATGACATGCAAATCCAATTCTAGTATATACAATGCTACATTTAGTTAACAGTGAAAATGGGTTGTAATAGTATTTTTTCAGCTTCTGTTTTGACCCTCCTGTACTTCTTCTATTGACAAAAGTGGTGTCACTTTTGTCAATACATTTTGCAGCATTTGCACTCAAGAATCAGTTTCATTTTTGAATTTGCATTTAATTAATTTTGCATTCATTCATTTAGCAGGGCTGACATAAAAGACTAACAGGTTTGGGTGGAGTGGATTTGAATGTTGCATAGTTGCATTGCATCAAATTATATGATTTTATACAAAAGTCATACATTGATGCGAGACAAAAATCCTCATGCAATATTCCTGTGATGGTGAGTTGACATACAACTGCTGTATAATGCTGCTGGACAATGTAGGGAATTGGGTGATGCTTATAAAGATAATGTCAAGTTAAACAGGAGCATAACCTGCTCATGCATGGTTAAAATGCCACATTAAATTGCCATGGCAACTTGACTCACCTTCCCTAGCACCAGTTAATCCAGGAGTTACTCCCAACGTCACAAAGTTACTTCTGAACTAATCTGAATAAACCAGTATTCATGCTTCATAGCACATTCTTCTAGAATAAAAATGGATATTTAGGAGTTTTTATCAGTCGATTAAAAGACTTACACAACATACATTATTTCACTTTGAATATTAGAAAAAAACGAAATGTCCAGAAAACAAGTATATTGTATGGAAATTGATTTTTGTCATTAACAATTCATATCGTATTTATTTTGGACTGACTGCTTCTTCTCTAAATAGTTCACTCATAGTTTGGAGTGTTTTGGGTCTTTGTCCTGGTGTAGGGGGAAAGTGGCTTCAGTCAAGAGCCATCCACTGGGTATTGTATGGAAGTGATAGCGTTCCTTGATCCCTTTTACTCTGTATTTCTACCAACAAAGCAGCCCCAGACCATCACATTACCCCCACCATGCATACCACTTGGGGTCAAAAACTCCTTCCATGTTCTTCCTCTGACCAATGTCTATGCTCTGTTGCTATGTATGCTGTTTTCCTTGTATTTACCAGTCTCAGATATGGCTTGTTCTTTGCAAGTCTAGGAGTCATCTGTTCACTGTTGAAGTTTAGATTGGTGTTTTGCAGGTGATATTTAATGAGCCTGCCAATTGATGACCTGTTAGGCATCTATTTGTCAAACTAGACTCTCTGATGTTCCTTGTCTTCTTGCTAAGTTTGCTTTTTACTTACTGAAGACAAAAAGACCCACAAACAAGCAACAACTAAAGACAGCTAAAGTAAAAGCATGGCCAAGTATCTGGCCAAGGGATGAAACTTAACAGGAAATTTACCAGGGCCTTCAAACATAACTTATTTTCTCAATTGTGTGAAAAAGTGTTTCAAGAAAGTTTTTATTATTAAGGGAGAAAAAAATCCAAACCTACGTGGCCCTGTCTGAAAAAGTGATTGCCCCACCTGTTAAAACATAACTGTGGTTTATCACACTTGAGTTCAATTTCTCTAGCGACATCCAGGCCTCATTACTGCCACACCTGTTCTCAAGAAATAACTTAAATAGGACCTGCCTGACAAAGTGAAGTAGACCAAAAGATCCTCAAAAGCTAGACATCATGCCAAAATCCAAAGAAATTCAGGAACAAATGAGAAAGAAAGTACTCGGAGATCTATCAGTCTGGAAAAGGTTATAAAGCCATTTCTAAAGCTTTGGGACTCCATTGAACCACAGTGAGAGCCGTTATACACAAATGCCGAAAACATGGAATAGTGGTGAACCTTCCCAGGAGTGGATGGCTGACCAAAATTACCCCAAGAGCACAGTGATGACTCATTCAAGAGGTCACAAAAGACCCCACAACAACATCCAAAGAACTGCAGGCCTCACTTGCCTCAGTTAAGGTCAGTGATCATGACTCCACCATAAGAGGACTGGGCAAAAAAAGCCTGCATGGCAGAGCTCCAAGACAAAAACCACTGCTGAGCAAAAAGAACATTAAGGCTTGTCTCAATTTTGCCCGAAATACAAAATGAAGACTTTGGAGTGGCCTAGTCAAAGTCCTGACCTGAATCCTATTGAGATGCTGTGGCATGACCTTAAAAAGGCGGTTCGTGCTCGAAAACCCTCAAATGTTCCTCCACAGCGCTGTAAAAGACTTATTGCAAGTTATCGCAAGCGCTTGATTGCATTTAAGGGTGGCCCAACCAGATATTAGGTTTAGGGAGCAATCACTTTTTCACACAGGGCCATGTAGGTTTGGATTTTATCTTCAGAGCACGCCATGTAGATGTGCGCGCTCTGAAGGACACCATAGGTGAAATGGAAACTTCACTCTCCACCTGTACCGATGACATTACTACATTGCAGTCTAAAGTGGTGCGTCTGTCAGCAGGCCTGATTAGTTTATAATAAATGTGATGATTTGGAGGCGAGATCTCGGCACAATAACATACAGTTAGTGGGAATTCCCAAGTATTTCTCCACCTCTGTTTCTGCTACAGCTATTTCCTCTCTGCTAAAGGAGGCTTTTGGGCTTGAGAAGGAGCCTCTCGTGGACCGCGCTCATCACACTCTTCAGCCGAACCCGAAACCAGGAGAGCGCCCTCGCCCCATAGTTGCTCGTTTACATTATCATACGGACTGTGTGCTGTTTGAGCCCTAGCTCTAGTTGGAGCAATTCGCAGAGTAGTGTGAAGCAGCCGGGATTTGAATCAGCACCTCCAGGTCCGAAGCCATGGTTCTCAGCTGGAAAAGGGTGGAATGCATCCTCCAGGTCTGTAATGAGATCCTGCCCCAAGTGGAGGAGTTCAAGTACTTCGGGGTCTTGTTCACAAATGAGGGAAGGATGGAACAGGATATGGACAGGCAGATTGTGCAGCCTCTGCTGTGAAGCAGAGCTTGTACCAGTTCGTCGTGGTAAAGAGGGAACTGAACCGAAAGACAAAGCTCTCAATTTACCAGTCGGTCTACGGTCCTACCCTCACCTATGTTCACAAGCTTTGGGTAGTGACCGAAACAAGATCACATATACAAGTGGCTGAAATGAGCTTCCTTCTCAGGGTGGCGGGGCTCTCCCTCAGGAATAGGGAGAAATGCTCAGCCATCCAGGAGGAACCGCTGCTCCTCTGTGTTGAGAGGAGCCAGTTGAGTTGGCACAGGCATCTGATAAGAATTCCTCCTGAATGCCTTCCTGGTGTAGTGTTTCGTCTTCCCAACTGTGAAGAGACCCCGGGGATGACCCAAAGCATTCTGGAGGATCTATTTCTCTCAGCTGGTCTGGGAATGTCTCAGTGTCCCCCTGGAGGAGCTGGAAGAAGTGGCAGGGGAGAGGGACGTCTGGGCCTCACTGCTTTGGCTGCTGCCCCCGTGACCCCATTTTTGATTTCATTGTTGTTCATTTTAATAAGTTCTTGTACGTTGTTTGTGCTATTCTTCAGAAATGTTTGTGCATGCATAAAAATTTTCCATGTATGTCACTGGCATCCAGTGCGCAGCAAGAAAGCTCTGTATGCGCTATTGGAACATCTTGTTCATCCAAGTAAGATTGGGGCTCGTTACCAGTGTGGCCTCATTCGTCCACCTCGAGAGAGTTAATTTCTAAGTGTACTTCTTGCTCATTGTCCACACTGGTCATCATCCATATACCTGAGCTTGACTTCTTTCTTCATTGCCCTGGGCTTCTTGGGCTTCCCCGCTGGTACTGTTGAGGATGTGGAGGCAGGTAACATTGGATGGACTGGGACAGATGTTTCTGTTGGAGACTGGTGAAAAGCTGGGTGTGGTTGAAATTGTACAAAACCTGTAATTAAACAACTAAGACACACATCTAATAACAGCAAGCAATAATTTATTTATTTTGCAAAGAGACACCGTCTCTCTTTTATACTGTACTAAGGTCTGTGGTATCACAACACATGAGGTATGACTGCTTCTTCTGGGGCATATAATGTAATGCTGTTGATTCCTTGCCTGAATTGTACAATCACTTTGTTGAATGTGGGAAAGCAGCCTTCACACTATAACGAATTGAAGAAACAAACATGAATGAATGGCAAAAGTCTGACTACACATAATTTGGCTAGAAGTTTGGCTAAGTATCTACCTACCTTGTTGAACCTATTGTTTTCATTTTATTTAATTTTTTGCTTCTAGCCAAATTTATGTGTAGTCAGACTTTTGCCATTCATTCATGTTTGTTTCTTCAATTCGTTATAGTGTGAAGGCTGCTTTCCCACATTCAACAAAGTGATTGTACAATTCAGGCAAGGAATCAACAGCATTACATTCCCCCACCCCACACCACCCGTCCGATTTACATCAGTAATGTAATCCATGTTTAGGTGTAACTGCAAAATTTCACTGAAAGTATCCAAGAGCCATCAAAGGCTCTAATAATCTGTGCACCTCACAGTTCAACCCATCATACATATTTTGATAAACTCATTCTATATGTAATGCTTTTTTGTGAGAATATATATAATCATTGTATATTTATATGCAGTGTTAGAAACAAGAACTGAAAACTGGTTGTTCACGGGGCAGGTTAATTGCAGTAAAAAGGTTGTCCACATTTTCAATTGGTCGTATGTAGTTAAGTATCTACCTACCTTGTTGAACCTATTGTTTTTACTTTATTTAATTTTTTGCTTCTTATTTTTCCATAGAAACCTCTTGTTTTGGAAAAGTTATTTAGCACACGGGGACAGATCACCACAGAAACTACAGAGTCAAAAACTTACACACATTGACATACAGATTGCCTTACAGTTTAAAAAAAAATGGTTTTGGCCCATACCTCCCAAACTGTATGCTACATATTCCGCAACCTGAAAAGGTTTAGATTAAAATCATTACCTGTGCAGTGAGAAGCTAAGCATATATGCCAGGATTAATATATTTAAGCAAAACTCCTAAAATACTAAAAGAAATTATGTTTGAAGACATACTCCTCTATGTTAACTTGGGCCTCGATGACATCATTATTCTGAGACAGTTTTCAAACAACTGCCCATAAATAGCGAAAACAGAAGCTATCAGCCTGCACACGGAAAAAAAAATAATATTTATATTCGAAAGAGATTAACTTTTAACATGTGCTGTCTTCACCTTTAATTTAAAAAAATTGTACATAAACTGCTAAATACAAAGTCTTGTATATCTTGGACATAGCAAATGCTAATAACATGAAACTTTTCCACTCATAGTGATCCCCAGCCAATCATGGGCCTCTGTCTCAAAGGGTGCCTCTCTCAAAGAGGCAGATGATGCTTTCAGCCAACGCAGCAGTTGGCTGATGAAACTAAGGGTCTATTTATTGCACTGTTCAAACATCCCCTGGATCCCATTGACACCTGTCTGGTGCCTGTGGCTGGCTTAGGTAAGGAATTCCGGACACTACGCCCCTGTTCCCCTGGTTCGGCCAGGGCTGGGGTGGATCTACGAAACCTGAGGCCGCTGTGTCTGGTTCCCCAACCTCCTGAACCACAGGCCCACTGCTCTTACCAGGATTGCCCTGGTAAATGCTAGATCACTTACAAACAAAACTTGTGTTACTGAGACATTTCTGGTTGTTGGTGAGTTCGGTGCTCTTTCTGAACTTCTGCCTGTCGGCTTCTGTTATTTTAACTCTCCACGGACATCGGGTCAAAAAAGAGGAACGACGACCATTTACAAAAATCCCTATAAATGTAAGCAGTGCTTTCCTTCTTTTTCATTTTCCAGCTTTGAATGACTTTATTTGAGGTGGGCCGCTCTGACACGGTACTGTATGCTGTCATCAACCGACCCCCGAAATACAATAAAGACTTTATAAAGGACTTTTCCAATTTCTTAGCTGGAATCATGCCTGCCTATGACCACATTCTCATTATCTGCTCAGCACTATTGGATTTTTAACCCCTTCACTGTTGCTTAGTTCTCTGCTGCTTATGAACAGTTTTGGTTTGCTGCTGACTCAATGTCTTCAGACAGGGAAGAGCTCAGTTCATGGTTTCACTCCTCCTGCCAAACCATCCTGGACTCTGTGGCTCCATTTAAAATCAAGTACCCTAAGACTAAACCTGAGCCCTGGTTTATTGACAGAACTTGCAATCAGACAGGAATGTCACAAAGCTGAACGCAGGTGGAAGAGGGACAAGGGCAAGGAAGAAGGAGCTGCAGGTGTGATATCAAATCTTAAAGGACTGTTGGCATAATTACCAGAACACTGTTAAACAGGCTAAAAGAGTACACTTGTCTAACATTATTTCATCTAATTGTCATAATCCATGTGTATTATTTTAAACCATTGATTCTGTTCTTAATGCCTCTCAGACCATCAGCCTGACGCCTCCACTGAATTGTAAAATACATTTCTTAATTCTTTTTTTAATTGATAAGGTGCCCCCGATCTATCATTTCTGTCATTAACAGCAGTCTGTCTTCTGGTGTGGTTCCTCTAAATTTTAAAAATACTGTAGTGCAACCCCTAAATAAGAAACCTGGTCCCGATCACTCAGTATTAGCAAATTTTAGACCTATCTCCAAGCTGTGCTTCCTGTCAGAAATCTTGGGGAAAAAAATCATTTTGCTCAGTTGAAAGCTTTTCTGGATGAACATAACATCCTGGAGATTTTTCAGACATGTTTTAAAACTTTTCATAGCACAGAGTCATCTTTGTAAAGGGTATTTAATGACATCCTTCTAGCATTGGAATCTGGTGACCTTGTCCTGCTTGACCTAACCACAGCCTTCGATACAGTGGACCACAACATATTATTATCTTGTTTACAACTAGTGGGCATTCGTGGAACTGCATTGGAATGGTTAAAGTCCTATCTGGCCACCATTAGTGTAAACATTGCTGGTTCTGAATCCTCCTCTGCTTCCCTGTTATGTGGGGTTCCAAAGGGCTCAGTCTTAGGGCCACTGCTTCTCTCTCTATATATACCTCCCCTGGGTTTTATTCTTAGAAAGCATGGTATCTCCGTCCACTGTTACGCTGATGACAGTCAGATTTATGTGAGATTAAAACAGAAGGATGCCTTTTCAGTTGCACCTCTCTTTGTATGCCTCAACGATATTAAAGCTCGGATGGCCCTTAATTTTTTTTTACAATTTAATGACCAAAAAACTGATGTGAAGGTGTTTGGTTCCAGTGGCTCCTTTGAGTCCCCTCCTGGTGACCTGGGTCCCTAGGCACTGTATGAAAGTCCTACAGGTACAAATCTGGGTTTTAAGATGGACAGTAATTTTAAAATGGACTGTCAAATTTCTATAGTAGAGAGGTCCAGCTTTTTTCATTTAAGGAAGCTGGCAAAGGTGAAACCTATCCTTTCGAGACAGCACTTTGAGTTAGTAATTCATGCCTTCATCATGTCTCAGCTGGATTACTGCAATGCACTTTGTTTTGGAGTCAGCCAGTCTTCCCACTCACGTCTTCAGCTGGTTCAAAATATAGCTGCACGTCTTTTAACTTGAGCACGCAAGAAAGAACACATTACACCCATTCTGGCTTTACTGCACTGGTTACTGTATTTTAGAGTTCAGTTTAATCTTCTTTTATATGTTTTTAAATCCTTAAATGGCCTCACCCCGCCTTACCTCTATGAGGTACTTCATTCATAGATTCTTACCCGGTTTTTCAGGTCAGCTGATCAGTTGCTCCTTTCTGAACTAAAATCAAAGCGGAAGCTCAAGGGGACAGAGCATTTTCCATCACAACTCAAAAATGGTGGAACAATCCACCCTTCCATGTCCCTTCATTGTCCACTTTTATATCCATCTTAAAACCCACTTTTACTCACTGGCTTTTGACCCAGTATGAGACTTTGATTTGTTTTTTTGTTTTATTTATTTGTATTTTTTTGTTTTTACTTATTATTTATTTTTTATTTATGTATGTATGTAATAATTTATTTATTTATTGCTGTTTTGATTTGGGTTGTTGTTTTTTTTTTGTTTGTTTTTTTTCTTTTTCTGTTTTTACTTATTAATTGTTTTTATGTTGTTTTGAATGTATTATGTTTTGCCCTGATTTTACTTCTGATGTACAGCACTTTGTTTAAAGCTATGGTTGTGTGAAAGTGATATATAAATAAAGTTGGTATGGTACATGCTCAGCAGTTTGTAAAGTCAGGTGGCAACATATTTCTTGTGTATTTTGCTATCTGAGTCATAATAACTCAATTATGAGGCAAATGCATTCCTAGGTCATATGGTGAAATTCAGAGCATGTACTTGCCCCTGAAAATAGAATCACTGCTGGGTAATCAACATTTCCCTGATTTTTTTTTCTTTTTTCTTTTTAAATATGTAAGGGATGATTGATGAGTTATATCCTCTCCATCTCAGCTTCCAGTTATTTTGGTATGTGCTTCTGTGCTGGGGAGGTAAATAGGCTGTATGAATTATTTATATTTATTTGGTTAATATTTTATATTGTCATATTTATACACCTAGTTTGAATAAAACAGTCATGGTGACAGATATAATAACATTATACTTGCATTGAGTTTTAATGGGCAAATTCCAAATGACTTAATGCTCCCCAGAAAATTAGCTCCGCAAAGTAGGCCCATGAGTAGCTGCTATGGTTGCTGAAATTGGCAGACTTGTACAGGGAATAAGGGAATGTGAACAAGGAACCCCATCACTTCATGCCATACCCTGAGGATACCACTTGATTTTTCACCTACAACAGAACAATGACCCAAGACACTCCAAATTATGCAAGAACTATTTAGAAAAGAAGCAATCAGCTGGTATTCTGTCAGTAATGTAGTGTCCAGCGCAGTCACCAGATCGCAACCCGATTGACCTATTGTGGGAACAGCTTGACCATATGGTACGGAAGAAATGCCCATCCAGCCAGTCCAACTTGTGGAAGGTGATTCAGGAAGCATGGGGTGAAATTTCTTCATCTTACCTTGACAAACTTACACCTAGAATGACAAAGTTCAGCAAGGCAGTAATTATTATTCATAATCTTGTCAATATCTTAACATTACTATTCATTTTGCAACTCGTTTAATGAACACAAGGGTTTTCTAATGTCTGTGTGAGAGTCAGCAGAGTGGGGAGAAAGGAAGGTTGCATGCATATGTGACTGCGAGGGATTGGGGAGGGTGATGGATTTCACAGTTCTGGGGAAGAAGCTGTTTTTGAGTCTGGTTGTGCTGGTCTTAATGTTTCTGTACCACTTTGCTGAAGGAAGCGGTACAAACAGTCCATTTCCCGGGTGGGTGAGATCCGCCGCAATGTGACTGGCCCTCTTCTTGACCCGGACAGTATATATTGTGTCCAGATCTGGTAGGCCGCAGCCCAAGATCCTCTCAGCAGTTCTTACCACACGGGCCAAGTTCTTTCTGTCCATTGCAGTGCAGCTACCATACCACACCGTTGCAATGAGACGGAGTATGCTTTCTATTGTAGCACTGTAGAAGTTCTTGAGCAGCTGAGAGGAGAGTCCAGTACATTTCAGCTTCCTGAGGAAGAAAAGCCCAGTTTGGGCACAGGCACAATGATGGAGGACTTGAGGCAAACAGGGACCTTAGCGAGCTGCAGGGTTAGGTTGAAAATGTCCAGGTAAACTCCTGCCAGCTGCTCAGTGCATGATTTCAGGGTCTGGCTCGACACCTTATCTGGTCCTGCAGCCCTGTTTATATTGATCTGACTCAGGGTGGAACACACTTGGTGCCGCTGCAGGACGAGGGGATGCTGCTGCTCCTCTGGCGGGGGAAGATGTACAGTCTCTCTGCCACTCGATGAGTTGAAGCATGCAAAGAAGCTGTTCAGGGTGTCAGGCAGAGTGAGGTCATGGCTGACCTGCTGGACGCTGTGCTTGTAGTCCGTCATGGTCCTTATACCTCTCCACATGTGCAGGTTGTTGTTGTTGAGGTGCTCCTCAATGTGCTGTTTGCATCTGAGTTTTGCCAGCTGGATGCCCTTTTTCTGTTCTTTCGTCTCTACCTGTAGGGTGCATCCTGGGCTTTGAGCAGGGGCCACACTGTGCCGTCCATCCATGGCTTTTGATTGGGAAAAGCAGTGATGGTCTTTGTGGGCAGGACAGCATTAGTGCAGAAATGAGCATAGAACAGAACAGGCCTCATGTATTCCCTTAGATCAGCTGTTTGAACACATCCCAGTTTGTGTTCTTTACTTGAAGCAGTCTTGTAATGCAGAGGAAGCCTCCTCAGTTCAGAGGTGGTGGGTTTAGTTCTGCAGATCAGAAGTCGGGATCAGCTTCACTGTGATGTGATCTGACATGCCCAGGTGAGAAGCTGCAAAAGCTTTGTATGCTCCCGGAATATTACCATAAATCTGATCCAATGTGTTGTCTCTGGTCAGAAAATCTGTTTAATAAGGTAATGTTTTTATGTGTTTTGTGTGAACTGATTTGTTTCCGCACATATAGGTGTGTGTGTGGTGTGGTGTGTGTGTGTGTGTGTGTGTGTGTGTGTGTGTGTGTGTGTGTGTA
>JAQMYF010000021.1:11996000-12007602 GCA_030014195.1 Neosilurus mollespiculum
CATGCATCAAAGTACTCAACTGTGTGGCTGGCCAGTAAAGGCCTTAAAGATGAAAAACTAATGACATGGCCCCCTTCACCTGACTTAAATCATATTGAGACCTTTTGGGCCCTTCCTAAACAGGAAATTTACAGTGAAGGTAAACAGTACACCTCTCTGAACAGTGTATGGGAAGCTGTGGTTGCAGCTGCCAAAAATTAATTCCGACCAGATCAAGCAACTGACTGACTCCATGAATGGAAGACTTGTGACTGTTATCGAAAAGAAGGGTGGCTATATTGGTCACTGAGGGTTTTTTTTTTTAATTTCAGAAATGATTATTTGTAAATTTTGAGTTTGTTTATTATTCTCACTTATAAACAAGTGAGATGGGAAAATCTTTGTTTTTTTCTTTAGTTGCATAAAAAATCTGCACACTAATAGTTGCCTAATAATGGTGTACATATTATTCTCTTAAGAAAGCCAAAACTTCACTTTTCCTACTTAAATGTTCAGGTTTGAGGGTTTGTTAACATTTTGGATTGACCAAGAGCACTGTATAGTTGTACAATAACAATTAATCCTCAAAAATACAACTTGTCTAATAATTGTGCACACAGTGTAAATAAAACTGCGGGGAGATTTTTCTGAAACTTTTAAGCTTCAACTCTTCTCCTGCCCACACCTTTCACTTCTTACACAATTTATACATCAAACTGTGGATATTCTTGTACTCTGTCACACAGAGTGACTCCCTAAGATATAGGATTTATATTTTTTTCAGTAGAAGGCTCTATTCAAAGGGAGTACCACTCACTTGTGCCATTGATCTCCATTTTCACTCTCCTCTGTCAAAATCCAAAACAGACCAGTTTTTAAACTGCCATCCTGTGTTACTTTTTCACGAGTCTCTAGATGACTATTCAGTTGAAAAAGCAGTTTAACTGTCCTCAAGCCTCATCACTATGGTGTTGCCCGTGGCATAGTGGTTAGCGTGCTGGGCTCATGATCAGGAGGTCATGCGTTCGAATCCCCGTTGGACCCCCACCATGCTAAGACCCCCGGGCAAGGTCTTAATCACTCTGTCCACCCAGCAGTAAAAATGGGTACCAGTAAAAATACTGGGAAGGTAACCTGTAATGGACTCCCATCCAGAAGCAATTGAACTCCTAGTCACTTCACGCTACAGAAATCGGGGATAAACACCGGCTTGATGAGTCACTAGGCTTGGGTGTAAAAGTCCAACAGACTTACCTTACCTCATCACGGGGGAGGCTGGCACCCATCTCAGCTGACTGTAAGCAGAGTACACCCTGGACAGCTCGCCAGGCCGCAGATAGAATATGTATGTATCAGTTTCCCTTGCCCGGACGCGGGTTAACAGGGTCACCCCCCCCCTGGAGCCAGGACTTGGGGTGGGGTTCCAAAGCAAGCGCCTGGTGGTCGGGCTTCTGCCCATGGAGCCCGGCCGAGCTTAGCCCGAAAAGGGGTATGGGCCTGCCCTCCCATGGACCCACCACCTGTGGGAGAGGCTATAGGAGTTGGGTGCGTTGTAAGCTGGGTGGCAACCGAAGGCATGGGTTCTGTCGGACCGATCCTCAGTTACTGACTCTGGCCCTTGGGAGATAGACTGTCATCTCTCTGGCAGGGAGCTGGTGCGTGAGGTAGAGTTATCAACTAGATATTGTCGGACTCACCTCGACACACAGCTTGGGCTCTGGAACTATCCTTCTCGAGAGGGGCTGGACCTTATTTCATTCTGGAGTTGCTCATGGGGAGAAGTGGCGAGCCGGTGTGGGCATCCTTGTTGCCCCCCGTCTTGGTACACACACATGTTGGGGTTCTCCCCGGTTGACGAAAGGGTAGCATCCCTCCACCTTCGGGAGGGGGGATGGGTCCTGACTGTTGTTTGTGCTTATGCACATAATGACAGTTCAGAGTACCCACCCTTTTTGGTGTCTTTAGAGGGTGTGTTAGAAAACGCTCCCCCTGGAGACTCCCTCGTCATCCTGTAAGACTTCAACGCCCATGTGGGCAATGACAGTGAGACCTGGAAGGGTGTGATTGGTAGGTACGGCCTCTCCAATCTGAACCCGTATGGTGTTTCATTGTTTATTCATCACAAACACCATGTTCGAACATAAGGGTGTCCATAAGTGCACTTGGCACCAAGGACAACCTAGGCCTCAGTTTGATGATCAACTTGTAGCCGTGTCATTGGACTTGTGGCCGCATATTCTGGACACTCGGGTGAAGAGAGGTGCGGAGCTGTCAACCCGATCACCACCTAGTGGTGAGCTGGCTCTGATGGTGGGGGAGGCTGCCCTCCAGACCTGGAACGCCCAAGCATGTAATTAGGGTCTGCTGGGAACGAATGGCAGAGTCTCCTGTCAGAAGGGCCTTTAACTCCCACCTCCGCCAGAGCTACAACCACATCCCAAAGGAAGCAGGGGACATGGAATCCAAATGGGTCATGTCTCTATTATTGAGGCGGCAGACCATAGTTGTGGTCGGAAGGTCATTGGTGCCTGTCGTGGTGGTAACCCCTGAGCCCGGTGGTGGACACTTGTGGTAAGGGGGGCCGTCCAGCTGAAAAAGGAGGCCTATCAGGCCTTTCTGGCCTGTGGGACTCCCGAGGCAGCAGACAGGTTCCGGCAGGCCAAATGTGCTGCAGCCTGGGCTGTCGCCGATGCAAAATCTCAGGTGTGGGAGAAGTTCGGTGAGGGCCTGGAAAAGGTTCTGGACCACCAGCCGATGCCTCGTAAGCAGTTATTCACAAATATTCTTTACAATGGAAGTAGGGATCTGCTCACCTCGACTGGGGATGTTGTCGAGAGGTGGAAGGAATACTTCAAGGACCTGCTCAATCCCACCAACATGCCCTCCATGGCAGAGGAAGACCCTGGAGGTTTGGGTGGGGTTTGCCGAGGTAGTCAAAAAGCTCCTTGGTGGTCATGCTCCGGGGGTGGATGAGATCCGTACTGAATATCTGAGTGCTCTGGATGCTGTAGGACAATATTTGTTGACATGGCTCTGCAATATTGCATGGCCATCAGGGGCAGTACCTCTGGATTGGCAAACTGGGGTGGTAGTTCCCCTTTTTAAAAAGGGGAACCAAAGGGCGTGTTCTAACTATTGTGGAATCACACTCCTCAGCCTACCTGGGAAAGTCTATTCAGGAGTACTGGAGAGGGGAATCCGGCGAATAGTTGAACCTCGGATTCAGGAGGAACAATGTGTTTTTTGTCCTGGCCACAGCATTCTCAACCAGCTCTACACACTCTACAGGATCCTGGAGGGGGCATGGGATTTTGCCCAATCTGTCCACATATGCTTTGTAGATTTAGAGAAGGCTTTCGACTGCGTCCCTCGGGCTACCTTGAGGGGTGTGCTCCGGGAGTATGGGGTACCGGACCCGTTTTTTTCTATGGGCCACTAGGTCTCTGTACCACCGAAGCCAGAACTTGGTCTGCATTGATAACAACAGGTGGAATTCATTTCTGGTGGGGGTTGGGGTCTGCCAAGGCTGTCCTTTGTCAACAATTCATAATTTTTATGGTTTGGTGGCCATAGGATCTTATCTCTGCTTTTTGCAGATGTTGTTGTCCTTTTGGCTTCATCAAGCCGGGACCTCCAGCTGAGTGCGAGGTGGCCGGGATGGGAATCAGCACCTCCAAGTCTGAGGCCATGGTTCTCAGCCGGAAAATCAGTCCAGCCTCAGCTGTAAAGTGTGGCTTGTACTGGTCCCTCATGGTGAAGAGGGAGTCAAAAAGCAATGCTCTTAATATACCAGTTGATCTACATTCCAACCCTCACCTATGGTCACGAGCTTTGGGTAGTGACCAAAAGAACAAGATCGCAGATACAGGTGGCTGAAATGAGCTTCCCGCAGGGTGGTAGGGCTCTCCCTTAGATATAGGGAAGAGCTAGGAGTAGAACCACTGCTCCTCCGCGTTGTGAGGAGCCAGTTAATGCAGCTCGGCCATCTGATTAGAATGGCTCCCGAACACCTCCCTGGTGTGGCGTTTCGAGCACGTCCAACCAGGAAGAGACCCTGGGGTCGACCCAGAACACGCTGGAGGGACTATGTCTCTCGGCTGGTCTGGGAATGCCTCAGTGTCCCTCTAGAAGAGCTGGAGGAAGTGGCTAGGGAGAGGGACATCTAGACCTCACTGCTTAGGCTGCTGCCCCCGTGGCCCGACCCCAGATCAAGCGAAAGAAGATGATTAAATTTTTAAATGAAACATTTTGTGAAATGGATTAAAAATTAAAGGACCAATGAACTTCAAAAATCACTCTAAAAAACCCAAAACTTGTTTGAACTGATTATTCAAAGGCATTGGTAGAATTACATGTAAACTTCTCTGTATTATTTAGGAAGATTTCCAGTATCAAAACTATCTAATGTTCAAAAAAACAAAACAAAACAAAAAACCCTTTAAAACCTGAGTCTGTTTTCTTTGCAGGCTTGTTTCTGACAAATGTTTTCTTTCATTTTTAGGCTGCAGCCTTTTTATTTCTCATAGCTTAAACAGCCCCATTCGACTTGCCTGATACAATGTGGCTCACATTTGTGATGTTTCTTGATGGACTTTGTGGTGTGTTTTAATAGTTTATTTGTATCCTGATGGTTTATTGGTGACCCATCACTTTCCAGTATTAGGTTACATAAGATATGCATACTTACGTATAGAGATGTGTGTGTGTGTGTGTGTGTATTTCTTTGCAGGCTTTTTTTTGACAACTGTATCTACTTTTTTTAAAAAGCTGCAGTCTTTTTCTTTCATATAGTTCAAACTGGCCCATGTGACTTATTCCTGGTCAGATGTGATGGGTCACATTTGTGATGTTTCTTATTTATTTGAGGTGTTTGCTGGTCATTTTTGTCATGTTTGTTGGTGGTTTCACTCTATAAAAAAAAAACCCATGAAATAATTCAAATGCATTGCTTGAATCAGTGCCAGTTTTGTTGGTTGCTTTTTTGTGATATCGGTTGGTGTTATTTTGGGGTGTTTGTTGATGGTTTGTGTCAGTGGCTCATTTCTTGTGTTGATTGGTGGTTATTGTGTTGTGTTTATTTAAATGTTTATTGGTGGTAGGTTTGTGCTTTGTTATTGGCTTATTTGTGGTGTGGTTGTTTTTTGTAGTGTTTGTTGGTGGTTTGTTATTGTTCGTAGTATATTTGTGGTGGTGTTGGTAGTTTTTTTTGGATATTTATTGGTGGTTTGTGTTTAGTGATTTATTTGGGGTGTTGACGGTTTGTGTGTGTGGTTTTTGTAGTGTTGTTTTTAATACATTAATACATTTGCTTCGGTCATTTCACAGAGGAATCATTTATCCACAAGCCCAGTGTTGTAAAAAGTTTGGAGATGTGTTTGGGGAAGAATAGACTGAGGAAGGATGCTGTACTATAAACATAACCTGCAAAAATATTGCAGCAGTGTAGCTTTGGAGAAAAAGAGCAGGCTGGAGGAAAGTTGGCTCTAATCTTACAAATAGATATCTACTATAATCTAGATATAGATCAAAGCCATAGAGCTAGATGTTTGCTGAGCAAACAAAAATACCTGTATGGATTACTATAGCAATGTACATGTTTAATGGTTTGTTATAAGTTACATTAGGGCTGAATGAAGGTAGTAGCCTCTGTTTTTTGATACAGACACTTTGATGCAGTAACAGACTATCAATGCCTAGGTTTTTATGTTTTTGCCTTTTATTCCTCATATTTATTTATTTTACACTCTGCTTGGTGTATGTTTGTGCTGTTATGATTCTAACACTCACTGCAGTGTTTACATGATAGACATGTATGCTAATGCTACATGTTGATATGAAATATCTCCAGTTAATTTCTCAGTAAGGTAAATAATGTATTATTTCTCGTACTCACAGGCAACTCAGTGCATGCACTGTACACTTGAACTTTAATGTTTAATTTACTTTAAACAGTAAGGCTGGAATAGGAACCCAGAATACTTTTTGTCTAAAAAGAATTTTAAATGTGAAATAATGCATACATTACCTACCTTACTGAGATCCACACTCCTATCCAAACAATCTGTGCTTTTTGGGGAGAAGATATGTTAGAATATGTTAAACCTGAAGTGTTTCAGCTGTTGTTTGGGCAAAATGACGTCTTGCGCAGCTACCACTGGTGGAATGCTCGAGAAACTTTCACAAGTTAACAACACTTCATGAGGAGTGTTCTGATAGGGTGGAAAGCACACAGAGGAACAAGGAATTTACTTGTTTTTATTATTATTTTCTATTCAAACATATATTTAAATCCATGTATCATTTTACTTCCACTTCACAGTTATGCACCACTTTGTGTTGGTCTAACACATAAAATTCCAATAAAGAACATTTTTGTTTGTGGTTATAATGTGTCAAAATGTGGAAAAGTTCAAGGGGTATGAATACTTTTGTATTTGTACATGAATACTGCTGTAAAGGGTTTGAAGAGAAATGCTTCAATTCACAAGTTACATTTTTTATTTAGTTTTTTTTTTTTTAAACAAATTTGTTTTACTATGTTATGCTGCTTTGCAAAAAATGTAAATTGTAAAAAGGGCTATACAAATAAAATTGAATTTGTAAAAGTGCATGCAAGGTTTAAAAGCATCAAGATTTTTACTATAGCAGAAATAATTCACCACCCAAACCATATCACCAATGAAATTTCAAACCTGTATGTTTGTACAGTACACCATCATGGTAGATATACCTGATAAAATTGCTAATGACTGTAGTTACAAAAACAAAACGAAGAGACTAAATTTAACAATGCAATCACATATTGAATTTATAAAGCGTCCAGAGTTGTGCTGAGAATTTACATATGTTTTCCTTGTGAAAATAGCAGTAATTTTTGGAAAGATAATGCAGATAAAATTATACATAATAAAAAAATTAACATACAATATTTCAATTACTTTCACTGTCTGTGTTATCCTCTTCATCACCATGTTCTATTGCTTCTGCTGCTGTATTCTCCTTGTTCATGTCAAGTAGTCCAGAGAAAAAGTCCTCTACTCCACCAAATACTTTATTGCTAAGTGCTTTGAGACAGCCATCTTTCTTCTTCTGCTGTCGGTAGTCGCTAACCCTCATGGCAAAGAGTCCTGAAATGTCCCAGAACTTGATGATCTGGTCATGAGCACAGCTGGCAAGAAAGCGTTTGTCCCATGAGCAAGCAATTTCCTCGATGGGCTCACTAATGTGCTGCCCTACACTGCCAACCACTCGATTTGGCAAGATATTAACAGCTCTGCAAAGGAAGTAAAATATTAAAATCCATACACTGGCCAAAAGAAAAAAAAATGCAATGTATGGATGAGTAGACAACTATATAGCTGGGTCCACAGGTATTTGGACAGTGACAATTTTAGTCCTTTCGCCTTTGTACACTATCACAGTGGTTTTGAAATGAAGCAGTCAAGATTAAATTGCTATGTATATTTTCAGATGTAACTCAAGATGTTTAACAGCAGTATCAACCTTTTAAGAATTACAGCAACATACACAGTCTTCCCATTTTCACAGGCTCAAAAGTAATAAGACTGATGAGCAGTTCATAGGCAATTGTGGCCTCCTTCCTTATTTTATGACAAATTAAAAAAAAAGATAAAACGTCTAGAATGGACTCCAAGTGTTGAATTTGCATTTGGTGGCCATTTATTCCTACTCTCAATACATTCCAAAACATGAAAAGTAGAATCATGGACAGCAGAAACTTAAGGAGTGATCAAATAATCTGGCACATTCTTAAAAATAAGGAAAACACTGGCAAACTTAGAAACACCAAAAGACCTGGGGCCTCATGTACAAAGAGTGTGTATGCTCAAAAACGTTGCGTATTCCCACGGCAAAGTTCAGATGTATCAAGAGTGAAATGTCCGTGGAAATGTGCGGTGCCTCACGCCAACTTCATGGCTGGAGTACGCATGTTTCTTTAGCTGTTGGTGCTTTGGCGACACTTCGAGGTGATTCTGGGAAACTGTTTATAATGTGAACATTAGGTCCTCAGAGTTGATTAAAGCCCATTTTGCAGCGAGAGCCGGTTTTCATAATGTAATCAGCGCTGTCGACTGCACACACATTGCTATAAAAGTGCCAGCACAGGATGAATTTATGTCAACAGGAAGCATTTTCATTCGATCATTGTACAGATCACATGTGATGCGCAAATGCTTATTTTAAAATCGTACTTAAACATGAGTCAAAGTCTTGGATACCCTCTTCCTTGTACTGGCATGTTTAATTTTGCCAAACCAAAGAGCATCCACACATTTTCACATGAACATCTATCTTACAGGGCTGTGAGCTTGGGGGTGATCGGAGTCTGCGCGCTCCCACCACCCCTGAAAGAGCAGTGTCACCTATGACTGCGGCGACTCTCTGCTCAAGTGGGGTGAGGTCCTCCTCTCCTCTCCCCCCGCCGGATTGTGTCAGACTTTGGCGGTGGGCAGCCGTCCTCCGCTTAACGGCCACCTTTAAGTCTGACCACTTCTTTTTTTAACTCCGTGTGTGTACGCCTCTCCGACCCCACAGCTTTGACGGTCTCACACACACTCTCCCACTCTGACCTCCTGTGTTTGTTGTTAAGGACAGCATGCCAAACAGTACATTCTTGCGTGCCTCCCCGTCTTCCTCATATTGTAAGGGTTTTCTGACCCTGCGAAGAGGGGAATCTCCGGTGCAGGGTTCATTTAAATATGATTTGCATATTTAAATGTGGGCGTGGACAGGGAGGGGTCGGGTACTCCTACATGTGCGCTCAATTCCATGTTGATTCGGATGTTCAAAGGAAATGTGCTTGGATTCATGCGTACGCAAGTCTTTGTACATGAGGCCCCTGGAAGACCACAGAAAACTGAACTAGGTAATCTTTGAATTCTTTCATGGAAGAAAAATCCATTCACAACACACCGCCAAATCAAATGAACCTTTGATGAGGTAGACATATGACTGTCAATGTCTACAATCAATAGACATCTTTATGAATGTAAATACATAGAATTTATCTCAAGATCATAGCCACTTTTAACAATCAAGAACATTAAAGCCAGAGTAGACATTGCGCACTCAGTTCTGAAACACCATTAAATTATTTCAAAGGGTTCTAGACTTCAGCGGTCATATCTGAGTATTAAAAAATATGCTTTTTTGGTGTTCACAGAGACATAATAGAAAAACAAACAAATTATGACACTGCCCAAATACTTGAAAAACAACAGTTAATCATTCTAATTTTACGTAAACTCTTATGGCAGATACTGCTTTTCAGTCTGCATGCTAGTATAACTGCTTCATAGTTTGGTAAACTTTGTATTTTAATCCCATGTAAAGATAACATTTTATGTATTCATTTAACAATTGTGTCTTTTCTGCACTCTCTTTTACAGAGACTATGCAAATGATGCAGAACCATACAACAGGGTTTTTACAGCCACCACTTAGTTAAAATTAAAGACAATTTTGAGCGCTAAAGATTTTTAAACCTGTACACCGCGGCTAATAAATATTTAGAAATTGACAAAGTTGTTATCTTAGATGTCTACCACAGTATATTGGAGTTAAAATTACAAAAATAAACATAAGCGCAATGCAGACCTTCTGATTTACTTTGAGCAAAAAAAAAAAAATAGGGCAAGATAAGACTCCCTCCATGAAGACTGATTTCTGTTCAGCATTTTACTTCACTTACTAAAGACTTGCGAGATCATCCCCAGGGTACAAACTTTGCATTTGGTAATGTCTATTGGTTCCACTTAAAGGACTTCCAACCAAGCATTAAACATAGTCTAATTAAGGCCCAAGCACCAGGGATGTGACCATACTGGAGTTGTCTGCATTATTACCTTTGCCAAGGAGGTTGTTTTCACCGGCGTTGGTTTGTTTGTTTGTCTGTTAGCAAGATTACTCAAAAACTTAACCAATTTTTATGAAATTTTCAGCATGAGTCAGAATTGATACAAGGAACAACTGATTACATTTCGGCAATGATTCAGATTGTCTGGATGCAGGGAATTTTTAACGATTTTTCTTTTTTGTTTTTCTCAACCCCTGGTGGTTATTCTTCAAAATAGCTTTTATTGAGAGTAAAAATTGATTAGAGTTTGGCAGTAATCCAAATTATAATAGGGATCCAGGAAATGTTAAAGTTTTTTTGCGGCCTTGGCGGAGGTCTGCGTTCTGACTGCTTTTCTAGTTATTATTATTATTGTTGTTATGGACTGAGCACTGTAGCTGTGAAGACCCTATTGAAATCAAAGGAATTACGTTTCTGAAAACAAACAGTTTTCACCCCTTTTCTACTCTTAAGAAATTGAGGGTCTGCACAACATGTCAAGACATACAAAAATTCCTCATGCACCTATGTCACAAAGTAAACAGGAGGTCGGCGTTTTTGGATCAAATTAGCAATCTGCAATTTTTAGTCTTATGGTCTGGGCTTGGTGGGACAGCAAATTCAGATATCATTTGAGAAGTAACTGTTTCCATTTTTTGTAATTAAAAAAATTAAAACTCACACACATGTATTTGCAGCACTCAAACCTTTGCACATGCATAAGGTCTCGCAAATATTTACCTATTTTGGCTTCAGAATTTAAGTGACATGAAATGTAGCAAAAGTGCCACCTAGAGTATCCAAAAAATAAATTAGACAGCCTTAGACTGAATTTGGAGTACACTTCATTCTCGATTTCCCGTAACCCTGTTTCCCGGATTTCGGATTTCCCGTACAAAATCGGGAGCCGTACATTTGGTATTGCCGGACAAATGCTCGTACAAGTCCGGGAATCGATGATGGAAGTCCGAGTCAGTCATGATTTTTCAACTTCCCTCCTGTCCGGACCGTTGCCATCCGAGTGGATGGAATAAAATGAAGCAGCAGAGGGGCATGCAACAGATAGTGGATGTTCGGATGAACAGTCATTGATGGGGGAGCTAAGTGAAAGTGAGGACAGTCATGATGAGCCGGAACCCACATTTAAAATAAATGTGATAAGAGAATGTGCTGATATGCTCCTTAAGTTTGGGGAAACACAATATTGTGTATTGTGTGTCGGATAAGTGTTGTAAAAGTCCGGGACTGTTACTGAATAATGGCAATTGCCGGACCGATTATGGTAAATGTCCGGGAAAGGGTAGGGATTGCCGGAATTTTGAGGTTCCCGGACAGCCTATCCCACCTAATATTCTGGGAAATTGAGGGTGAAGTGTACATATGAAATCTGGAGCGTTCGTACATCATGTAAAGACACAAAAAAATCTATTAACATCCACATCACAAATAAACCATTGTGGGTCAAAGTTGCAATTTTTGGCTGTTTTGGTGATTTCCACACTATACACTGTGTGCACAATTATTAGGCAAGTTGTATTTTTAAGGACTAATTGTTATTGTACAACTATACAGTGCTCTTGGTCAATCCAAAATGTTAACAAACCCTCAAACCTGAACATATAAGTAGGAAAAGTAAAGTTTTGGCTTTATTAGGCAACTATTAGTGTGCAGAATTATTATGCAACTAAGGGGAAAACAAAGATTTTCCCATCTCACTTGTTTATTTTCACCTGTTAAAGTGAGAATAATAAACAAACTCAAAATTTA
>JAQMYF010000021.1:12018912-12032711 GCA_030014195.1 Neosilurus mollespiculum
GGCAGTTCTGAAGGCAAAAGGGGGTCCAACCCGTTACTAGCATGGTGTACCTAATAAAGTGGCCGGTGAGTGTGTGTGTATGTATGTATATATATATATATATAAATAAAATTATACACACATACATACACACACACACGCACACATATACGTATATATAAAGGTCCCGAGTCAATTTTCCATAGAACAGTGCTCAATACATCGAAGTAGAGCGAAATATATGGTATGTGATAAAAATAAAAAGACTTGAAAGACTTTTCACTACATGAAAATGTAGTCTTTTTATTTTTCTCACATATCATATTTTATATACACACACACACACACACACACACATATATATATATATAAAAAAATACACACACACACACACACACACACACACACACTATTTTTAAGGTGTGTTTCTTTGTTAAAACCACAGTACCTGGATGTAAGTAAAATCATCTTCACTGGATCAACAGCTATGTCACTGATGTAGTCCTCATGGTGTTTTAGTGACATAAATGAAGTGCTTTTTCTCATGTCCCACATTTTCAATGTGCCATTGTCATCCCCAGTGGCAAACACATTCTCATCAATTAACGCCAGGGCATTAATAGGCTCACTAAACAGAAACAGTCAGTCAGTCACCAGTCAGGTAACAGGAGCCCTCAACCTATAACCCCCACCACCCAAATATTTTTTTTTCTTTCCTTTTTTTTTTTAAGGCTTGGAATTATAGTCCTACAACTATTAAATTAATTACTGCATTACCGTAAAACTGTTTCAGAGAACAGTGTGCAAAAGAATAAAGTAATTTACACAGATTATTGTGATCATTTTCCATTTAGAAAATAGCATATTTACCTATGTGCAATAAATTAAAACCGCTAACTAAGAGATAGTAAACCATGAATAACACTGATTATTAAAAAATCTTACCTTACTACATGTGTCAGGTATGTGTCAAGGGGTAACCCAAGGCAGCCCTTGGGTTACCCCCTGCAATATTATTTAAAGTTGATGTGTTTGAAGCAAAATTAACTTTATTAAGGGCCAAATTGTGACGGCTGGATGACTGGGTCAGAGAATCTCTAAAATAGCAGGTCTTGTTGGATATTCCTGGAATGCAGTGCTTAGTACATATCAAAAGTGCTAAAGGGTCAAGGAGTCCCAAGGCCTACTGATATGCCTGGGGAGCAAAGGCTAACCCATCTTTTCCAATCCCACAGGAAAGATTATAGAAAATTTCCAGAACAAATAGTGCATCACAGCTTTCTGCATATGGGGCTGCATCGCTGTAGCCTGCTGACAGACCCAGTGCTGACTGCTCTTAACCAACGAAAGTCCCTACATCAGGCATGAGAGCATCAAAAATTGATAGCGTGGTCCAATTAATCGTGTTTTCTTTTATATCGTGCAAAATGGACAAATGGGTGCATCATTTACCAGGCAAAGAGATGTTAACAAGATGCAGGTCTTGCAGTTCATGTGAATGTTACTCTACAAGTACATTAGTGTGCAGTGAAGATTTTACACCACCACTTTTGTCTAAAAGGGCTCCTAATGAAAAGAAGTAAAACATTACTTCTCTATAATTTTTTGGTGAAAATGTATCAAACAATGCTATTGTACGTAATGCAAAACAAAAAAAAAAAAAAAATCTGACAAGTATATTGAGGTAAAAGTATGGCTAATAAACAAAAACACAGAAAATACCAACTTTTCCGAAAAATTGAAAGGTGTCGCAAATTATTATTTTTTTTAACTTTTGCATAGCATTCATGGACATATTTAATTTTTTCACTCACTAAACCATTCGATACGGTTTTAGGTTCATTCGTGCTATGCAAAAGTCCAAAAAATAACATTTTTACAATTTTCAGAAAATTTGGTATTTTTAGTGGGGCTTTTTTTTATTAGCCATACTTTTACCTCAATATTATTGTTGGAATATATTTTTTTGTTCTCATTGTCTACATTAGCATTGTTCAATACATTTTCACCAAAAAATTATAGAGAAGTAAGTTTTTACTTCTTTTAATTAGGAGCCCTTTTAGTCAAAAGAGGTGGTGTATAGTCTTTACTACACACTACCATACATACATATGCTGTGGCCTAATGGTTAGAGAAACGGCTTTGGGACCAATACACACACACACACAGGGTTCATTAAAAGCCGATGGCAAACAAAAACCCCATCTACACAAAAATAAGCACCAAATACTTTGAAGTCTCAAATTATTGATTTATTAATTTATTTTAAACCAAGAAAGTCTGACAAGACGGCATACTCAAAGATGCATGTGGAAAGCACAGCATATTACATGCATGAGATTCTTCTGTCAGTGTGTTTTTTGTAACAGTTACATTTAAAGCATTTAGCAGATGCTCTTTTCCAGAGCGACTTACAGAAGTGCTTTAAAGTCACTACCAGTGAATACATTCTTATACTGGTTCATCAGGACATAGACTAAGTAGATTATCAGTTAAAACTCAATGGGTAGGTGTTGTATGTGTGTGCACATTTGAAGACACCCAGTGACCCAGCTGTCTGGATATCTAGACAAAGTTTTGTCCACCAATTTGGAACCAGAACAGAGAAGAGTTTGGATGCATTTTTCCCTTGTCCCCTGGTTATATCTAATGTGAGCAGCTACAAGAAGCCCATGGAGAGATCATAGCAGTGGAGTGGTGTGGTAAAACTTGGGAAGGTTAAAAATAAGATTGCAGTTGTCTTCTGGATCAGTTGCAGAGGTCGAATTGCACTCAAAGGCAGACCTGCCAGGAGTGAGTTGCAGTAGTCTAGCATTGAGAAGACAAGGGACTGAACAAGTATCTGAGTGGCCTTAGTGGAAAGTAATGGACGAATCTTTCAGATGTTAAATAGGAGAAATCGACATGATCGAGAAAGATTAGTGATATAAGAGAAGGATAGGCGATTGTCCATGGTTACTCCAAGACTTTGTGCAGTGACTGAAGGAGAGATCACAGAGTTGTCCAGGGAGATTGCAAGATCTTGATGTGGGGATCAGTCAGCTGGGATGAACTGCAATTCAGTCTTGCTGGGATTAAGCTTTAGCTGGTGAGCTGCCATCCATGATGAGATACTTGCCAAACATGCAAAAATCCGGGCAGAAACATCAGTGTCATCAAGAACTGAGCCCTGGGGAACGCCAATAAGTAAAAAAAAGTATAAGTTCAGCTGGTCATGGCTGCAAAAGTGCACCAAGTTTTCAATACACACTGGTGAAAATGTGAGATCCAAACTTAAGGATTTTGTGTGAAAACCTGATGAACCAGGAAAAGCCATATGCATATGGTGCCTGGACCTCACAGACTTCTGCTGAGTGCTGGAAGGCTATTGAGAAATATGCATTTCAGGCAAAACACTGATTATATAGTATACTAAGGTAAGTCTGTTGGGCTTTTTCACCCAAACCTAGTGGCTCATCAGGCCGGTGGCCTGGTTTCCGTAGAGTGAAGCGACTAGGAGTTCATTTCCTCCTGGATGGGACGCTAGTCCTCTAAGGTTAACTACCCAATATATTTACTCGTACCCACTTATACTGCTGGGTGGACAGAGGCACACTAGTGGTTAAGACCTTGCCTAGGGGTCTTAGCACGGTAGGGTTCTAACAGGGATATAGTACACTATATAGTACTAAATATAATAAGGTATATTAATCCACATTTCTTGTTCAACATGCAAAAATCCGCAACCCAAATGAGGGCCTTGGCGTCCCCCATACCCACCTTCAGTTTTTCAAAACCTCACTCTCATACCTGATATTATTAAAGTATGTGTTTTGCACAATGAATTATGGGAGTTGATGATACTGGAGGAAGCTTGTATATCCGAATGATTATGAACAGGGTAAACACAGAACAACATATTTGATTTATTAGACGTAATAAAAAAATGTGTTTCCCCTAACTGTTTTTTTCCCAGAAAGCTGATCCGGCTAGTATGCTATGCGTGTCCAAAACTGATAAATACTCAGGTTTAATTATTAATAACTTCCAGGTAATTATGCAGCAATCTGACATGGAATGAACGCATCATGAAGAAAAACAGTGTTTTCAGATAAAATTTTGAGGTGTTCTTACTTTAAATTAAATTGACATGTGTGCTGCAGTAAGATAAGTGCAATACATAATACTATGGAATGAGAATTGAGACTTAAGTTTAGCTTAGATGCCCAGAGATGCCTTTTACAGTATGATGGAGAGGAAAAAAATATGATATGCTTCAGCTTCAGGGGGCTTTGCCCTCTTCAGCCCCCACCGAGGCTTTGCCCGTGGACCCCTGGCACGTTTCCTTTCCACCGCCAATTTTACAGATTCCTCCGTCTACGCTTAATCTTAATGAAATCCTTATACGTATGTTTACCATATATAAGAAAATGTGATATATTGTGATGGTAGTAAAAAAACCAAAATCAACTTTTCCCCAAACAGCACAGAAATTACAAGTTTTCAGACCCTTTGCTCAGTGTTGAGTAGCAGAACCTGTTTGAGCCATAGGTCTTCTTGGAAATGATGCAACAAGTTTTTTACATCTGGATTTGGGGATCCTCTGCCATACCTCCTTGCAGATCCTCTCCAGATTTGTCACGTTGGATGTTGGACATTGGTTGACAGCCATTTTCAGGTCTCTTCAGAAATGCTCAATTAGGATTTAAGTCAGGGCTCTGGCTGAACCATTGAAGAACAGTCATGGAGTTGTCGTATGCCACTCTTTTGTTATTTTAGTTGTGTGCTTAGGGTCATTGTCTTGTTGGAAAGTGAACCTTCGGCCCAGTCTAAGGTCCTGACACGCTTCAGTCAGGGGAATCTGCCATAAAGCTCCAATTGGTGAAGGGCTGCAGTGATAGTTGACTTACTAGAACTTTCTCCCATCTCCACACTACATCTTTGGAGCCTAGCCACAGTGATATTTGCACAGTTTGGCCAGGCAGCCAGCTCTAGGAAGAGTTCTGGTCATCCCAAAATTCTTCTATTTAAGGATTATGGAACCTTAAATGCAGCATAAATTCTTTTGCAACCTTGTCCAGATCTGTGCCTTGACACAATTCTGTCTCTGAGCTCTTCGGGCAGTTCCTTCAAGCTCATGATCCTCACAATAACAGGTTATATAAACAGGTGTATGCCTTTCCGAAATCAAGTCCAATCAATTAAACTAAACACAACTGAACTCCAATTAAGGTGTAGAACCATCTTAAGGATGATCAAAAGAAATGGACAGTACCTGCATTAATATACAAGTGTCACAGCAAAGGTTCTGAATACTTATGGCCATGTGATTTTTTACTTTTTCTTTCTTAATAAATTTGCAGAAATGTCTACAACTCTGTGTTGATTGATTTTATGTCAATATGGGGTGCTGTGTGTACATTAATAAGGAAAAAAATGAACATAAATGATTTTAGCAAATGGCTGCAATGTAACAAAGAGTGAAAAATTTAAGGCCTGGATACTTTCTGCACCCACTGTAGTCACTATACATTAGCCATGTCCCATTATTCACACTAAGCCCTAAGGTCTTCCACTTAGCGGCATAAAATTTGCAAGGGACAGAAGTTGTTAAAAGCAGAATTGGGACAGGTTTTTTACATCACTAACTATGTCAATTCCTCTTGCATTATGTCATGTATCAGCAAGTAAGAGCTTCACATCAAGTCATACAAAAACTTACAAAAAATGAGTAAAAAAAAAGGATCATTGCGAGCTACACCTTTTGTGAAGAGCATGGAGAGATGCATGTATATTTATTTTGGTCTTGTACCAGATCTGGGCAGGTTATGGAGTAAACTATCACATTGTGATCATATATACCCCGGTTTCTCTTTATTTCTGAAAAAAGTTTTTTTTTTTGGCTTTCATTGATTATGATGTTATGCCTGGCTCACAATTTTATTTAATTAAATTTTTAAAGCATTACAGGATTTCTGCATAGTCTATTTTGGTTATGTAAAATTCTATTTTCTAGTGTTTTTGTTTATTGCACTGTGATTATATACTTTGTAATGTATATTTGTGTAAATAAAATTTTGAATGGATAAAGAAAAGCATAATATGCCTGTCACAGTTAAAATAACACAAAGATAACTAACAAACATTTGATTTTTTACAGTTTTGTGCCCCAGTACTTCTTTATAAAACTTTCTTAACACAAAGGTTGGGGTGAGGACCTCAGTGACTGTGTCTATTCTAGAATAAAGGTGAGTACGCCTAGTCTGATTCCTCAGAAGAGCTTCTGTAACACTACTACTATTAACACAACTACTATTACTAAAACTGTTAACACTGGATATAATAGAAAGAATTCAGGACACACAGTGCAGTGCAGGTTGTTGCATGTAAGGCTCTCTAGAAGCAGAACAGTCAGGTGGTGTTAATGTTATAGCTGATCACTGTAACTTCCCAGTAATCTGTATTGTTTTGGTGGTTGCTATGAAAATGGACAGTGCAAACAAAGACCATGTTAGATACAGTATGAAGACGATGTTACATGTTTATGCATAGCTACTGAAATAAATCAAGGCAAATAAAGCCAAAAGTGTCGAGGAAAGGCCCTCGCACCTCTGGTGCCATCACCAAATTAACACATGGCAAATACATACCCAAAGCAGTAACAAGTCAGGGGACTTTGGGTCACATCTCTATCTCGCACTGTCCTCTACATCCTTCTCCTTCAAACCATTCCCCTGCATGTCCTCCTTCACCATATCCATAAAATTCCTCTTTGACCTTCCTCTTCTCCTCCTACCAGACAGTTCCATCCTAAACATTCTTCTACCAATACACCCTTCATCCCTCCAGTGAACATGTCCAAACCATCTCAGTCTGTCCTTTCTGACTTTATCCCCAAATACTCCTCCCTATGCTGTCCCTCTAACATATTCATAACTAATTCTGGTCATTCTTGTCCCTCCCAGAGAAAATCACAGCATCTTCATCTCTGCCACTTCCAGCTCCACCTCCTGTCTTTTTGTCAGTGCTAACATCTTCAAACTGTACAGCATAGCTGGCCTCACTACTGTCTTATAAAACCTTCCCTTCACTCTTACAGATACCCATCTATCGCCAATCACTCTATCCACTCCTCTCCACCCTGCCTATAATCTCTTCTTCACTTCACTACCACACTCTCCATTACCTTGAATGGTTGGATAATTCATCCCCCTTCATCAGCTCTACTCCATATGGCTGAATTCGTCCATCACCCTTCCTCTTTCACACACATGTACTCTGTCTTACTCCTGCTGACATTCATTCCATTTCTCTCCCGGGTGTACCTCCACCTCTCCAGACTCATCTCCACCTGTTCCCTGCTCTCACTACAGATCACAATGTCATCCACAAACATCACAGTCCATGGAGACTCTTGCCTGACCTCATCGGCCAACTTGTTCATGATCACTGCAAATAAGAAAAGAAGTTAGTCAATCCTTTACGTAAACCCACCTCCACCTTGAACCAGTCCTTCATTCCTACAGCACACCTCACCACTGTCACAGTGTGCTCGTACATATGCTGTACCACCCTCACATACTTCTTTACCGCTCCTGACTTCCTTATACCACAACTCCTCTCTCTCTCTGCACTCTTTACACGTTCTCCAAATCCACATACTGGCAGTGCAACTCCTGACCTTCCCTGTACTTTTCCATCAACATTCTCAATGCAAATATAGAATCTGTGGTTATCTTCTATGGCATGAAACCATGCTGTTCACAGATCACCGCCTCTCCTCTCGGGCCAGATTCCACTACTCTTTCCCATAACGTTATGGCATTACTGATCAACCTCTGCAGTTACTACAGGTATGCACATCCCAAAAATTGGTACAAGATCACTTCTCAGGCATCCTCTCACATTTCCAAATTTTGTTAAATAGTCTGGTTAAAAATTCCACTGCTCTGTCAAACATCAGCCATCCCAACAATGGACTCTTCTCTCTGTTGTGGTTAGGAAAACGTTTCCGTTCCTTGAAAGCTAACACCGAGCGAATGAGGAGGAGCTTCTTCCCACAGGCCGTTCAGGCCCTGAAGCAGAACACTGGTACCTGGACTTTGTAGACTCTACCCTCACACAAGCATTACATTCCACCTCAGCTTATGGTTGCACACAGTCACTTGTCACTTTACACTTACAGACACTTGAAATACAGTTATATGTAGTATACAGTTACATACATTAACATACTTTTTATTTTTTATTTTATTTTATATTTAATTTTTTAAATATTTTTTAAAATTTTTATATTGATATTTATATTGACTTTAACCATAACGTCCCTTAAATAGTTATAATTATATTGTTCTTTGTCTTCTTGATAGTTTTTTATTCTTCAATTTTTAGGACAGTCGTAACAAGCATTTCACTACATATTGTACTGTGTATGATTTTGTATGTGACCAAAAAAAAAAAATCCCCATTCCTCCAATTGGTGCATCATCTGGGCAAACTGACTGTCCTGTCTCCATTCTCTTCATAGCTGCTCTCAACATCATCCTTAGTAATCCCTGATACTGGTTTACTCTCTTCACATCCTCCAACCATCATGCTTTCTCATTTTCTCCACTGATCAGCTTCTCCAAATACACTTTCTACCTTCCCAACACACTCTCCTTGTTTGTCAGCACATTACCATGGGTGTTCTTAATCACCCTTGCTTGTGTTACATTACTAGAAATGCTCTTATATAAAATAGGCTTTTTCTTGTTTATAATTTTTTTCTTGGTGAAATTAAATACATTTTTGTCAAAGTGGCTAAAAAAAAAAATCATGAATAAATGGTGAATAAAATAACTGCAACCAATTAAAAAAAAATGCAATTTATGTTAGATAAAATAAACTAACAATAAACAAAAATACCATTAGAGCTTTTTGTTTGGTATGACACATTGTGCTGGTGCACTGACTCTGAGCTCACATATATGTTACCCCTGCTTCTGATCTGAGTATTCCGTTTACCATGTTTCCCTCACTGATTACAGCTACATTTCTATCACCTTTTTGTCTTGTTAGTTTCTTGATCAGCTGAAAGAGTTCATGTTACGTGTTGCCACTAAGATTTTGTGTGTGTGTGTGTGTGTGTCTGTCATGGGTGGAGGTGATGTTCCTAAATGTCTAATTACATTACACAGGTCACCAATCAGAACAAAATCAGTTTTCAAATCTCAATACTCCCAGAATACAATGACCCATACAATTAAGTGTTTAATGGTTAATGTTGAAAAATAACATCTCTACACTACATGAAGTATGAATTTGTGCAGTGAAAACTTGGTGACACTGGGGCATGAAACCTTGACCTTCAGATCAGTAATCCAGAGCCTCAACCATTGAGCCTCTAACTACTCACTTACCCATAAGGACACAGAAGTGTTGTATTTTCAGTTTCATTCAAAATATGCAATATTTAACATATTACAGATTCAGATATTTTGCAATTTATGGACTCATAATATAAAGCAATACCTGTGAGCTTTAGGAAAGCGCCTAACAAGTTTTCCAGCAGCAACATCCATGATATGTAAAGCCTTGTCTTTAGACACACTAAATAATTCTGGAAGAGAAATGAACACACAGAACAGTAAACTTGTTACCAAAAAAATGAGAGAGAGAGAGAGAGAGAGAGAGAGAGAGAGAAAGAGAGAGACTGACTTTCTCCATCAATTGAGAAGGCGACTTTCCTGCAAGACTTCAGGTGATGCCCAGATGACCATAACTCTTTGTTCGCCCCATCACTGCAAGAGTACCTGTATCTGCAATGGAGGAAGCATTTAAGTTGCTGTAAATGTTTTCATTAATTTTAAGAGGTGTAATTTTAACTAAAATGGATAATGCTTCATTGATATGGTAGCTTAATTAAACCGCTGTTTATTAGTGCTGTTTCAAACATTCAGTATGCTGTTGGTTAAAAAAAAATTCAAATGAACTCTGCAAGGCTTCTGTAAATGGTTTTAGGTTAAGAAAGAACTCCTACTTAAAAGCTTTTCATAGGTATACCCTTCATTGTAGGGTTCAACATAGAAGCTTTAGAGTTTTAAAATAGATATTTACCATAATCAGTCCAACCATCAAAACATGTAGATGGAAGAAAAAAAAAAAAACACCTACCAAGTGCAATGGCTTCTCTATTTCTGAATTGGCACTTGAATGATGGCAGTTACTGTTACAGTTGATTTTCCTAGGAAGTCTTGCAGAATTAAATGGTTTCACCATAAACTCAAACTAATTGTTGATAAACTCAATAAACTAATTGTTGATAAACTCAATAAACTAATCAAGAAACTAGTCGTTGACCTTAACCACTAGTTGCAGCTATAGACAACAGTTTACAGTCATGGACAAAATGACGGTGTGTGGATAAATTGGCTGTGACACAGCAAAAGTTTTTGACTAAGTTTCAGGGACTTAATCAAGTTTTTCAAACTAGATTATACTAACCGTTTACATGCAACACTTTGGAACAATATCATGCTCCCATACAACACTGTGAGAGCAAAAACTGCCAAGGACATAAAAGACAAAGTCTTACACTCACTACTGACTTATGGAGATCTGGCACCATGGACCCACATATTACCAAAATGGCTTACTACATTACAGACTCTAAGAAGTTAATATAAAAGAGTGCTGTATACCACAATCACACCAAAGAAATGCTCTTAATACATCTTAGAAGCTGAAATACACAATTGAGGAGTGGGACCTAGTTGTTTTTTTTTGTGCTGTCCATACAACACAAACACTATGAGTCTTGCATTGGAGTTGAGCGGTTTGTGTCAGCTACCCGGAGCCAAACACAGTAGAGGTGAAGACTACCCATAGCGCCATTAAAAAAAAAAATTCTAAATGGATTTGCACTGATCTCGAGAAAGATCATTTTGGTCTGAAAAAGTTGGAAATTACAAGGTGGTTTCCTATTTCTTTCATCATTGAGCAATTTCATATTTTTTCTCTAATAAACTGGAAAAAGAATACATGACATATAATAAAATACTTCATCTATTTTAATCTGTTTGTTGTATGTTTCACAAAGCCAAAACTAACTATTAACACAAAAACAATTTGCTTCCTATCTGATTACATGTGCTAAACTGCACTTGCTAGCTAAAATATATTAAGCAGTGGTTTCAGATGTTGAAAAAATTGCACAAGTCAAATATCAATACGTCTGATGTAAAAGGAACACACAGATATATGTCTCCATCAACATCTCCAGCAGCAAGGATATCTTCTTTAGGATGAAATGCCATTGAGTTAATGATGGCCTCTTGCTTGATGTCTTCTGGAGTCTCTCGGATCTTCCGTGCTTGAGGATTGGAAACTTCTTCCTGACATGGTACAAGAGACAAATTAATATATTATGAGACAAATACTTTTATAGTTATTAAAGCTATGAAAATGAGCATGGCTCACTGCCATTTAAGACTTTTAGCATTACATGTCAACTCACCATGCCCAGTGACTCCTTATATTTTTAGCATATTTCAATCATTGTTTTGGAAGCAACGGCGTGATCAAGCAGACGGAAAGGAAGAAGAGCAAGAAGGTAAAATGTTTCACTTGTGTGTTATTTTCAGAACCTAAAAAAGTTTTTGTGTGAGAGGGCGAGTCCTGTGTCTGTGTGTATAATGTGTGGTTTAGTGCATTAACAAGAAGAAAAATGACATCAGCAAAGTGCATGTTTAGGTTTAAAGTAAATAAACAAAGTGAAATGCTTCGCCTGTCTCTGAGTCTTCAGTTTCACAAACTTGAGTTCTCTTATAAAGTATAAAGTTTGTAATTGAAGTGAGAAAAATGATGAAAGTAATTACTAACTGCAGTCAGCCTTAGAATGGTATACAGCTTTGCCAACCAGTCCATGGGAAATGAGTCAGGAGAAAATCTTTAATGTATAACCGTCGTAAGTTGAATTGGGTTTAATGATAACCTATTTATATAGCTACTAATTATTATAGATGCTTGAGTAGATTTAAATACACTATATATTTATACACAGTACAGCTACGTGATATTTACATATGTTGGTATAAGTCACACAATATGGGGTTGAAATCTGATCACAGACAATGCCGTGTTTGAGACACTCTTCCCGGTCATCTCCATCCTTTTCACTGGAAGATGACCCCAAACCTTCCCCCATGGGTTCATATACGAATAAAATATTCCCTAAACCACATTCATCAATGTCTGGTTCACCGACATCGATCCAATTGTCGTCCAACTAACTGAAAACTGATGAAGGACTCTGAGGCTGACATGCTAAACAAATCTACATGACCCGCTTCTGATGTAGCAGATCATGTGAATTGTTGCGTTTTGGAGGGCTAATGCTGCTCGCTCAAAAAACTGGATTTAATTCTTTTCTTATCTACATTCTTTCATGTTGAAATGATTAAAACATGCCTAGCAAGTAAGATTTAACATATTTAAGCATGCTCATGTTTCCATGTAAGACTGTTACTTTAATGCTTGCCACTCTGCATTAACAGATAAATACAAAATCCATCAGTTATATGTCATTATCTGCAGCAACATCCCTCTGACCATGCTTGAAACAGCAAGTGCATCTCAAATAATTTAATACAAAAATATATTTTACAATAAAATGTAACAAAATCTGTGCAATGTCACCACACAGATACACACACTGAGACTCGTGAATCTCATAAGACATGACTACATCAAACTATTACATATACATGCAATGCGGTCAGCAAGAAAACTTCTGATGGCTGCCTTGTAGCTCTAGTTGCTCACCCAGGACCGCCGACAGTGGAGTGTCTGATTGTTTGATGTCACAGGGTGCCCTCATGTCTGTCTTCCTTCTGGTTCTCTCTTTTTAGTTATGCTGCCATAGTCAGTCATGCCGGAATCCCTGCTTGCACTCAGCACTAATAAACTCTTCTCTTTTACCATTTGACTGTTATTAGCATACCTAATAATCGCTCTCTATCTCTACCTGTGTGGGTGTTTTTGCTGAGGTACATATGCTTCTTTTGGGATACTGGTGATCTTGATCCTCCCGATCCTTCTGCTTTCTGAGTCCTGTGGTCTGTCCAGGTGTGCTGCTGCTGGCTGGAGTTCTTATCTTGAAAGCCCCTTGCTCCTGCTGACGAGGATTGATTTGGACCTAGCTGTGCACTCAGACTGTGATGATGAGTTTTCACTGCTGGTGATGTAAACTCTTTTAGTGAAATGATTCAGGACTACAATTACAGTTATAAGTTAACCAAGTAGACTTCATGTTATACTACAGTGAAGTTTCTGCTACATGGTTTGTATTTTTATCTGGATTCACCCAAATGAGGATGGGCTTCCTGTTTAAGTCTGGTTCCTCTCAAGGTTTCTTCCTCTTGTCAACTGAGGGAGTTTTTCCTTGACACCTTTGCAGCAGGCTTGCTCATTAGGGATGAGTAAATTATATACACATATACACACACACACACACACACACACACACACACACACACACACACACACAATGAAGGCGTGGGTTCTGCCGGACCGATCATCGGCTACTGAGTCTCGCTCTTGGGACATGGAATGTCACCTCTCTGGCGGGGAAGGAGCCTGAGCTGGTGTGTGAGGTTGACAGATACCGACTAGATATAGTTGGGCTCACCTCAACACATAGCTTGGGCTCTGGAACCACCCTTCTCGAGAGGGGCTATACCTTATTTTATTCTGGAGTTGCTCATGGGGAGAGGCAGCGAGCCGGTGTGGGCATCCTTGTTGCCCCCCGCCTCAGTGCCCACATGTTGGGGTTCTCTCCGGTGGACAAAAGGGTAGCCTCC
>JAQMYF010000021.1:12087946-12092946 GCA_030014195.1 Neosilurus mollespiculum
GGGGGTGTGACGATCTGGCGATGTGGTGGGGTCGTGTTGGGGTGTAATGTGGTGTCGTGATGTTGGGGTGAAATGTGGTGTAGTGATTTTGGGGTGTGATGTGGTGTCGTGATGTTGGGGTAGTAATGGGGTGTGATGTGGTGTCGTAATATTGGGGTAGTGATAGGGTGTGATGTGGTGTCATGATGTTGGGGTGTGATGTTGGGGTGAAATGTGGTGTAGTGATTTTGGGGTGTGATGTGGTGTCGTGATGTTGGGGTATAATGTGTAGTGATCTTGGGGTGTAATGTTTAGTGATGTTGGGGTGTGGTGAAGTGATGTCAGAGTGTGATGTCGGGTTGTAGTGTAGTGATGTCGGTGTATTTATGATGTCATTATGATGTCATTGTGGTCACATGAATTACTACAGGGGTGAAAATAATCATGGTCTCTGTTTGTCTCTGCAGTGTGTTGAGTGTGTGTGTGAGTGTGTGTGTGTGTAAGACTGCGATGTACGGTCAGGTTCAGTCTCCTCTGTATCCAAAGCCCTATCCCACTAACCTGCATCAGAAGTGGGATCTGGAAGTTCCACCTGGTTACCAACTTCAAATCACCTTCAATTACCTGGACATAGAACCATCATTGAACTGCTACTATGACTCTCTCACGGTGAGTGTGGGCCTGCGTCATCAATCATCACCACCTTTACCATAATCATCTTTATCAGCACTACCTCCACCACAATCATCACCACCATCATCAGTACCATTACAATGATTACTGTCATTATCATCCCTATCGTTATCACCAACACAATCATGATAGCCACCCCATCATCTTCATCACCACCACCATCATCTCCATCTGTACAACCATCTTCATCAGTACCATTACAATAAGTACCATCATCATCATCATCAACACCACAATCATCATAGCCACCACCATCTTCATCAGTACCGTTACAATGATTATCATCCTCACCATCATCACCACCACCATCATTATTATCGACACAACCATCATTTTCATCATCGCCATCATCGTCATCACCACCACCATCATCATCATCACCACCACCACCATCACCTTCTTCATCACCACCACCATCACCACCATAATCATCTTCATCATCACCACTACCACCACCATCATCATAATCATCATCATTACCACTACCACAGTCATCTTCATCATCCCCACAACAATAACAATCATTTTCTTATGTGGAGTTTGCATGTTCTTTCCGTTCTTGTGTGGGTTTCCTCCGGGAACTTCGGTTTCCTCCCACAGTCCAGAAACATGCACAGTAGACTAATTGGCTATTCCAAATTGCCCCGAGGTGTGAGAGTGAGTGTGAATGTTTGTATGAGTGTACACTTCCCTCGCCCAGAGTCGGCTGAGATGGGCACCAGCCTCCCCTTGACCCTAATTAGGACTAAGTGGCTTAGAAAATGAATGTATGAATGAATAACAATCATCACAACCACCACCACCATCATCATCATCATCATCCTCACCCCAATAACAATCATCATTCCCATCCCCATCTTCACCACTATCATCATCCCCATCAATACAGCCATCTTCACCAATGCCATTACAATGATTATCATCATCATGACCACCACAATCACCATAGCCACCACCACTCTCTCTAAACTCCTATAATCTGATTGGATGAGATGTTCGTGTGAGAGCAGTACTGATTAATCTAATGTTGATAATGTAATATTTCACTTATACTTTCTAAACGCCAGACATGGAAAGGGTATTTTAAATAAAGAATAAAATCATTTGCATGTCCTCACTTAAAGATAGAAGGATATTCGGAATGATTGTGCTACACTTGTAGAGAACTTCATATTTCCTTCATAAATTTATACACAAAACTCCTAACCTCCACTGGCCTTCGTGTGAATTATCACATCATAGTTACATCAAACTATCAGATGGTGGCGCCGGACTTAACGCTGCTCCTAACTGGAGACATTACAATGCAAGAAACCTGCTTAAGTCGAGCGTGGCAGAGACATGCCTCTGCTATGGATAAACCCCACCCCATGTGCATCACCCCCGGGACTCCGCCCTAAATACAGACCTCCTGACTTCTACATTCTAGAACCCTTTAGATATGAACACTGGTGTAATTTGTTGTGTGGGGGTCACTCTGTTCTCTCTTTCATAAGGTTCTGCATGGTAAGGATCTCTTGGGAAAGTTCTGTGGCCAGAATTCCACAGATCCCCATCACCCAGGCAACAAGCTCATTGTGTCACCTAGCAACCATCTCCAGCTGGTGTTTGTGACGGATGAATCGAATGCAGAGACGCATCAGTATCTCGGGTTCTCTGCCTTTTACAGGGCTGTTGGTAAGAAACCTGTAATTTCAAGGTTTTTTTCTGATTTTTTCTTTATCTCTTGGGAAATTCATACAGAATGAATAAATATTCTCTTAAACAATCACACCTGGACTGCAGTCAACCTGTACTGACACCTCTACTGACTCACACCTGTACAAACTCACACCTGTATTTACTCGTGCCTGCATTAATTCCAGTACTGTCATACCGATTTTATCACATGTATGGCCTTGCACCTGTACTAACTTGCCGTTTCACTGACTCGTGAATATACTCACTCATACCTGTACTGATTAACATCTGTACAATCTCATGTACTTCTTGTACCTGTACTAACTCCATCTGTACCTGTACTAACTCCATCTGTACCTGTACTAACTCCATCTGTATCTGTACCAACACCTACTGTATACTGCTTGCCTTTGTACCGGATTGCACCTGTACCGGATTGCACCTGTACCAGATTGTACCTGTACCAGATTGCACCTGTAATGAATTGTGGTTTGGTTTTCAGATATAAATGAATGCTTGACTCCCAATTCAGACGATTCAGAACCACGTTGTAGTCAGATTTGCCTCAACACTCTTGGCTCGTACCTGTGTTCCTGTAACCATGGTTACAAGCTGCGTGCAGATCAACGTACCTGCATGTGTGAGTGTACATATCAACAACACACACGTACACACACAAACACGTACACAAGTGCCCCAAGCTTCCCATTACTCTCTCCACTTTCTGGTACGGAAGCGTGGATCACTCCACAGAAGCCAGTGACACCACCTGCTGTTCTTAGCCCATGCTTTCTCTGACGGTCTGTGATATCGGGGCGGGGCGGTGGTACAGGTTGGATTTTGACTTGGAGGCGGTGCTTCACACCTCCTGCAGTCTTAATGTATCTTCACAACTCATCCTTTCATTTCCTCACTCTTACAGTTATCTCCCCAATCAATCCTCACGTTATTGTCATATTCCACCCTTGTCATATTCCACTAGAAGTTTTTGACATGTTCCTGAGTGTTCTCCCAATGATGGAACCCTCTCACTCTCCTCAAAGACTTCATCCTCTTCTCTGATGAAATGTAGTCCTCTTGCTCTTCCATTCTCCTTCTCCATGAGATGTAACTGCTGCTTTCCAACGCACAAGGAAGGAAATCTTCCGGACCTGGTCAGTCACCTTGATCAAGTAATGGACTTCAGTGTTCCCCTGTTCCTCAGCTCAGACCATCACTTCACCATCACCCTTCCTGTCCTGCCTGACATCATCTATTCATACCTTCTCTCCTACTAACCAAACCCTTCATTCCATCCTTCCTTCCGCAGTAGTTTGCTGCTCCCTTTAAAGCGTTCCAGAATTTTCCTCTTCATCACAGGAATTCACACTCTCCTCTCTTCACTTTACTCATCCACAGACCTTCTTGTTGGTTCACTGAAAGAGACTGAAGGGAATTCTAAATGTATTCTGCTCTCCTCTGAGACTGAATCTCATCTGATGTGAAGGTTTTACAAAGGAATGCTCAAAGCCTCTGCTCAAGCTCCTCACATCTTCTTTTCTTTCCCTAACCTTCTGCTTCCTCCTTCACCCACCTCCTGACTGTCACCAACCTGGCATTCTTCTTCAATGGGAAGATGAAATCTGACTGATCATCACGCCTGAGATGACTGCGGCTGGTAGGTCTGTCTCTGTGAGCAGTCTAATCCGGAATGCAGCTGCATGACTTGTTTTCATCCTGCCCCAGTGTGCACCACACCCCGCTGATTTTCTGCCTCCAGATGCTTTCTGTAGATTCCACTGACCCTCGCATACACAGTCAATAACCAACCAGTTCAAACCAACATTAAAACACTTATCACACCTGCATTTATTAATAGAGCTTTATACACCTTTCTGGACTGCTGTGTGTCTAAAGCTGACACACACACAGGAGAAGCTATAAGGTGTTTTAAGACTATAAACTGTTGGTACTGGTCCACTCTGGATATCTCTGCTTATTGTGTGGTGTCTCTCTCGGTGCTAGTGGACTGCGGTGGAGGTGTTTTCACAGAACCTGAGGGATTTCTGTCGAGTCCTGGATATCCGAATGCTGCTCCTCTTGACGTGAACTGCCTGTACACTCTCTCTCTTCAGCCTGGGTTCCAGATAACGCTCAACTTCAGTGACAACTTCCACATTGAGCAGATCGATGCACAGGAACCGTCCTGTTTGTTCCACTGGCTGCAGGTACCACATTTCCACTGGGGACATGTTCCAGTCTGTATATTAACTCTATTAAATATTAATCATATGCAATCTGAGGTCTTCGTAAGTACTCAGAGCAGAAACTCCACCAGGCCCATTTCTCATGTTAAATTTAAATTGCTGACCCTCTGACCAATCACAGTGCAGCATGGTGTAACACTAACTCCTCTCCACCTCTCTCCTCCTCAGGTGTCCGTTCCCGGGCAAGCACCAAAAAAACTTTGTGGAGACAAAAGTCCTGGAATCATCCACACGGGTTCACACACAGTAGATCTGGAATTTCACACTGATGGACATGGACAGAGTGGAGGGTTTCAGCTTCACTACACAACACAGAGTATGCAGGAACCACAAGGGGAACACACACACACACACTTACACACACACACACACACACACACACACACACACACACAAACACAC
>JAQMYF010000021.1:12095446-12102946 GCA_030014195.1 Neosilurus mollespiculum
TCGATGTGTCAGAAAAGTGGGAGGTGGCATTTACCTTTACCTGAGTGCAGGAGTGAGTCAGCCCTCACCTCTTTAATTCATTTATTATCTATATAATTTATTTAAATATAATTAGGTTTCATTAATATTCAGGTCTGAAAGAAGGTGCAATAAGTGTTTATTTAAAATCCTTATTCTTATTTAAATAAAAGTGCCTGTCTTATCCTTTTTTTATTATTAATAATAAAATGTATGGTATTGTTTATTATTGTAGTTATTGATTGTGGAGAACCGAAGAGTTTACTGAACGGTGGCTTTAAGTTTTTGTCGGGATCTGATAACCAGTACGAGTCTGTTGTGCAATATCACTGCAACGAGCCCTTCTATTCCTTCACCAAATCTACTACATGTACGTACAACAACAACATCAACGACAACAACAACGCAACAATCAAAACCACAACAACCACAACATGACAACAAAAAAACATGATAATAATAATTATAATAATAATAATAATAATTACAATAATAATGGTTGTGATCATGATAATAATAAAAATCATTATAATAATATTAATTATCATAATAATAATAATAATAATAATGGTGGTGGTGATGATGATGATAATAATAATAATAATAATTTTAATAATAATAATAATAATAATAATAATAATGGTGATGATGATGATGATAATTATAATAATAATAATTTTAATAATAATAATAATAACATCTCTTTTTCTTACATTATTATTTTCAGTGAATCTCATCTGTGCTGCTGATCGCAAATGGAGAGGAAATGAAAATGAAGTAGAACCGCATTGTTTTCCAGGTAACATCTCAAACGCACAGGCGTCCATGGGACAGTCAATATTGCATCCACCCGTACACCCACCCATTCATCCATGCACCCATCCAGCCACCCGCCCGTTTATCCATGCACCTATCCATCCATCCACCCATTCAGTGCCATGGGTCTGTAATCCTGGGGGCCACTGGGACGTGGGGTCATTGGAACTGGAACGAGGCATGACGTCTTCCACTGCACAGGGACCCTCTGTAGACTCAGGCTCATCGTGAAGATGTAGTGTGAGATTCCTCAGAGCGGGAAGGGGGGGGGTTGGCACAGGCTTTTAGGACATGGGGGCTTAACCTATCCGGTCCTGCTGCCTTGCCTGAATGTAGTCTTCTCAGTTGTTTCTCAACCTGATTATTGTTGACAGGTGGGGGAGGATCATCAGGTACATCACAGGAGGCAGAGGTGCAGTAAGGAGAGGGACGGAGAGATGGTGGTGTAGCAGGGGGTTCCAGGCTTGCTCCCGATGAGTTAGAAGGGCGCTGAGCAGTAGCCGCAGTGTCAAATCTGTTAAACATATTCAGCTCGTTGGCCCTGTCCTCACCGCCCTCAGCTCCTCTGCTGTTGGATGGCCAGAAACCAGTGATGGTCTTCATGTCCACTCCAAACCTCTCTCATGTTGTTTTGTTGGAGTTTCCACTTCAGTACTGTCCTTAGCCTCTCTGATCTTGATTCTAAGTTAACTTGGGATCGTTCTCACTTCCTCTCTGTTGCCAGCCCTGAATGCCCTCTTCTTGTCGTTAAGGAGGGCTGTGATGTGTTTTGTCACCCACAGCTTGTTATTTGGGTAACAATAGACTGTCTGTGCTGGGACAATGATATCGGTACAGGAATTTATGTAGTGTGAAATACACTCAGTGAGCCCTTCAATGTCCTCACCGTGGGGCTCACAGAGTGCTTGCCAGTCTGTCATTTCTGAGCCATCTTGTAATTTCTCCAAGGCCTCGTCCGACCATCTCCTATCAGTGCTTGTAGTCACAGGCTGCCTCTTCACAACAGGCACATAGCATGAAGGAAGATGAATTAAGTTGTGGTCAGATCTCCCCAGTGGGGGGAGGGGGGAGGAACTGTAGGCTCCTTTAGTATTTGCATACAGCAGGTCTAAAGTTCTCTCCTCTCTGGTGTGACAGTCCACATAGTGCACAAAGTTTGTCAGTGTAGTGTCCATGGCAGCCACTAAGCCACTTAGATGACATGGGAAAATTCCCTAGGCAAATAATATGGTCTGAGTCCAACAGCACACAGTTCAATGTCCGGTGCACAATTCTGCTCTTTGATGGTTATATGGGCGGAGTTACACCACCGGTTATTGACAAGAATGGCGAGACCCCCCTCTTTTCTGCTTACTGCTCATGGTGCAGTCTCTGTCGGCCCGGATGGTGTGAAAGCCCACGATGGATATTTTGTCATTGGGAATATTCTGATGCAGCCATGTTTACACGAAGCACATGAAACCACACTCCCATTACTCCCTCTGACTGCAGGCTAGCGCTGTCAGCTCGTACATCTTATTCGCCAGTGACCTCACGTTCCCCATTATTATAGACGGGGGACACGGCTTGTACCTTTTCCTCTCTGTAAGCCTCATAAGGATATGAAAATCAAAACTGAGATGATTAGACTGGGAGGGGTTTGAAGGCAAGCTGTGCAGCTGCTGAATACCTCTTCGTGGGTTCACCTTCCAGAGCCTGAACGAGAAGTAAGTGCTGTAATGTTTGTGTGAGAGATTGAGTTTCCCATCAGGAGCCTGGTCATGATGTTCTCTGATGTTCCACAGCCAATAAGTGCTGAGAGAACAGAGATGCCTTACGAGGGTTTATCTGTACAACTGTGGTAAATGGTTGATGTGTTTTTTAATGCTCACAGTTGAAGAAAAGTTTTTGGTTTGTGTGTTGGGGTGTGGCTCAGCAGGGACACTAGGTGATGTTGTGGTTAGGGTTGTTGCAGTAATTACACGGTTTCTTCCTCTTGCATTTATCATCCTCTACATCACTTGGCTTGTACAACCTGCCGGGATCAGGAGTGTCGTTTCCTCTTCAGTTGCATACAAGTTGTTCTGAGTGGATGGAGAGAACGGTGAGGGAGTCCAATGAGACCTAATAATTGTAGAAGATGGGTTCAATGACCATTTCCATCCTGTACCATTCGAACCACGGCAGAACGATGCCCTTAGCAATGACTTGTCCATAGCAAGGACACAGAACTTAATTGGAAATTTGGTGCCATTCAAACTGAGTTTCTGTCGGAGTTCTTTCACTCTGGGGAGTGATTAAAAACCTAATGGAGAAGTTCAGTGGTGCGGCCAGACAATGTAATCAGGGTCCAATTAACATACAGTATAAACTACTCATTAACCAAGCGTGAAATCTGAACAAACAAAGCAAACAAGACGATAACTGAACTAGGTGTCTTTATTCCTGTCTGTGGGGGATGTTGGAGGGTTTTGGCTTGCTTTCCTTCCCATGACAAACAAGAACTTTTCCCATGATCAGCAGGTACTATGCAGGAGTATTTAATTCAGATTCAAGACTGTGAAGTCCTGAAAGGGTTTCTACAAAAACTCAGAAAAAAGCAACAAGTCAACAACGGGTTTTCAATTTGGACAAGTTAATATTTCAACAGCTGGAGTGTATTAGATTTTACGCTTTTCTGTTTTTCTATATTTAACTCTGTGTGTGTGTGTGTGTGTGTGTGTGTGTGTGTCAGTGTGTGGGCGTCCTGTTGTAGATATCACCACCCTGGGTCGGGTTTTGGGAGGGGAGAAAGTGAAAAACGACTCCTTTCCGTGGCAGGTGTTTCTCCTTGCTGGAGGAAGAGGAGGAGCAATTGTGATCGGAGAGAAATGGCTCCTCACTGCAGCTCACAATCTGAACCAAATAAAACAGTCTGAGGAACTGAAGGTACCGTCATCCTGAGGCGCTAAGTCTTTATTCTGAGAAAAGGTCAGATCCGAGTATTTAAACACATTTCCCCTCTGTTTTTAGGCATATGTTGGAAGCAACGTAGTGAGTGAATATTTTAAAGAAAATAGTGAATTTCCGCCGCTTCAGATTGAATCCTTCTACGTCCATCCGGGATATAAAACCCCAAACTTTAACAACGATATCGCGTTAATCAAGCTGGTGAAATCCATCACTTTTAATGCGAAAGTAATGCCAGTGTGTATTCCTGCACAGGACTCTCAGCTCAATAATTTCGGGTAAGAACTTTTTACGCGTCCAGACGTGTGCGCTAGTAAATTCCCAGAAGAGAGAACCCTCCTGATGACGCAGTGTGTTCTGTTTCAGGTGGGTTTCAGGATTTGGAGTGACTGAGACGTTCCTCACATCTGATCATCTCAGATACATCCGTCTTCCCATCGTGGACCAAGCTGTGTGTCACTCGTCCATTGAGAAGGTGAGAAAGACAGTCCCTGGTGTGTCCACGCTGACGGAGAACATGTTCTGTGCTGGACTTTCTGAAGGAGGGAAGGACACGTGTCAAGGAGACAGTGGGTCTGGTTTTGTCATGAAAAATAATGATACGTTTTACGCAGCGGGAATCGTTAGTTGGGGAGTGGACTGTGGAAAACCCGGAAGGTACGGCATGTATACTCGTGTCGCACGATACGCAAACTGGATCCATAAAATCATGAAGGAGAATTAGCAGCGGAGAAGAACGTGACAGGAATATTCCGTGAGCTGCTTGCATGACTGGAGAAAGTGGTTTGATTCAAAATGTCTCTGGTTGTTTTGCTGAGTGCCAGTGATTGATGGAAAAATAAAAATAAATCTTTTACCATCACAGGTGGCTCTTGTGTCTTTGTCAGTGTTATAGCAGTTCTTCCTGTTGATTATTCTGCTCTAGTTAACGCTGTGAAATGTTTATTACCTTATCTTTTTCCTGCAGTGTGGGTGTTTGCAGGATTGTAAAAAAAATTTCTACCAGAGGGAGGTGAATCAGATCCACCCTGAGATACTGAAGACTCTGGACTTTGTGTGGCTGTCTTGGCTGACATGCCTCCTCGGTGTCGCCTGAAGGTCCGGAGCAACACCTGCGGATTGGCAGACCAGGGTGGTCAACTCCAACTATTGGAGGATCACACTGCTCAGCCTCTCCTAGAAATTTAGCTTCAAGTGTTGGACAGGACCAATTGTAAAATCTCAGATTTTATTTTATTTTAACTGATTGTGGCACAGAGGACCAGCTTTACCTTTGAAGAGTTGCTTAGGGGGGGATGGGAGTCTGACCATCCGGTCTACATGTGTTTTGAGAAGGCCTACGTATCCTCTGGGGATTCTGTAGGGGGTGCTGCAGGAGTATGGCATACCGGGCTGCTGTTGCAAGCTATCCTGTCCCTGTAAAATCAAGGTGAAAGAGGTATACACTTCCTTGGCACTAATTCAAACTCACTTCTAGTGTGTGTTCTATTCGGCCAGGGATGCCCCTTGTCACCAATCCTGTTTGTGGATCATGGACAGGATCTCAAGGCATAGTCATAGGAAGGAGGGTGTCTGGTTTGGGACCCTTATGATTTTATCACTGCTTTTTGTGGATTTCTTGGCTACTTAAGAATATGTCCTTTAGCGTGCACCTGAACAGTTTACAGCTGAGTGTGAAGTGCCCGGGACGAGAGCCACTACCTGCAAATTTTTATGCCATTGTATTTAACCTGAAAAAGATGGCTTGCTCCCTCTGAGTTGGGGACAAGTATTTGCCTCAAGCAGAGGAGTTCAAGTTTCTCAGGATCTTGTTCATGGGTGATGGTAGAATGGAGCAGGAGATGGACAGATGAATCGATGCTGCGTCAGCCGTAATGAGGGTGCTACACAGGTCTGATATGGTGCAGAGGGAGCTAAGCCAAAAGGCAAAGCTTTCAATGTACTGGTCCATCTCTGTTCCAACCTTCACCTGTGGTCATCAACTTTCTGCCCCCACACACACCTCATCCAAAAGTAGCAGAACAGCACGACCTGTTTCTCTGAAGAGCTTCATGTTTGAGACTTTGAGCTGTTACGTTCAGAGCTCCTGTACTTACCCCGAAATCCATTGTTACCACACACTTCTATTCGCTGGCTGTCTGGTGGAGGAGCAGTGCAAGAGCGACTCCCAGTGGCCAGTCAGGGTACTCCTACACCAGTCCAAGGAGTTTTTAAGCATTTTCAAGCAAGAGTGTTACTGAGGAAAACACATCTATTCCTAATGTGGTGTTGTAAATTAAATATAAGAGGCGTAAATTACAGGTGTAGAAGGTCCACCATCGATTCCTCTACACTTACACTCCTCAAATACCAATTTCCACTGATCCTGGAGTTAATTTCCTCCCAGTTTATTAGATCTGTATGGCATGTGTTTGTGAATGATTCTAACTATATTTCTGCCTTTTATATTTTTACATTAATTCTGTAATTTCATGATACTTGTATTTTTTATACTACGGAACCTTCAGGGACTGTCTCGAGAGCCTGTGTTCCCTGGCCTTGGTGATGTTTTGACAGTCTTTTACACACACACACACACACAGACACACACACACACACACACACACACACACACAGACACATCTTTTTCCTTCTATCTTGCTGTATATAAATAGTTTGTAGAATGAAGGACAAATAAGATTTTAAACCTGAGTGTTTGTGTCCTGTCTCTTGGTGCAGAAGGGACTCTCGCCCACTGGTATCAGATCAAACCCCAATGGTTGGAGTTGATAGGTGAAGATAAGATCATGTTGAGAAATCAGATGAAACAAACAGAAGTGTGTGTTTGTCCAGACTGCACTGTGAACTCCGAGATATGGAAGATTTACGTAATGTGTGTGAGAAGTTAACAGTGTGGACACAGTAAATAGAAACAGATTTCAGTTGCACGTAAGAGGTTTTAAAGTTTGGGTTTTATTCCTCCTGTTCCCTCGCCTGCACCTGCACTCGGGGGTGTAACCGAATGTTTTATGGATTTTAACCAGCAGAAACGTCACTGCAGTAAATCACTAAGATCAATATGTGATAAATGCTTCTATCTTTATTTAAGAACACAGTGAGGTTTTATCCTTTATGATTAAAGCAGATGAAAGTGTTTCATCTGATATTTCAGTCAGAATGTTTTCTAACTTCAAAATAAAAGTCTTTCATTGTTATAGGAACAGGGCTCAGTATTTATAGAAGTTTTATATTTATAGATTAGTATTGTTATTTTTGTATATTTATATATTGATCTTGTTATATTTATATTTTTATATAAATATTATTTTATATATATATATATATATATGTATATATATGTGTATATATATATATATATATATATGTATGTATGTATTGATGTTTATACAGTATGCAGTGCACATGAATGAATTTATTTTCCAGGAGAGGTGGTGAACGAGAACACAGTAGAGGTAAAGTGTGAAATGAATGTGGTTTTATCGAAGATGTGTCTGTCTGTGATGTTCTGAATTCAGATTCAGAACTCTTTCATCATCACTGCTGTGGATTTCATCATGCAGGATATTCCCCGGGAGGAGGGGCATTGCATTGTGTATAATTCATGTGTGTACACTACACTTTAGTCATAAACAGTCTTAGATCATAACACTAAACTGCTATGATTATTATTATTATGATTATTATTATTATTATTATCATTATTATTATTGGTATTATCATTATCATTATTATTATTAT
>JAQMYF010000021.1:12107946-12112550 GCA_030014195.1 Neosilurus mollespiculum
CACTCACAAACACACTCACATACACACAAACACACTTACTCACATACACTCACTTACAAACACTCACATACACTCTCATACTCACATATACACTCACTCACATACGCACACAAACACACTTACACACATACTCACTCAAATACACACTCATACACTCACATACACACTCACTCACATACACACTCACTCTCATATACACTCACTTACATACACATACTCACTCACATATACATACACTCACATATACACTCACTTACATACATAAACTCACTCACATATTCATATACATACACTCACATATACACTCACTTACATACACATACTCACTCACATATACATACACTCACATATACACTCACTTACATACACATACTCACTCACATATACATATACATACACTCACATATACACTCACTTACATACACATACTCACTCACATATACATACATACACTCACATATACACTCACTTACATACACATACTCACTCACATATACATATACATACACTCACATATACACTCACTTACATACACATACTCACTCACATATACATATACATACACTCACATTTACATACACGTACTCACTCACATATACATACACTCACATATACACTCACTTACATACACATACTCACTCACATATATATACACTTACATATACACTCACTTACATACACATACTCACATATACATATACATACACTCACTTACATACACATACTCACTCAAATATACATACACACTCACTCACATACACTCATACTCACATTAGACTCACTCACATACACATATACACTCACATATACATACACATACACTCACTCACATACACATATACACTCACATATACATACACATACACTCACTCACATATACACTCATACTCACATTCACACTCACTTACATACACATACTTACTCACATACACATACTCACTCAAATACACTCATTCACTCACTCACATAAACACTCACATACACACTCACTCATATATACACTCACATTCACACATACTCATTCACATACACTCACTAACATACACACTCACTCATATACAAAACCACTAATATACACACTCACATACACAATCACATACACATCACAAACACTCACAAATACCCTCACATACACACTCAATCAAATATACACTCTCTTACATACACACTCATACTCAAATACATACTCACATACTCACTCACTCACACATGCACACTCAAATGTACACTCAGTCATATACACACTCACATACTTGCACACAAACATACACACTCATTCATATACACACTCATACACACTTACATATACTCACACTCACTCACATATACACTACATACACACTCAGTCATATACACACTCACATACTCGCACACAAACATACATACACACTCACATACACTCATACTCACATACACACAAACACATTTATTTACATACACACTCACACCCATACAAACTCACTCACATACATACTCACATACACTTGCATACACTCACACACACTCGTATACACTTCCACACATAGACACTTGCTCATACACACACTCACATAAACACTTACTCACATACACTTTCATTCACACTCATACACTCACATATATACTCATACTCACATACACACAAACACACTTATTCACATTCACACACATACACATACACACTCACTCACATACCCACTCATTCGCTAATACTCACACACTCGTACACATTTTCACACATACACACTCACTCACATACACGTATTCATTCAAATATACACTCACTCAAATACACTCTAACTCACATACACACTCACTCACATGCAGACTCACTCAAATACACTCACATACTCACTCACTCACATGCAGACTCACTCAAATACAAACTCACATACTTACTCACATACTCACTCACATATACACTCATATTCATTCAAATATGCACTCACTCAAATACACACTCACTCATACGAACTTACTCACATACACACTCACTCACATACTCTCATTCATTCAAATATACACTCACTCAAATACACTCTAACTCACATACACTCACTCACATGCAGACTTACTCAAATACACACTCACATACTCACATACACACTCACTCACATACACACTCATATTCATTCAAATATACACTCACTCAAATACACTCTCACTCACACACAAACACACACAAATACACATACACTCACACATACACAAATACACACTCACATACACGCTCACTCTCATACACACTCACACACACTCATACACTCACATACACACTAACTCACATATACACTCACTCATATACACACTCACATACACACTCATACTCCCTCAAATATTCACACACACTCACTCACATATACACTCACTCACACATACACACTCACTCATATACACATACTCATATACACTCACATGCACACACAAACATATACACTCACATACACGCTCACTCTCATACACACTCACACACACTCATACACTCACATACACACTAACTCACATATACACTCACTCATATACACACTCACATACACACTCATACTCCCTCAAATATTCACACACACTCACTCAAATATACACTCACACTCACATACACACAATCACACTCACCCAGATATACACTCACATACACACTTACTCAAGTATACACTCACACATACACTCACACACTCACTCAGATATACACTCACATACACACATACACACTCATACTCAAATATACACTCACATACACTCATATACACTTCCTCACTTATACATTCACTCATACACTTACATTCACACACAAACACACTCACATACACACCCATACTCACTCAAGTATACGACCACATACTCACACAAACACACATACACTGACTCATATATACACTCACTCACATACACGATCACTCACATACACACTCATACTCATTCAAATATACTCACTCATATACACTCTCACTCACACAAATGCACTTACATACGCACTCACTCACACACACACACACTTATACACCTACACTCACATACACACTCACTCATACACACACTCACACACACTCATATACACTTCCTCACTTATACATTCGCACCCATACACTCACATTCTCACTCACACACTCACATACACACTCACTTAAACACTTACTTACATACACTTTCATTCACACTCATACACTCACATACAAACTCATACACTTATACTCACTCACATACACAATCACTCACATACACACTCACTCACACATTCACTCAAATACACAGTCACATACACTCACTCACATACACACTCACTCACATACACACTCATACACTCACATACACACTTAAACACTTACTCACATACACTTTCATTCACACTCATACACTCACATACAAACTCATACACTTATACTCACTCACATACACACTCACTCACATACACAGTCACATACACTCATTCACATACACTCACTAACAAACTCACACACACACTCACTTAAACACTTACTCACATACACACACACTCACTTAAACACTTACTCACATACACTTACACTCACATACAAACTCATACACTTATACTCACTCACATACACACTCACTCAAATACACAGTCACATACACTCACTCACATACACACTCATATACTCACTTACAAACTCACACACACTCACATACATACTCTCATACTCACTAATACACTCACTTACACTTGAATACACTTCCTCACATACACACTCAATCATACACACACACACTCACATACACATTCATACACTCACATACTCACTTACATACACATTCACTCAAATACACAGTCACTCACATACACTTTCATACACTCACTAACACATACAATCAATCATACACACTCACAAACACACATTCACACATACACTCACATACACACACTCTCACATACACTCACTTGCATACACACTCACTCACATACACACTGACTCACATATACTCTCACTCACACTCGATCACTCACATACACACTCATACTCATTCAAATATACTCACTCATATACACTCTCACTCACTCACACAAATGCACTTACACACATACACTCGCATACACACTCACTCATATATACACTTAGATACACACTCACATACACTCACTCACATATATACTCACTCACATACACATCCTGTGAAGTGTTACTATGGTCTAAACACACACATGTACACACACACACTCACACATGTACACTCACTCACATACACATCCTGTGAAGTGTTACTATGGTCTAAACACACACATGGACACACACACTCACACATGTACACTCACTCACATACACATCCTGTGACGTGTTACTATGGTCTAAACACACACATGTACACACACACACTCACACATATACACTCACTCACATACACATCCTGTGAAGTGTTACTATGGTCTAAACACACACATGTACACACACACACACACACTCACACATATACACTCACTCACATACACATCCTGTGAAGTGTTACTATGGTCTAAACACACATGTACACTCACTTACATACACATCCTGTGAAGTGTTACTATGGTCTAAACACACACACACACACACACACACACACACACACATACACACACACACACACACACACACACACATCTACACTCACACACAGACACACACACACACAGAGAG
>JAQMYF010000021.1:12205857-12217216 GCA_030014195.1 Neosilurus mollespiculum
GTGTAAATGAGTCTGGTGTATTGGGCTGGTGTAAATGAGTCTCTGTTTGGTGCTTTGGTCGTGAGTAAACGACTCTCTGTTTGTCGTTTTGGTCAAGAGTAAACGATTCTGGTGTTTTGGCCAGGAGTAATCGAGTCTCTGGTATTTTAGTCGGGAGTAAAGGTATCTCTCTTTGGTGTTTTGGTCGGGAGTAAACGAGTCCCTGGTGTTTTGGTTGGGAGTAAACGAGTCTCTGTTTAGTGTTTTGGTTGAGAGTAAACGAGTCTCTGTTTAGTGTTTTGGTCGAGAGTAAACAAGTCTCTGTTTGGTATTATGGTCGAGGGTTAATGGGTCTGTTTGGTGTTTTTGTTGAGAGTAAACAAATCTCTGTTGGCTGTTTTGGTCATTAGTTAACAAGTTTCTGGTGTTTTGGTGGAGAGTAAACGAGTCTCTGTTATGGTTGGGAATAAATGAGTCTCTGTTCGCTGTTTTGGTTGGGAGTAAAGGAGTCTCTGTTTGGTGTATTGGGCTGGTGTAAATGAGTCTCTGTTTGCTGTCCTGGTTGGGAGTAAACGAGTCTCTGTTTGGTGTTTCGATCGGGAGTAAAGGAGTCTCTGTTTGGTATTTTTGGCTGGTGTAAACGAGTCTCTGTTTGATGCTTCGGTTGCGAGTAAACAAGTACTTGTTTGGTTTTTTGTTTGGGAATAAGCGTGTCTCTGGTGTTATGGTGGGGAATAAACGAGTCTCTCTTTGCTTTTTTGGTTGGGAGTAAAGGAGTCTGTTTGGTGTCTTGGGCGTGAGTAAATGAGTCTTTGGATATTTTGGTCGAGAGTAAACGAGTCTGTTTGGTGTTTTGGTGGAGAGTAAACGAGTCTGTCTGGTGTTTTGGTCAGGAGTAAAGGAGTCTCTGTTTAAGGTTTTAGTCAAGAGTAAACGAGTCTCTGGTGTTTTTGCTGAGGGTAAACAAGTCTTTGTTGGTTGTTTTGGTTTAGAGTAAACGAGTCTCTGTTATGGTGGGGAATAAATGAGTCATGTTTTGGTTGGGAGTAAAGGAGTCTTTGTTTGGTGTATTGGGCTGGTGTAAATGAGTCTCTGGTGTATTGGGCCGGTGTAAATGAGTCACTGTTTGGTGCTTTGGTCGTGTGTAAACGACTGTCTGTTTGTCGTTTTGGTCAAGAGTAAACGATTCTGGTGTTTTTGTTGGGAGTAAACAAGTCTGGTATTTCTGCCAGGAGTAATCGAGTCTCTGGTATTTTAGTCGGGAGTAAAGGTATCTCTGTTTGGTGTTTTGGTCGGACGTAAACGTGTCTCTGGTGTTTTGGTTGGGAGTAAATGAGTCTCTGTATAGTGTTTTGGTTGAGAGTAAACGAGTCTCTGTTTAGTGTTTTGGTCGAGAGTAAACGAGTCTCTGTTTGGTATTTTGGTCGAGGGTAAATGGGTCTGTTTGGTGTTTTTGTTGAGAGTAAACAAATCTCTGTTGGCTGTTTTGGTCATAAGTTAACAAGTTTCTGGTGTTTTGGTGGAGAGTAAACGAGTCTCTGTTATGGTGGGGAATAAACGAGTCTCTGTTTGCTGTTTTGGTTGGGGTAAAGGAGTCTTTGTTTGGTGTATTGGGCTGGTGTAAATGAGTCTCTGTTTGCTGTTTTGGTTGGGAGTAAACGAGTCTTTGTTTGGTGTTTTGTTTGGGAATAAGCATGTCTCTGGTGTTATGGTAGGGAATAAACGAGTCTCTCTTTGCTATTTTGGTTGGGAGTAAAGGAGTCTCTGTTTGGTGTATTGGACGGGAGTAAACAAGTCTCTGTTTGGTGTCTTGGGCGAGAGTAAATGAGTCTGGTGTTTTGGGCGGGAGTAAATGTGACTCTGTTTGGTGTTTTGGGCAGGAGTAAACGAGTCTCTGTTTGGTTTTTTGGGCAGGAGTAAACGACTCTGGTGTTTTGGGCGGGAGTAAACGAGTCTCTGGTGTTTTGTGCAGAAGTGAACGAGTCTGTTTGGCATTTTGGTCATGTGTAAAGAAGTCTCTCTTTGGTGTTTTGGTCTAGAGTAAACGAGTCTCTGGTGTTTTGGTCTAGAGTAAACGAGTCTCTGGTGTTTTGGTCTAGAGTAAGCGAGTCTCTGGTATTTTGGTCGAGGGTAAATGAGTCTCTGTTTGGTGTTTTTGTTAAGAGTAAACGAGTCTCTGTTTGTTGTTTTTGTTGGGAGTAAACAAGTCTATGTTTGCTGTTTTGGTCGTTAGTTAATGAGTCTCTGTTTGGTGTTTTGGTGGAGAGTAAGCGAGTCTCTGTTGTTATGGACGGGAATGAATATGTGTCTGTTTGGTTTTTTGGGCGGGAGTAAACGAGTCTCTGTTTGGTGTTTTGGGCGGGAGTAAACGAGTCTCTGTTCGGTGTTTTGGCTGGGAGTAAACGAGTCTTTGTTTAGTGTTTTGGGCGGGAGTAAACGATTTTGTTGTTTTGGGCGGGAGTAAACGAGTCTCTCTTTGGTGTTTTGGTCGAGAATAAGCGAGTCTCTGTTGTTATAGACAGGAATGAACAAGTCTCCGTTTGGTTTTTTGGGTGGAAGTAAACGAGTCTCTGTTTGGTGTTTTGGGCGGGAGTAAATGAGTCTCTGTTTAGTGTTTTTGGTGGGTGTAAACGAGTCTGGTGTTTTGGTAGGGAGTCAACGAATCTCTGGTGTTTTGGGCGGGAGTAAGCGAGTCTCTGTTGTTATGGACGGGAATGAACAAGTCTTTGTTTGTTGTTTTGGTTGGGAGTAAACGAGTCTCTCTTTGGTGTTTTGGTCGAGAGTAAGCGAGTCTCTGTTGTTAGACAGGAATGAACAAGTCTCTGTTTGACTTTTTGGGCGGAAGTAAGCGAGTCTCTGTTTGGTGTTTTGGGCGGAAGTAAGCGAGTCTCTGTTTGGTGTTTTGGGCGGGAGTCAATGAGTCTTTGTTTAGTGTTTTGGTTGAGAGTAAACGAGTCTCTGTTTAGTGTTTTGGTCGAGAGTAAACGAGTCTCTGTTTGGTATTTTGGTCAAGGTTAAATGGGTCTGTTTGGTGTTTTTGTTGAGAGTAAACAAATCTCTGTTGGCTGTTTTTGTCATTAGTTAACAAGTTTTTGGTGTTTTGGTGGAGAGTAAATGAGTCTCTGTTATGGTGGGAAATAAACGAGTCTCTGTTTGCTGTTTTGGTTGGGAGTAAAGGAGTCACTGTTTGGTGTATTGGGCTGGTGTAAATGAGTCTCTATTTGCTGTCCTGGTTGGGAGTAAACGAGTCTCTCTTTGCTGTTTTGGTTGGGAGTAAAGGAGTCTCTGTTTGGTGTATTGGACGGGAGTAAACAAGTCTCTGTTTGGTGTCTTGGGCGGGAGTAAATGATTCTCTGGATATTTTGGTCGAAAGTAGACGAGCCTGTTTGGTGTTTTGGTGGAGAGTAAACGAGTCTGTCTGGTGTTTTGGTCAGGAGTAATCGAGTCTCTGGTGTTTTGGTCAGGAGTAAAGGTGTCTGTTTTGTGTTTTGGTCAGGAGTAAACGAGTCTCTGGTGTTTTGGTCCGGAGTAAATGAGTCTTTGTTTGGTGTTTTTGTTGAGGGTATACAAGTCTCTGTTGGCTGTTTTGGTCATTAGTTATCAAGTCTCTGGTGTTTTGGTGGAGAGTAAAGGAGTCTCTGTTGTTATGGTGGGGAATAAATGAGTCTCATGTTTTGGTTGGGAGTAAAGGAGTCTTTGTTTGGTGTATTGGGCTGGTGTAAATGAGTCTCTGGTGTATTGGGCCAGTGTAAATGAGTCTCTGTTTGCTGTCCTGGTCGGGAGTAAATAAGTCTCTGTTTGCTGTTTTGGTTGGGAGTAAACGAGTCTTTGTTTGGTGTTTTGATTGGGAGTAAAGGAGTCTCTCTTTGGTGTTTTGGGCTGATGTAACCGAGTCTCTGCTTGATGCCATGGTTGCGAGTAAACAAGTCTTTTTGGTGTTTTGGTCGGGACTAAACGAGTCTCTCTTTGGTGTTTTGGTCAAGAGTAAGCGAGTCTCTGTTATGGACGGGAATGAACAAGTCTCTGTTTGGTGTTTTGGGCGGGAGTAAACGAGTGTCTGTTTGGTGTTTTGAGCGGGAGTAAATGAGTCTCTGTTTGGTGTTTTGGGCAGGAGTAAACAAGTCTGGTGTTTTGGGTGCGAGTAAACGAGTCTCTGTTTGGTGTTTTGGGCAGGAGTAATCGAGTCTCTGGTGTTTTGGTCAGGAGTAAATGAGTCTCTGTTTAATGTTTTGGTTGAGAGTAAACGAGTCTCTCTTTGGTGTTTTTGTTGAGGGTAAACGAGTCTCTGTTTGGTATTTTTGTTGAGAGTAAACAAGTCTCTGTTGGCTGTTTTGGTCATTAGTTAACAAGTCTCTGGTGGTTTGGTGGAGAGTAAAGGAGTCTCTGTTGTTATAGTGGGGAATAAATGAGTCTCTCATGCTTTGGTTGGGAGTAAAGGAGTCTTTGCTTGGTGTATTGGGCTAGTGTAAATGAGTCTCTGGTGTATTGGGCCGGTGTAAACGAGTCTCTGTTTGGTGTCTTGGTCAGGAGTAAATGAGTCTCTGTTTGCTGTTTTGGTTGGGAGTAAACGAGTCTTTGTTTGGTGTATTGATTGGGAGTAAAGGAGTCTCTCTTTGGTGTTTTTGGCTGGTGTAAACGAGTCTGTTTGGTGGTTTTTTTGGGAATAAACGAGTCTCTTTTTGGTGTTTTGGTCGAGAGTAAGTGAGTCTCTGTTGTTATGGACGGGAATGAACAAGTCTTTGTTTGGTGTTTTGGGTGGGAGTAAACGAGTCTCTGTTTGGTGTTTTGGGCAGGAGTAAACGAGTCTCTGTTTGGTGTTTTGGGCGGGAGTAAACGAGTCTGTGTTTGGTGTTTTGGGCAGGAGTAAACGAGTCTGGTGTTTTGGGCGGGAGTAAACGAGTCTGTGTTTGGTGTTTTCGGCAGGAGTAAACGAGTCTGGTGTTTTGGGCGGGAGTAAACAAGTCTGTGTTTGCAGTTTTGATCGTTAGTTAATGAGTCTCTGTTTGGTGTTTTGTTGGAGAGTAAACAAGTCTCTGTTATGGTCGGGAATAAATTAATCTCTGCTGTTATGGTTGGGAATAAACGAGTCTTTTTGGTGTTTTGGTTGAGAGTAAACGAGTCTCTGGTGTTTTGGTCTAGAGTAAACGAGTCTCTGTTTGGTATTTTCGTCAAGGGTAAATGAGTCTTTGTTTGGTGTTTTTGTTGAGAGTAAACGAGGCTCTGTTTGTTCTTGTTGGGAGTAATCATGTCTGTGCTTGCTGTTTTGGTGGAGAGTAAACAAGTCTCTGTTATGGTCGGGAATAAACGAGTCTGGTGTTTTGGTCGAGAGTTAACAAGTCTCTGTTTGGGAGTAAATGAGTCTTTGGTGTTTTGTTGGAGAGTAAAAGAGTCCCTTTTTGTTGTTTTGGTTGTGAGTAAACGAGTGTTTTTTTTGGTGTTTTGGTTGGGAGTAAATGAGTCTCTGTTAGGTGTTTTGTTCCGAAGTAAAAGAGTCTCTGTTTGGTGTTTTGGTGGAGAGTAAACGAGTCTCTGGTGTTTTGGTCGGTATTAAACTATTCTCTCTTTGCTGTTTTCGTTGAGAGGAAAGGAGTTTGTTTAGGGCATGGAGCTCCAGATGAATTCAGATTGGTTTTATCAAATCATCTCTTTGATACATTTATAAAATCAGCTGAATAATTGGACTTTGACACACACACACACACACACACACACACACACAAATTCTGATAGTGAAACTAATTCTTGTGAAATCTTCAGATTGTGTTATTTCTTCTGAATAATGGATGATTAAATTCACTTCCTTTAATCAGACAGAAGTTTGGATTGGATTCTAATGCTGGTGATATCGTGCTCTGCGGAAGGTCAGATGGGAGTATTATTAATTAGTATACCTATGATTATTCAAGGTTTTTGGTATTTTTGTGATAAGTGTCAATGACCAAAGGAAGCTTCTAGTTATTTCTTGGACATATTGTTTATTAATGTACAGTGCCACAAAAAGTATTTACCGCATTTCTGATTTCTTGTTTTATGTGTGTTTATTCATAACATTTTATTGTTTCTGATCTTTGCATTAAAAAATGTTTTTTCCTTATTAATATCTATATGTATGGTGGCCATTTTATTCTGTTGTTTGTGTTGGAATTCCCAACCACACACCCCTCATTTTATTTAATGAGGTACAGATTAGGAGATTACTGAACCAAAACTTATTTAATGAGGAAAAGTGTAATCCCTGATGTGGTCATCTTTATCCACTTGTATTAGGACCAGTTTGGATGCAGAAAAGTGCTAGAAATACTGAAATACTTACTTGCTAGCCCTAAAAAAAAAAACCTTTGAGGAACAAAAAGAAGGGTTCAGTCCTGATGTTATTGGCAGAGGGATAACGTGAGTGTCAGGTTCCTTTCATTCTCAAAATTTCAGATCGATTAATTTAATTGAGAACTCAGGTGACTGGCAAAGCCCAAAAGCTTTTAATGCTAAATGTAGGTAAAGTGTAAATGAATATAAGTCGGGTTGCTTTTTACAAGTTGTCTTAATAAATAATAACCTTTTACAAAAAATTTTAAAATTTTCAGTGCTGTACAAAAGCCAAGATGGCGCACTTGAAGATGCATGTAAAGCCTGGGTGTAAGCGACGGCGAGTGACATCATTAGACCTGTTGGTGTCGATGTTCCGGGGTGCTTGCGAGGGATGCAGCACAACAGAATGAGCAGTTAGTTGTTCAGGCAGGCATTTTCATAAATGTTTCCACCTATATTGTTTATATTAGCACAGTATGTTATGAATTATATTACCAGTTATAAACACATCATATTGAATGTAGAGCTGTGTACAGTTAGCAAATGCATTTTGTTGTGTATAGCTCACATGAACTGGAGCTCCAAGGAAGCTTTCCAGCTAGCGTGCCGGCTAACTATCTAGAGAGATGCATCCCTTGGTTAAGTGGAGCAAGGTATAAAGCGGTCCGAGGTATTGTGGTTTTAAAAAAAAGAAGAAGATTAGAATTGATGCAGCCCCATTTTCCTGATGCGGGTGCTGATGAGAAACCAGGAATTATCCAGCCTTATAGAGACATGTTTAAAATCATAAGTTGAAATGTACCAGATTATTTTTAATATGCAAGTCTGCTGTGTCAAATGTAAAAAGTGCTATGCATATAAAACTGAATTGAATTCAATATGTTGTAAGGCTGGGGCAGTGGTGGCCTGGTGGTAAGGTGCTGGATTACTGATCCAAGCCCCACTATCGACGGGTTCTCACTGCTGTCACTGCAGCTAACTGGGTTATCAAATGCCGGCCATGTCTCTCACTGTCTATGGTGAGAGGCATGTAAAAGAACCATTGCTGATTTTCGTCAAGAGTAGGCTGCATAGCCGTCAGCGTGTTTCTGCCCTGCGATGGCCTTGCGAGCTGTCCGGGGTGTACTCTGCCCTCGCCCGGAGTCGGCTGATATGGGCGCCAGCCTCCCCACGACCCTAATTAGGAATAAGCGGTTCAGAAAATGACATGACATGACATGTTGTAAGGCTGTTGACACCCAGTTTCTGTGCCCCTAAAATGTGTCATTATTGTCATTATCATAAGAACAAGGTCTAGTAGTAGACATTGGGGACAACAAAGTTATGGACGACTGATTGGAATGATCACCAACTCCTTCGTATATCACTCATCAACTGTCAGATGACATCAAGTGACCTACAAAAAGAACAGCAAGTGGCAGCTGGGGTTAAGTAAATGGCAAGGATGGCTCAAAACAGTTTCTTCAGACAGGGTGATATCATGCTAAGCTAGAAAAATGTCCTCACAGATGAGGAAGAAAATATGAGTCAGGCTGAAGTTTAAATAAAATTTGACTAAAGGGGACTGGACTCTCAGGTGAGCTCAGTTAACATCAGTTCATTATCCCACCATTAAAAAACACACTGGGTTGAACTGGTATCTATGGGAGAGTGGCAAGGTGAAAATCACTGCTTTAGTAGAGAAACACAAAGACTCATCTAATATTTGACAAAAACACCTGGATTTCCCCCCTGATTCAGTTTTTAATCTTATGTGGACTGATCTGTGTAACATTTGGAAGACATGGTTCTTGTATTATCTCAACACCAGATCAAACAGCTTTTCATAATAAGTACATCATTTTTCAGAACATCATGCCCACAGTCAGTCATGGTGGTGGATGTGTGATGGTGTGGGGATGCTTTGTTGCTTCAGGGCCTGGACGGCTTATCATAATGAGAGAAACAAATATTCAGTTCTCTGTCAAAAGATACTCAAGGAGAATTTCCATTTGTCCTTGATCTGAAGCTCAAATACAACTGGGTTATGCAGCAGGACAGAGATCTGAAGTGTATTTGGAACATTCTGGAGTGGACTAGTCAAAGTATTGACCTGAATCACATTGTTACCCTGGAAACAGGTTTGTAGAAAAGAATGCGTTATAATTTCTATTTACTTCTGTTACTGAAAGGATTTGATTGGAGTTGTTGCTAATGAAGGTGGCAGAACCAAGTATTGAATTTGGGGAAGGGTTCCATTTTCACATGAATGATATTGGTGTTGGTAAGTTTTTGTTCTTCAGTACACCATTTAAAACCTTAAAATCTTTTGCTTTATGAATAAACAAATATAAAGGAAGTCAGAGGGGCAAATACCTTTTCGTAGCACTGTACACATTGTCTAACTCATTTCCCCTGAAAGAGATCTCAATTTGTTTTTCTGACTTTAAATGATGGGATGTGCTAGTCCACACACACACACACACACTGTTCCCTTCTGCAGGAGCATGAAACTGAAACTGGTCGAGTGATTGGGGGAATTTACATATGGCCCGACACCATGACTAACACGCTTACAGGAATGTGTGTGAGTGTGTTTGTAAGGTATTATTTGAGCTGTCTGTCCCAGTTGGGGAAGTGGATTGGCATTTCCTTTTTCTGATTTAACTTTCAGTCATATTTACAACTGACCACTAGCAGAACACACACACACACACACACACACACACACACACACAGTCACATGCATTTAAAACACAAAACACACATCACATGGTGTTACTCATTTCTTTCATTTTTTTGATCTGTTATGATCTGAACACTTCAACTAATCCTGACTCAACATAATAAATAAAAATATATTGATTATGAATCTTATATTGAATTTAGAATGTAGAGTCAAACACTGATAAATGTGTAGAGAATATGTTCAATACAAGCATCGGCCACTTTTGATTTTTTTTACAGTGGCTTGCAAATCTATGCACATCTCTTGGCATTTTTCCTGTTTTGTTGCCTTACCACCTGTAACTCAGTGGATTTTTATTTTATGTCATGGACCTTATTATATCATGTATTCAGCTCCTTTTCTATGAAGCCCCTAAATAAGATCTGGTGTTACCAGTTACCTTAAAAAGACACAAAATGATTTCAATAAGGTCCACCTGTGTGCATAATAGGTGTCACATGAAAGGCCCTAGAGTCTGCAAAACCACTAATTAATAGGCACCTTGAAAATCCCACAGAGCACCATTAAAGGCATCATCAAAAATGGAATGAATATGACACCCCCACCACAAACCTGCTTAAAGAGGGCTACCCACCAAAATTCAAAGATCAGGCAAAGGGGCATTAATCAGAGAGCCAATAAAGAGATACTGCCCGCACTCCACAGGGCTGGGCAAAAAAAAACAAAACATGTTTGTACTTCAGCAAAAGGCATGTGGGAGTCTCCACAAACATATGGAAGAAGGTCCTCGGATCTGATAATACTAAATGTGAACTTTTTGACAGGAAGAAACCCAACACCTCTTATCAGCCTAAGAACTCCATGCTGTGTGGATGTTTTTTGGGAGTGATGTATGGTGCGAAATTGGGCTAAAAAGGACTTTGCCACAAACGAGGAATTCTTGAAGGAGCTGGCACAGTTTTGCTTTGAAGAATGGTCAAAAATCCAAGTGGCTGGACGGGCCAGGCTCATAGAGACAAACTTTCAGAGACTTGCAACTGTAACTGCTGCAGAAGGTGTTTCTACAAAGTACTGACTTTATGGGGGGTGAATCATTATACACCCACAAGTTTTTCATCCTATTTCTTGTTTGCTTCACAATTACAAATATTTTGTATGTTCATGGTTGTTGACATGTTGTGTAAGTTATCTGTAAAAACCAAATATTTATTACCCCTCAGTCATCAGTCATTGCCTGATTTGTCGTTTCTATTCCTGTTCCCATCGCTGTTCCCAACTTCAGTGTCTAACAAATACCTCAACAAAAATACATGTCAACGTTTTAAAATATTTGATCATTCTCTCAAGGTAAACCTGTTATCTTGTTTATCTGACATTTGACCTTGTCACAGTGACCTTGACCTTTTAATTAATTATGTCTGGGCTATTTCTCAAGAACTGCTGGGTAGATCGTTGTGATATTTTGCATGCAGATTTCTTCTGGAATGTAGATGTGCATTGACCTTGTGAATTTATTCCTGGCTGTTTTTGAAGAACTGCTGGGTGAAAGAGGGGTTTCACAGTCTCTGATGGCTATTTTAATTCCAGGTTCTAAGGCGACAAAACAGGAGAAATGCCAAAGGGGAGGATACATTTGCCAATTTAAAGTTTTAGTTTTAAGTGTATTGTAATCCATTAAAGTTTTGGACTGTATGGTGATTAAGTCTTAAGTCTGAATTATTTTTAGCAAGGGTAAAGTTCAGGGTGTCCAAGTGAGACCATCCACAACTGTAGGGTTTCCATGTTTTACCATCCACAGCTATCTCTATGGTGTCTATGTTTTACCATCCACAGCTATTGCTATGTCGTCCATGTTTTAACCTCCATAGCTCTCGGTAGGGTGCCAGTGTTTTACCATCTACAGCTATTGCTAGGGTGTCAGTGTTTTACCCTCCACAGCTCTCGGTAGGGTGTCTGCGTTTTAACATCCACAGCTCTCGGTAGGGTACCAGTGTTTTACCATCTACAGCTATCGCTAGGGTGTCTGTGTTTTACCATCCACAGCTATCGCTAGGGTGTCTGTGTTTTAGCAACCACACCTCTCGGTAGGGTGTCCGTGTTTTACCATCCACGGCTATCGCTAGGGTGTCCGTTTTACCATCCATGGCTATCGCTAGGGTGTCCGTTTTACCATCCACGGCTATCGCTAGGGTGTCCGTTTTACCATCCATGACTATCGCTTGGGTGTCCGTTTTATCATCCATGGCTATCGCTAGGGTGTCCGTGTTTTACCATCCACAGTTATCGCTAGGGTGTCTGTGTTTTACTATCCACAGCTATTGCTAGGGTGTCCGTGTTTTACCATCCATCCTCGGGTGTCCGTCTGCCGTTCTACAAGCTCTTGGGAACCCTATTCATATATATATA
>JAQMYF010000021.1:12217316-12231770 GCA_030014195.1 Neosilurus mollespiculum
AGAATAACGTATAATTTTGTACTAATGTGTTCCATACACATGTCAGGTTATCACTGACTACGAGTTTCACAAATTTCTCTCTGTCTCTCTTTCTAACTTGCCCTCTCCACCCATTCTCTGTCTGTCTTTCTCTTTCTTTCTTTCTCTCTCCCCCCCCCTCTCTCTCTTTGTCTGTCTTTCTCTTTCTCTCTTCCCCTCTCTCTGTCTTTCTCTCTGTGTCTCTGACTCTCTTTTTATTTCTCTTTCTCTCATTCTCTCTCACTCTTGTTCTCTCTCTCTCTCTCTCTCTTACACACACACACACACACACACACACACTTGTTCATGCTCTCTCTCTGTTTCTTTCTCGTACAAACACACACAAAATGACGCCTCTGTATTAATGAAATATCTCGAGCTGAATTGAAAGTTCCTGTGTAGATATAATGAAGAGAATTTGAGAGTAATCAGGTAGGGTGTGTTTAGTGCACATGCTTGATCTGGAGAAAATCTCTACTGCACAGATGTTTACTGCAAATTTAACAAAATGTCGCATCAGCAAAAACTTAAATTGGATATAGTGCAAAGTATAGCTGTGGCTGTGTCCATTCTATATACAGTCGATGGTTGTTAGCCACATGAGAATCGGAATACTTTATTGATCCCAGAGGAAACTGTGTGCACACAGTTGCTCCGTAACAACTAAAGAAAAGATGAGATAAAGATAAAAGTCTCAGTAAGAAAAATTACAATTAAGAAAAAATACAAATATCTATTTATAAATGATATACATACAGAAATCTACATTCATACATATATATATAAAAATCTAAAATGAGAAGCTACTATTATCTATATAAACATGGAAACAAAATTTATATCCAGAATTTAATATTTCTGTAAAGGGGTCTGTTGTTAAAATCATTAAATAAATAAAAATACACTGAATTATTCCCACTGTGTTTGCTCCTGCATTAATTATAAAATACCTCTTATGGGCTATTTTTAAAGTTTTGCAGTTATGAAAGCGATTTCAACAAGCATTCATCAGTCTCATTCAGGGATTTCATTAAAGTGCAACTTTCATTCCACTGGAATTCGGGATATTTTTAAGATCTGTTAATTAAAGTGCGTTTATGAGACTATGCAGGGTTACGGTGCAGAGCTGGTTTGCAGGTGCTGGGTATGGTGCTCTTACCCAGGACAGGACTGATTTAACTTGTTTTCCCAGTAGATTGGAATGAAACCGATGGGGAAACAGGACCCAGGTTTAAATTTGGATGAAGTTAGACAGTGAAGACACTAATTTATTAAATAATTAATTTACCCTAAAGCACAAACTTCTCTCCAACAGCCTTTAATATTTATTAATATTAAATACTAAATAATAGAGGGCTGACCTGCCCTCCGTCCTGGACATCCCGCTCATAATGTTTGAACTCCTACCCTCTGGAAAGCATTACTGAGCACTACACCAAGACCACCTAGCAGAGAGACAGTTTCTTTCTCCAGTCTGTTGCTCTGTTGTACTCTCAGGAAACCCACTGTGAAATAACCCACTGTACACTTATGGGTTTATTGTTTTTATATGGTTATATATGTATACCATATTTATTTATATGGTTCTATTCACTACTCTACCTCACCAACATGGGTTTGCATTCAGTAATAATTTGTACTCTACTGTATTATATTATGTCATTTTTGCACATATTTTCTTACAGTCCATTTCTACACTTTATAATTACTGAAATTTGCCTAAACTCTTGTTTAAGCCGACTTAAATGTTTTCTGTGCAGTGAATGAAGTTAAACTGGGGTCAAATTCCTTGTTTGTGTTGACAAACTTAATATAAACTCACGCATGGTGGCGCAGTTGTTAGCAAGAAGGTCCTGGACTTGATTCCTGGGATCTGTGTGGAGTTTACAAGTCCTTCATGTGCTTGCTTGGGTTTCCTCTGGGTACTCCGGTTTCCTCCGACAGTCCGAAAATATGCACAGTTGTTCCAAATCACCCCTAGGTGTGAGTGTGAATGGTGGTGTGTGTGTTGGCCCTGCGATGGCCTGGTAAGCTGTTCAAGGTGTACGCCGCCATGGGCACCAGCCTCCCCGTGACACTAATTAGGATTAAGCGGCTTAAAAAGTGAATAAATTAATTATAAATCCTGATCTCTTTTTCTTTTTCAATCAATGGGTGTCAAAGACACTAAATTGTCAAGTTCCTCACTGCTGTATTGTTTTGCTGATCTGACAGAGGAAGTCTTTCTGGTTAATAACATGAATTTTCAGAGAAGGAACACAAAAACTTTAAAAGATATCAAAGCTTTAGTCAGGATGTTGGTGAGGAACTGTTTTTTCACACAAAGTAGAAATGATATATTGGGGGACTGTTGTGTAGTATTACTTTTAAAAAATATAAACTCAGGAACCCTGCAAAATCTGATATTAAAAAAGGAGAGAACACACGTCCAACAGAAATCCAGTCTGGTGTAATTTAATTACCTCTTATATAAACATTATTTGGTGGAATTAAAAAACTGTTTAGGGAGAGATTGCATGGTTCATATGATCATACAGAGAGTATATGTGACTAGCTTCATCATAATGGGGATTATGTAGGAAATTGAGACTACTGAGACACTGATATATTTGGAAAGATAATTGAATCCTCTTTAAAATGAGGTATAAAACATGATAATAGCATGAAAATGGACTGAGTTACATCACTCTGTTTGTGGCTAATCAGGAAATTATACTTAAGAGAAAATAGTAATTACAGTTACAGAACCGGTTGATGAATGTCCGCATCTGAAACTCCCCAACATATATAAACTAAATGAATCTGGCTCGCCACATCTGCACCATCGTACTAATGTCTTCCAAGCAACAGATGAGTCATGTGTATTTTGAGGCTTCACACTGGTTTATTGTTATATGATTGGGGGAATCCTTCTGGGATTCTGTAAGTAGGAAGAGTATTCTGGTAGTGAATATGGATAATAAGGAAATACCTTGAGCAACTACAAAAGCAGATTGGAAATTGACAAAATAAGTGGATATTTCTATTGTTTACAACAACCTGGAAATGGAACCCTTTCTTAAACAATTGTTTTAGCATGGATAGATTGTGTGTATTGGTATTTGAACTTGGTCATGTGGAAGATTATGCTTTGAAGGATGTATTTTTGGTGATATCGCATTTTCATCCAGGTATGCCATTTTCAACTTGGCTCTCATTCAAAACTTAATTCATATTATGCTGGAGCGGATCACCAATGTAACTTGGGTAAAATTGTATAAACTCTTGTTAAGAAATGGATATTTCTGATGGAAACACACTCACATGAAATACATAATTACAGCAGTGATGTAAATGAAGAGGTTATTAAAATGTTGGTGAAACATAAGACTCATATCTCCTGTGAATACGTAGGAAATGTTTTCATCTTTTTGAACATTTTGTGCTAATAATCCCCCGAGTTCAGAAGTGCAAAATACAGTATTCAAAACACATTTTAATATAATACTATTCAAGAGTCTTTATTGTCATTATATTCACACATAACGAAATTTTGTATGAGACTCTCGGCTTTGAAAGGAACAATCAAGGCCATAAACTGCAATTAACACCTTCAAAAGCAGAATATAAACACAAGACAATTATATACACAAACTTTTAAATAGAAATATGAAATAGCAATATAAACTCTAAACACCTGTGAGTAAAAGCTGAGCACTGGGATATACAGTATGTACATTAAAGGCACTATGTGATGAAATAGAAATAGCAGCAGCAGAGAGGATATAAACTAGATTGTAAATGAAGTAAAGTACGGCAGTGTAAGACAGTCACAGAGTTTGTGGATTTATTGCCCTTTTACAGAGCTCTAACGTCTGTGTGAGAGTCAGCAGAGTGTGTGAGTGTGTGTGAGCGAGTGAGTATGTGGCTGTGGAAAAAGATTGCATGTGCGAGTGTGACTGTGAGGGAGTGGGGGTGGAGGGGTGATGGCTTTCACAGCTCTGGGGAAGAAGCTGTTTTTGAGTCTGGTTGTGCTGGTCTTAATGTTTCTGTAACACTTTCCTGAGGGAAGAGGAACACACGGTCCATTTCACGAGTTGGTAGGATCTGTCGCGATACGGCTGGCCTTCTTCTGGACCTGGACAGCATATATTGTGTATATATATATATATAGCAATTCTAACCACCCGAGCCAAGTCCTTTATGTCCTTTGCAGTGCAGCTGCAGTACCACACTGTTGCACTGAGACAGAGTATACTTTCTATTGTAGCTCTGTAGAAGTTCTTAAGCAGCTGAGAGGAGAGTCCTGTATCTTTTTTTTCCTTCCTGAGAAAGAAAAGCCATTGTTGGGCCTTCTTCACCAGGTGTGAGGTGTTGATAGACCTGGACAGGTCAGATGAAATGTGGATGCCCAGGAACTTAATACTGTCCACATGCTCCACCGCCTCCCCATGAATGCAAAGAGGAACATGCTCTGTCTTCCTGGTCCTCCTGTAGTCCACTATGACCTCCTTGGTCTTGCTGGTGTTCAGAACGAGATTGTTGAATAAACACCAGTTTATCAAGTGCTGGATCTCCTCTCTGTAGTGGGTCTCATCATTATCCAATATTTGTCGTCCCACCACTTGTCATCCGCAAACTTCACGAGCGTTTTTGTGGAGTGGATAGCCCAACAGTCCTAAGTGAAAAGGCTGAAGAGGGCTGGGCTGAGCACACAGCCCTGCGGTATTCCAGTGTTCAGGATCAGGGTGGAAGATGTAGAGTTCCCTATCCTCACCACCTGGGGTTGGTTGGTGAAAAAGTCTCTGATCCAGGAACACAGCTGACAGTCGCAGGTTATAGAGCTTCAGTACCAGCTTGTCCGGGAGAACAGTGTTGAAAGCTAAGCAGAAGTCCACGAATAGCATCCTGAGACAAGTATTGGGGTACTTCAGGTGGGTCATGGTTGTGTGGAGTGCTATCCTCCGTAGACCTGTTCTCCCTGTAGACGAACTAAAGGCAGTTCAGGCCAGCAGGGCTTTAAGCATCTTGAGATTTAAGCAGGGGCCACACTGTGCCGTCTATCTATGGCTTCTGATTGGGAAAAGCCGTGATGGTCTCTGTGGGAAAGACAGCGTCAGTGCAGAAATGAACATAGGACAGAACAGCTGACGTGTGTTCCTCTAGATCAGCGCCCTGTTTGAACACTTCCCAGTCTGTGTGCTCGAAGCAGTCTTGTAGCCTCCTCAGTCCAGATCTGCACGGTTCTGGTGGTGGGTTTAGTCCTGCAGATCAAAGGTTTATAAGCCGGGATCATCTTCATTGTGATGTGATCTGACGTGCCCAGGTGAGGTGCTGCAAAAGCTTTGTATGCTCCCAGAATGTTACAATAAACCTGATCTAGTGTCTTATTGTCTATGGTCGGAAAGTCTATGAATCTGTGGAATTTGGGGAGCACTGATTTCAGTTCTACATGGCTAAAGTCCCCAGCCACAATCACAGCTGCTTCAGGATTAGCGTTCATCTGCGTGCTAATCGGACAATACAGCTTCTTCAGTGCTAATTTAGCATTGGCTTTCGGTGGTAAGTAAGCCGCTATGATTATAACAGAGCCAAGTTCTCTTTTCAGTTTGGACGGTCTGCACTTCACTGCCAGATATTCCAGATCAGGGGAACCATGAGTTATGAATGTAGAGCACCAAACCTCCGCCTTCGTTCTTGCCTGAAGCTGCAGTCCTATGCAGCTTTGGAGGTGCATAAAGTCCCAAATTTTTCCCCAGCTCCAACAGTTCAGCCTTTCCGTACCAAATTATAGTTTCAAGTCCTTGAATAAAGAGCAAAAACACAAAAAGAAAACGAAAAAAGCCGAGACTTGTTCGGTCTCTGTATTGCCAGAGCCAGAGCTTGGTCCACATTGGTAACAACATGTCAAATTCGGGGTTGGACTCCGCCAAGGCTGCCCTTTGTCACCGGTTCTGTTCATCATTTGAGTTGAGGTGGCTCGGGCATCTGGTTAGAATGCCTCCCGAATGCCTCCCTGGTGTGGTGTTTCAGGCATGGCCAACCGGGAAGAGACCCCGGGGCCGACTCAGAACACGCTGGAGGGATTATGTCTCTCGGCTGGCCTGGGAACGCCTTGGCGTCCCTTGGAAGAGCTGGAGGAAGTAGCTGGGGAGAGGGACGTCTGGACCTCACTGCTTGGGCTGCTGTCCCCGCAACCCGACCCCGGAAGAAGATGAATGAATGAATGAATTATATTAATATTATGTATTAATTTATAACTCAGTAATCAGAGCCTTGCCTGCATATAGTTCATGGAGCCTGACCGGATCACTACCAGCTCCACAGCCCTGTACACAGCAAGCTGAAATACACTGTATGTTCTGACTCCTTTCTATCAGATCCAGTATTAACAGTTCCAGCACAGTGTGCTGCACTAGCTCTTCTGCTGAATCAGAGCAGACGTAGTCACATTCACTCCCCACACACATCAGTGAGTCTTGTGTACCCGTGGATGTACAAGTGAGCTGTGTTAAAGGGGAATTAAACCCAAAAGGTTGCATACATAGTATGTGTCTGTCATGATTTCACCTATTCCCAGAATATGCAATGACTCTGACCTTTTCAGCATGGATGCCACAGACACATACATACATACATACATACACATCCAACATGTCTGCCTTGCACTACACATCCCAGAATGCACTGTGATGGGGGTTATGTTGGGGGGGGGGGGTGTACTCTGAAAAGTGGTTTGGGAGTGGCACTGAAGAATCAGTTCTGCAGAAGTGTTGAACATTAAATGTATATGTATACATATACCATGTGTTGATGTGAACAAGTTGATGTAAACCCCTGTATAATGTATGTAAGTGTAATGTAATATTAGGGGCAGAGTGCTTAGTTTTATTGTATTCAGAAGTTAGTTTAATACCTGTATGCTGTTTACTTATTTTTGGCATCTTGCCTTCTTGAAACTGATGGGTCTACGTCTTATTCTTGCAGTTTTGCACACTTGCGAAAGTGAAACAAAATACAAATGGCAGCCTGTACAAACAGACTAAAGCAAACTATTGAGTACATTTTAGCAAACTGTAACTTCATAAATGTAAATAGAAAACAGCTGATAAAAATATACACATTTTCAGTGAAACAGGAGAGTTTGGAAGGCTTTTCTTTCATTTTCCTTGAAAGAACTAGACAAGACCCCACTGCCAATTATGTTGGCTGCATGTACTGTGCAGAGGATGAAAATTGTGCCAGGACTAAATGGTAACCCAGGGATGTGACTCGCAAAGTCATAATGTAAGAAATGTGATTCAAGTGAAAACCAATCTCCTCACTATTACTACTTCCACCGTTACATCAGTAGGCCATGGAGACACCTGAGTATAAGATCAAGATTGCAATGTTCCTTCTGTGAGAGCAAGGTTGGAAACCAAGATAAAGAAAAACAGACGGACATGAGTCAGTGAATAGGTGTTCAGAAGCATGTCCTGAGGGAAACTTGTCCTGGATGGGAAAGAAGTGCAAGGTGAATGCTTAGAGACTGCCAAGCAAAGATTGCCCTTGTTGAGATTGAGCCTGAACAATCTGATGATACAAGATTATTTATTCAAACGTGCAAGCTTTACAATTCAGCCATGCTGGTTCACTTCAGATACACAGAACAGAACAAACTCACGTCGCCCCCTGTAGGTGGCTTACTGCACTGTTGGATAGAATATACTTAACCAGAGCCTAATACTCAACAGCCCTCTACTAGGCTCAGGAGATACACCAGAGACAGCCCAATACATGGCAAACTGTTAAACACTGTGTGATCTGACTCATTTCTATTTGATCCAGCATTGCCAGTTACAGCAGTTTGAGCTACGGTAGCTCTTCTTTGGGATGAAAAAAAATGCATGTGGGGAGTGAAGGTACGTACCCAACGTGCTCATCTTCAGATGTACTCACCTTTACTCCCCACATGCATTTTTTAAAAAAGTATTCCTTGTGTCAGTATTTTGTTAATCTCTCAATTAAAACACCTTTCTACAGCACCTATTTGAAGGCTTGAGACAGTGTAGAGAGACCCGAAGTGCGAGAAAGCGAGGGTCTCTATGTAGTAACATTATAAATAGTATCTTTAATGTTTTACTGCTGCATATGAACCCGAAACACCATCCAGGTTTACTGTTATCATAAAGCTTTTTTTTTTTCTTAACATAATTAAACTGGTATCTCTCATCAGGCTTTGCTGAAATATAGAGCTCTTTATCATCAGTGTAACAATAAAAGCTAATACCATGTTCTCAAATATTACATGAGGGCAGCATCTATAGTGAAAAAAGCAGCAGGCCTAGGACAGAACCTTGTAGAACACCACACTTAATGTCAGAAGGTACAGAGAAATTACTATTTACAATTAACAGTCAGGTAAATAAGATCTAAACCAGTTAAAAACCACTTAAATCCAACAATACCTGTTAATCTATCAAGGAGAATCATATGATAAGTAGTGTCAAAGGCTGCACTAAGGTCAAGTGACACGAGTAGGGATACACAGCCATGGTCAGAGGCCAGTAGTAGCTCATTTACAATTATGGCCCTTATCCGAGTGATTTTTATTTATTTTGTGCAATTGAGATTTAATGGCCCAACAGTGGTGGTACTGGGGCTTGAACCCCTGTCCTCTGGATCACTAATCCAGACTCTTAACCACTGACCACCACTGCTCTATTTACCACCTGAACATGTGCTGTTGAGGCCTAAATCCTGAGTGATACATTTCATGAATGTTATTCCTGCATAGATATAAACATAACTGCTGCACTACAGCTTTTTCTAAGATCTTGGAGATAAAGGGAAGGTTTGATATTGGTCTATCGTTGGAGTGCTGACGAGGCTTGAGAATTCAAGATTAAGGTATGTACGCAGGCTGCTAGGAAACAAAAATTTTAGTTTAAAAATGACCTGCTTCGGTTCTTTTTTTTTTTTTTTTCCTTTGTGTGTTCAGCTCCATAATCTCACAGTTGTTTTTTTTTCAATGACAGACAGACAGTCAGACAAAAGATAAAATAAAAAAGGAGAAACAGGAAATTGGTGAGGATCAGTTGGTTTGCGACATCTCACAAAAACTGTGAGACCCTCCCTTATAGGGTATACACACACTCACAAAAAAAAGTCCTACATTTTCTTCTTTAGTTCCCACATAGGCGAAAGTGCTGAGCAGATACTGATACACAAGATGAAATGCTCAAACCACACACACACACACACACATGCACACACACTCCTACACAGGCACACAAACTCCTACACACGGTCTTTACTGGCACACATGTTGACACATCACATTGTGTTAAGTGGTGCAATCCCTGTACACATGCGTGTACACTCTCTCTCTCTCCCTCCACTGAATTCTGCACCATATTGTCCCACATACTGCAATTCTGTTATTACTTAAATTAAATGAATAGTGATTTAATGATGGTAAAATGCTGCTTTATAAAACTGTATTCTAATAAAATAAAATGTTTTTAATTTTGGATAAAATTGGTGTGAAGTTCAGTAATGGAGAGCTAAAAAAAAGTTTAAACTATTTTATTTATTACATTTAGGCATAAATGGTATACATCATTTTTTTATGATGATAGATATGTTTATTTTAGCATAGTTGATATAAACATTGCTCCATTACAGAGAATGTACAAGTTATGATTACAGAACAGAGGAGGTTATGAAGTGTGTGTTCTATGGCGGACTATAAAATGGCGTCACTACGAGATTACGCGCCGCTTGTGTTCCTTCCACATAGCTGTGTTTGGCTCGTGTGATGCACAAAACTACAAGTACACGCCTGTGTACGACTGTTTTATTTCTGCTGGCACAACTGCAGTTTATTATCTGAAAGGTACTGACTTTAAATATTTTATCTGAACCCTCATATTTAACCTGTTAGCTTTCAGCTTTGTTTGGGACTCGGCTGGGATTTTGTTTTTCACCAAGGACTTAATGATTTAAATCTGTGTCAAACACACACGCGCACACACACACACACACACACACACACACCTGTGCACATACTGCAGCTTCCTGTCTCTCCCACTCACCCCAGTTTTTGATGTTTGCATTTTCCCCCCTTCCTCATCCCCTCTAACCACACTTTCCTCTCTCTCTCTCTCTCTCTCTCTCTCTCTCTCTCTCTCTCTCTTTCTCTCCCCCACACACACACCCCACACTCATCCCACCTTGGTGTGTTTTCGAAGAACTTGTCTGTTTTTAGAATAAAGATGTGCGCTGTGCTGTTTTTAGGATTTTTCCTCAAATCTCAGACCAGAGATTTCAATCTTTCTCTGTCTTGCTCTCTTGCTTGCTCTCTCTCTCCTGTCTGAGAGTCTCTGTCTGCCTCTCACTGTCGCTCTTTCATCCCCGTCGGTCCTCCATCTTTAAACCCACTCTTTCCACGTCACTCATCTGTTCCTCGCACTTTTACTCTTTATTTTTGTTGTGTGAGCAGCTTGGTTTGCGTGTTACACGTAATGCATTGCACATGTAACGAGTCTGCACTGAGAAAACTCCGGAAATGGCATCTAGACTCACAAGCATTGTTGAATAAATCTAATTTTATAAACTTAACTTCAGTTCAGTTTGTCTCACAAAATAAGTAAACACAAAAACTAAACTTGAATAATAAACTTATGAATGTAATAAATATATACAGTGTCTTCAAAACATATTAAGTCATCTTCTCTTTTATAAATATATAAAGTGTAATCATTCCCATCAGGATGAAGTATTGTTTATTCACTACTTGGAAAATTCTGATTCAGTAGGAGGTTGTAGAGTAGGACACTCCGGTCACAGTCACAGGTGTCATCCTTGCATAGGCCGATGGATTTGAGGCATGCTTCTTTCCCGGCCAGTGTGAATGTGGTTGAGGCGTACCCAGGCCTTGCGGCCTAGCTGGTGGCTCCTAGGTCTGGCAGAGAGAATGTGTGGAGTTGGGTGTCTAGGGTTTTCCATCTATCCTCGACCCAGGATAGCAGCAGTCGTAAACCGATGAAGTTGAGGGCATTCTTCGGTAAGTCTGTTCACATCGAGATTTGGGTTATTTCTTCCATTTCTTTCTCCGATTCTCTCAGGGTTCAGATTGGATGATTAGATGCTTGGAAACTGTCTTGTGCTGGTCTCTGGACAAATGTTCTGAGTTGCTTAAGTCTGGATTTTGGATTGGCCACTGAAGAATATCCTGAGATTCATCCTGCAGTTATTTTCAGATTCTAATCCATCTCTCTGTTCCCCACACGGGGAAGAAGTCACAACAGCCTCAAAGCAGCTTAAAGAAATCCTGATATAACATTTTATTTACATGTGTAGCTTAATCACTAATGAGCATAGCAGAAGGTCACCTCACAGCAAGAAGGTCGTGGGTTTAAGTCCCGGTGTCAGCCGTTTCTGTGTGAAGTTTGCCTGTCCTTCCTTCAGCAGTCCAAATATGTGCACAGTCAGCCACTCGTCTGTTCCAGGTTTAAGTGAGTGTGAATGATTAAGTGTGTGTTGCCCTGTGATGGTCTGGCAAGCTGTTCAGGGTGTAACTCGCCCTCGTCCAGTGTCGGCTGAGACCCGTGGCTCTAATTGGGATTTAGTGTTTTAGCGAATGGGATGAGTGAGTACAGCAGAGGTGACCAGAGGAGGAAACCTTGAGCGTAATCAGAGTGAAAAGTGAAACCCATCCTAATAAGGGTGATGTCAGATGATGTAGATTGTAGAGATCTTCCATAAATGTGTCATGTGATCAAAAAAGTTCAAACTGTGTAACAGGAAATTTACTATAGTTTAACAGGAAATTGAGTTTGTTGTCTGTAGATGGTTCGTTTTTGGTTTGGATTTTGACAGGTGACTGGGGTTGAGGTTTCTTTAAAGTTGAAGAACTGAGTTACTTTAAAAAGTTGCTGATTTTGTCATCCGTCTCACTTTAGTAATTTTATTGTTTAATATTTTTTTATTGAACATTTCCACAAAGTCATTGTCCCTGCATACTGATTTATATACTCATCATCTTCAGTGTAATCATAGTGTTAAATGAGAACGTCAGATTATTATTATTTTTTGGTCAGCTGGAGAACTGTCCGGCAGTTTCAAGTTCTGCACAATATGTCTGATATAATTTACTTTCTAATTTCTGACCTGTCTGTTTGAAGATGCTTGTGTGTGTCTCTTCCAGGCCACCTATTTTGTCTTTCGTTGTCTGTATATTGTAATCCATTTTTAAGTGCAAGCAATCTTAAATAAATAATAAAAAGCAATTTACAACAATGTATAAATTTTTATCTACAATATTTTATAAATCATACTCTGAAATAACCTGTAACGTGTATGGTGCACGTATATATTCATTATACTGACTGATATTTGTCAGGTTTTTATCACACATAAGAAACATGTCATCCTATGATTCTTGGCTAATTTGGGCAATGTGCATGTATTGGAGTAGAAAACTGTGTGTGTGTGTGTGTGTGTGTGTCGGGGGACTGAATCCTCTTCAACACAGTTGTGTGGCAGTCATGGTGTCAAGGATCATATACTGAGATCTAAACAAATTCACCAGTTCCAGGTGGACCTCTTTATCAATGCTTTGTTAACTTCTTGTCAGATGTGGTTCTGCCTATCACGTACTGAACAGGGCAAAGCCTCTGGATTGCTGCACTGCTATACACAGAAGATCTCCATCTTTTTCTTTGTTTTTTTCCCATATTGTGAAACATTCACAAATCAAAACACAGAGCTTGAAGGACCTCTTTTGGAGAATTTTTTTCTCCAAGCACATAAAAAAAAATCTGTAATTCATCATGTTTATTCACATGAACATTTATTTAACTGGCAAAAGTAAGAAGAAAAATAGACTACAGGGGTCCAGAAGATAACGGAGAAGAGGATAAATCTGATAACGGAGATTAATTATGGGGCAGCTGTAGCCTAATGGTTTGAGATGCGGCTTTGGGACCGAAAGGTCTCTGGTTTGATTCCCAAGCCAGCAGGAAAACCTACCCTTCCTCCACATTCATGGCTGAAGTGCCCTTGAGCAAGGCACTTAACCCCCAACTGCTCTCCAGGTGCCACAGTGTGTAGAAGCCCCTAGTGTGTGTGTGCTCACTATTGCCCTGCGTTGGCCTGGCAAGCTGTCCAGGGTGTACTGTGCCCTCACCCAGAGTTGGCTGAGATGGGCTCAAGCCTCCCCGCAACCTTAATTAGGATTAAGCGACTTGGAAAATTAATGAATGAAGATTAATTATTCTTCCGGGGGTGTGTGTGCGTGCTGTTGGACAATATGCTGCTTCTATAGCTAGTGGTGAGGATGGATGGATAAATAGAATACTTTATACTTTCTATGAGGGGTGTGGGGTGTGCTTCTCATTCAGTACAGAAAGTGTAAACGATGCTGGGTTTGGTCTGTGGGTCAGACTGTCTGTGATCTGCACCCAGGAACTTGGTTGGACTGACTCCCTCCTCGGTGGTGTGATTGATGTGAAGTGGTGTGAGACTGGTATTCTTCCACCTGAAGTTAATGATCTTTCTTGTTTATGTTGACATTCATGGTCAGGTTGTTTTTGTGGCACCTGTCCTCCAGAGGTTTTACTACTTCTCTGTAAGCCAGATTGTTGTGCTGGATAAGGTCCACCGCTGTCGTGTCCTCCACATCCTTCATGACGTTCAGGGTACTGAACCTGAAGTCATGGATCATCAGGGTGCACAACAGTTCCGGGTGACCTTTATGACATCTGACCCTTCAAAAGAACAAGTGTGTGTGTCTGTGTGTGAGAGAAAGAAAGAAAGAGAAAGAGAGAGAGAGTGAGAGAGAGAGAGAGAGAGAGAGAGAATGAGGGAGAAAGAGAGAAAGATGACAGAATTTCCAGTAACTGAAATTGAAACATGGCAGGTGCTGTGTGTGTTCGAGAGAGGCAGATAAAGAGATAGGCCTGGTGGGGGTGGATATGTTATTGTGTCACATCTACTGTCTATCAACAAGCAATTGATCTCTCTCTCTTTCTCCCTCTCTTTCTTTCTCTTTTACCTTTTCTTCTCTGTTTTATTCACACACACACACACACACACACACACACACAGTCTCCCTCCATCCTTCTCTCTCTCTCTCTTTTTGTGAATCTCTCTCCAATCACTAGTGCGCATGAGTGTGTTAGTTTTTGTGTGTGTGTGTGTGTGTGTGTGTGTGTGTGTGTGTGTGAGACCAGAGGATCTCGATGTGTTCTTGTACACATGCACGTCTGTGCACTCATATGTGATGAATTCGTGTAGGTAAGTTTCACTAGGGGACTTTTCTCAACACACACTGTGCCCTCATGAATGTGTGTGTGTGTGTGTGTGTGTGTGTGCGCATATTGCAATTGCGATTGTGTGTGTGCATACTGCGAGTGTGTGTGCATACTGCGAGTGTGTGTGCATACTGCGAGTGTGTGTGCATACTGCGAG
>JAQMYF010000021.1:12300808-12312993 GCA_030014195.1 Neosilurus mollespiculum
CATATATATATATATATATATATATATATATATATATATATATATATTCAACTCTTCCAGGTTTATGGTGCACACGCGTCTTTTTTCTATACAAATAATCTACAAATTTAGGCACTGCCTAAAAGTGGTGCTCCGAAAATGTTTGCATTTATTTTCAGTAAAGAAACAGCCTTAATAAAACTTACTGTCAGTTGCATATGTTAGCTTGTGAGCATGGACACAACCAGAAAATCAAGCTCATGGCTTCATGACATATGTGTAATTAAGGAGCTCTGCGAATAATAAAGGTAACCTATTTATTATGATAATACGAGCTAAAATAAACAAATCTAATATAAGTTGATGATAAATGCTTGATGCTGCTATTTCACTCAAATATTTGTGAGCAGGAAACGTAAGGGAGTTACCTAGGCAACAAGAACTGGCGACACGTCATCAGAGCGATTCACTTCCCTCGTGAGGTGATCGTGTGTAATTTGGCAGCGGTGTGATTCTGTTTTGCTCATCGCTGACTGTGTGAATGCTGCTTCACGGTCTCATCTCAAACCACCTCATTACTGTTTGATTGTTTCACCCTCAAGGCAGCAGGTTTGAAGAAAACAGGTTAGTGTCACCAATCTTATAGAGGTTTTAAATGTAATACATTTAGAAAATTAAGTAATTTAAAAGTAGTTCTGTTATTCCCATTTATCTTAATGTAGCCTATATCAAGAAAGAAGTAAACCCATTTATTTATTAACATGTTTATCATGTTATTTTTCTGTAATCTTGATTGCTAACTTGTACCACAGCTTATTACACATAGACAAGTTACCAGACATGTCAGGAAAAGACACGAATCTGGAAATTACCCCTCCTCATTTTTTTTCATATATGTAATATGTGCTTACCCTGGGTTTACACTGGGGCACAATCTCCACAACTGAAAAAAGTGTGTAGCTCCACGATTTATGAGCATGCTTGGGGTATAAAAAGGAGGCAAGGTACATCCAAGAGAAGGAAATGTGTTTCCAGGTTCATCAAGCTCCCCTCTGATGGTGCATCGAGGTCTTTTTCACTCTGTTAAGGTCTATTAAGCTCTACTACGTTTCCTGCATTCTATCACGATTGGTGCGATAATCACAAATCCACCAATTTCCCTCAAGATCATCACGAATCCACCGAGTTCCCATTAAGACCATCACGAATCATAAGATCACCTGATCGGAAACATTTCCATCCGCACTTCCAATGATTTTTGAGCTGTGTGTGCCGTATCTCCATCTCCAATCCGATCCACCTTTATTTGTAAAGCACTATAAAAAAATCTGTTGTACAGAGGACTAAAACATAAGAAACAATTAAATACATATAAACACAATAGATAAATGAGTACAGAAATACGAAAACCATTATAGATAACACCCTCAAAAGGTCCCAGCCACCAGGGAGAAGAAATGTGTTTTAAGGTATGACTTAAAAATTTGGGGGGGGGGATCATGTTTCCTAAGGCCAATCTTTCCTAAGAGCCCAGTGGGTGCAGGGAACCATCTTACTGAAACCACACAATGACTTTAACATCAACATGTCCAAGTTGGGGCTTGGCCACCAGCAGACCTTAGCGCTGCCTCTCCTTCCCCACTAGGTTTCATATGTATAAATAATAATTTGATTATCTATAACCTTTTTTGCCCCCAGTTATTTACTTTTGAAATATTGGAGGGTCTTTTTGGGCCGCCCTAAACACACTGAAAAAGCACAATCAATTATACTGGCTATGTCTGTAAACACAAACAAAGAATCTTACTCTGGTTTAACTTCACTCACTGTAAAGAAATATGATGTCACTGCATGATGCAGAAACACTTGTTTATGCTTTTATTACCTCGAAATTAGATTATTGTAATGCGTTACTGTCTGGATGTTCTAATAGGTGCATAAACAAGCTCCAGTTAGTCCAGAATGCAGCAGCACGAGTTCTTACTAGAACCAGAAGACACGAGCATATCACCCCCATCTTATCTACACTGCACTGGCTACCAATTAAATTTCGAATCGAATATAAATTACTGCTTTTGACCTATAAAACATTTAATGGTCTCGTGCCACATTAACTTAGCGAACTTCTTGTTTATGATCCACCACACCCACTTAGATCAAAAAGTGCAGGCTGCTTAGTGATACCTCGTATCCTGAAGACAACTGCAGGGGGTAGAGCTTTCTCTTACAAAACCCCACAATTATGGAATAAACTTCCAGTTTCTGTTTTTAAGACTAGGCTGAAAACTTACTTGTTTAGTCAAGCATTTTGTTAATAGCCTTTTATTTGGGTAAAGGAGCAGATCTCGGGGTTCTCAGGAATAGAGAGTTCTGCTAAACTGTGATGTTTGCATGCTGTCATGCCAGAGCCCTGCTTGGTACTTGGCTCAGTAATAAATAATAAATTCTCTTCCTTAATCATTACATGGTTGTTATCATACCTAACAACCTCTCTCTGTTTTTGTTGAGGTACACATGCTACTTCTGAGATTCCAGTGATCCTGATCCTTCTGCTCTCTGAATCCTGTGATCCATCCTGATGAGCTACTGTGGGTTGTGTTCTGATCTTAGAAGCCCCTCGCTCCTGCCGATGATGATCCATATGGACCTAAATATCCACTCAGAAACTGTGAAAATGACTTTTCACTGCTGGTGATATAAACTCTTTTACTAAAATGATTTAGGACAGCAATTCCCATTACAAGTTATAATATTGACTACTAGACCTTATGTTAAACTATAGTGAAATTGCTGCTACATGGTTTGTATTTTTATTTGGTTTCACCCAAATGAGGATGGATTTCCCTTTTGAGTCTGGATCCTGAAGGTTTCTTCCTCATGTCGTCTGAGGGATTTTTTTCTTCCACTGTCACCACAGGCTTGTGCATTCGGAATGTGTAGGGTTTGTAGACAAACATGTTTATTTTTTTTTACTATGTAAGGCTGCTTAGTATATATCAACTGTAAAAAGCGCTACATAAATAAAACTGAAATTAATTGAGTTTAGCTATAGACTTATCCAGCCATATGCCTTTCATTCCATCAGCCAACACACGATAAACACCACAGCAGCACAGTACAGGATCGAGGACTTGGACCAAAATGACACGTGCTAGTGTTTATCTCCAGAACCCTGCAATGTGCATGTTTTTCCCTTTTTTCATAATGCAAAGATTTAGTCTACTGAACAAAGTGTTTACTCTTATTTTATTTCTATTCTATTATTCTTCTATTGATGATTATAGTATCTTAAAAAAAGCAACAACTTGATAAACTTATTTTTTCACATGACTGTATTGGTCTATTGCATGTTTGATTGCAATTAATAATTGACATAATTATAAATGTTGAGAGAAGACAACAGTATAGTCTTGTGCAAGAGAATACAAGATAAAAAATAATATACTACTTTTACGCCAGAATTTCTCTTTTATCTGCCTTTAAATAGCAATTATATGTGTTAACATGGATGGTAATTTGACACATAAACAGGACAAAAGGTAATGGCTTTAGAGCAGTGGGTTTGGTTCTGTATGACTCTGCTGATGTCTGTGGAAGGAGCTCCGAGTTCTAAAACTCTTTCCACATTGTGAGCAGTGATACGGCTTCTCTCCTGTGTGGATACGCTGGTGCTGTTGGAGAGTACTCAGATCAGTGAAACTCTTTCCACACTGTAAACATTGATATGGTTTCTCTCCCGTGTGGATTCGCTCATGCCGTTGGAGAGTACTCTGTCGGTTAAAGCTCTTCCCACACAGTGAGCATTGATGCGGCTTCTCTCCTGTGTGGATTCGCTCGTGCTGTTGGAGAATACTCTGCTGAATAAAACTCTTTCCACACTGTGAGCAGTAATATGGCTTATCTCCTGTGTGAATACGCTGGTGCTGCTGGAGAGTACTCAGCAGAGTAAAACTCTTCCCACACTGTAAACAGTGATATGGTTTCTCTCCTGCGTGAATACGCTTGTGCTGTTTAAGAGCGCTCTGTTGATTAAAACTCTTCCCACACTGTGAGCAGTGATAGGGTTTTTCTCCTGTGTGAATGTGTTTGTGTCGTTGGAGAGTGCTCTGATCAGTAAAACTCTTCCCACACTGTGAGCAGTGGTACGGTTTCTCTCCCGTGTGGATGCGGTCATGCCGTTGGAGAGAACTCTGCAGAGTGAAACTCTTCCCACACAGTGCACAGGGATACGGCTTTTCTCCTGTATGGATGCGCTGGTGATTTCTGAGATTACTACTTTTAGTAAAACTCTTCCCACAGTCTGAGCAGTGGTGCATCTGGAAAACACAAAATTATTTTTTTGTAATATTATATGATGGTTTTTCTGAGCTAAAGTATTTTATAATAAAAATAATGAATTCAAAAGTTTTTTTTTTTTTTTAAACAAATGCAACTTTTTAGAAACTAGAAAAGACATAACACTAACTTCTGTTTGTTCTGCTAGAAAGTGGCATTTTTTCCAGTCTAGACTAATTCCAATAAAAGCAGCAAAATAAATGTATTTAACTTCTACCTATCTATCTACATATATACACACTACTGTTCAAAGGTTTGTGGTCACCCAGATAATTTTACATTTCCCATGAAAACACAAAGTTACATTTGTAAATAACAACCTAATTATTATATATAAAAATGATATCCTGAAATGGTAATTAAGTTAAAATAATTACTTTAATTAATAATTTTGTCCTTCAAACTTTGCTTTTGTCTAAAATCATTCATTTGTAGCTATTACTGCCTTGCAGATCTCAATCATTCTAGCTCAGGCACCTCCCACAAGCTGGACTGGATTGATAGGTTCGTTTTTTGTAACTCTAGGAGTTGTCTCTCCACTGTTGAAGTTGATGCTGCTGATTGAAGGTCTGTCAGGCTTCTGTTTCTTAAACTAGAGACTCTGATGTACTTTTCCTGTTGCTCAGTTGTGCACCGGGGCCTCAGACTTTTCTTTCCATCCCTGTTTGAGCTGTTCGTTGAAGGAAGTAGTACATACCACTGTATGAGATCTTCAGTTTCTCATATGGAATAGCTTTTATTTCTCAGAACAAGTATAGACTGATGAATTTCAGAAGTTGTTATTTTTCTGGCCATTCTGAGTCTAATCAAACCCACAAATTCTGATTCTCCAGATATTCAACTCACCTAAATAATTGTATTGCTTTTTTAAAGTGTTTAATATGATAAACATGGATTAGCTTACACAGGGTACCACTGGAACACAGATATGATAGTTGCTGAAAATGTGCCTCTGTACACGTATGAATGTACTCAATTAAAAATCCAGCCAGAAATTGTATTTGATGCTGCTACTTAATTAGCATTTTTAACACAATTTTTTATGCTGCAACTTTTTAATATATATACTGACTTATTTATTTTTAAATAGTAGGTCCCTAATTGAAGACATTTTTAACTGGAATTTGTTACTGTAAGCTGCTACAAAGAAAGACTGCTGCAAACTGGCATTTCATGCCACTTTCCATTAGTCAATCTGGTGCAAAATGTAGTGCTCTGTGCACCTTGGGATCACATCAAGGAGGCCAGGAGGGGATTCTGACGAACAGGCAGCCCACTGTCTCCATAATAATGGCCTGGCTTCTGGTGAGGTCACTCCAGTGTTACTGTCATACAGCATCAAAACAACATGGGAGGACAGCAGTCACCTACACAGATTGGTGAAGGGTATGAGTGCTACAAGTTGTTTTAGATGGTGGGAGGAACCATAGTAGTTCCACCTGTCAGCTACCGTTCAACTCAAGCTGGACAGCCGCCACACAGTTCGCCTGCTTCACTGGGTGCGTGGAGCTCGGAGGTCTGACTTGAAAATGGACTGTAATACCCAGGTCCAGTCAGAAAACAAAAAAATTAAGAAACTGTCCACCTTGCGTTTTGCAAGCTGGAACGTCAGGAGTATGTGTGCCAGCCTCTCCAGTGACCTGCAGGGGACTAAACTCCCCTTACATGGCAGTCTCAGAGAGCAGGATTTCACATTCTTCTGGTGTCGGTTTCACAGAGAGGTTCAACTTGGAGAACCTCTGATTAGTGACAGAATTAATCCTGTCTCTGTACTTTTTAAACTCTTCAGGGCCCATGAACGTTAAGTTCATAACTACGCTCGAACACTCAGCACATCTGAGGGAACCAAGAGCCATTTCTATGAAATTTAAGACTATGTCTATGCTTACCAATTAGCACCTATTCCTGACAGAGAAGTTCAATGAGCATGTGAGGACCAGTCATGACTCCAGACCTAAATGCCTTGGCATAGAAAAAATGAAGAGAATAGCCACTCAGTTCTTATTACATGGGAACTCTGCTCTTACTACAACTTGTGTGTCACAAACACGTTCTTTCCCACCATAACATACCACAGGGTACTGTGGAGACATCCCAGGTCACGTCACTGACACCACCTGGACATCACAAGGAGGTCATTGCTTATCAATTGCAGCTTCTACATTGCAGGTTAAGATTTGGACCACTAACATGTTGGCACCAAAGTCTGACTGAAACAAAGACAGGCTCACTACACCAAGCAGAAGGCTACACCATGAATCAAGACTGCCAAAAACTAAATTCCATCTCTGTACAAGGGCTTCGTCTGTGCAATCAAGTGGGCCCTCCAGGAATACCCCTTAGCAAATGCCAATGAGAAATGGGCTTCTGTTCATGAAGACATCTACAGCATAGCCATAATCACTTTTATAAAGTAGGAGAAACAAAACCTCAGCGGTTTGAAGACGGTCTTGCAGAGATAGAGCACATGATTGATGAGCTAGCTCACTTTCTTAGGAAGTGTACATTTTTTTTCCAGACAACTATGGATGGGGCAGGTTGTTCATACAAAAAAAAAATAAAAATACAGGTGTGAAAGAGAATTGGTTTTTTCAATGTGGTTATGGTGTAAATTGTGGTCCATTCCTGGATGATTTAAATAGGTGGTCAAAAGGTACACAATTACATGAAGGAGAGCTTGGATATTATGCATACAGTGAAACCTTCGCTTCCTGTGTGAATGTGGCTTTAGTCCATCTGTTCCATCATTAAACTTTTCGCAATATTATTTACTGTTGAAAGACTTAAATTCTTTGCAGTATGAATAAGAGCTAACAATTGAATAACTAAATAACTATTCTCTCTTCGTCTTTCTTAAGACCAAGCCTTTAGTGGTAACTACTGTTATACCCAATCATGATCCCTCACCAGCTACCAGTTATTTTAGGACTGCCCCTCAGAACTCTATTTGCAAGGAGCAGCCTAGCAGACCATGAAATCTGGTTCAATCCTGACACAAAAGGGTCATTCCATGCCAAATCAACAAGAATTAACCAACTTTTCACCATCTCAGAATTTTTTTGTGCAATTTTTTTTTACATTTTTTTTAGATTTTTTTGTGCAAAATTTTTGGTCATTCTGTACAATAGTATGACCATTATATTTTACAGAATTTATTTATTTATTGGAAAAGGTGTTTTCACCCGAGTTTAAGGCGGCACATACAGCATTCTATTGTAATAACAGGCCTTAAATGCCTTGTCTTAGCCCAGTTTTTCCAATTTTTTCATTTCTAAAAATGAAAGCCAATTTTTCAAAAATGTGCAATAACTTCGGGGCCCTGCTACAGGATAACGACTCAAGACTGAGTGCTGATTTTTTTTATTATCAGTCCTTATTCATTTTAACATGTCTATACAGTGAAAAACATTACATAAAACATTACATAAACTTCAGCAACAATGAGCCATCAAAATAATAGAGTTTTTCTTTTTTTTTTTTTTTATTTATTGTTGTTTTCTGTGGCCGTGGGTTAAAGTGTCACAGGACTACAGAGCAATCAGAGAGCAGTATATACTGGCCAACTTTAATAACAATATTAATAATAATAATAAATTATACCATGGACATGTATCATTTACCCACCTGTGTTTTTTTGCCCTACAACTTTTTTCTGTTGTTGATTAAAATTCGACAAAATCATTTTTGTCTAAAGACTGAGGGGAAAAAAAATTTCAAAAATAGATGCCACATTTATCGCTTGCTACCAATGATGCGAGACAGCCATATACGAACACTGGCAAACTTTAGCATCATCCAACTATCCGTTATCTGTAGTGTTTATCTATCAGAGTCATGGGGAAGATGGAGCCAATCCCAGCTTCAGGTGAGAGGGGGCGGGGCTACACCCTGAACAGGTGATTAATCTATTACAGGACTAACACAGACAAACATTCACACTCACATTCATACCTATGAAGAATGAAGAGTAGAACATTCATCTAAAGTACATGTCTTTGTACTGTGGGAGGAAACCGGAGGACCTGAAGGAAAGCCACATGGTGAGGACATGCAAATTCTATACAGATCAAACCCTGAACCTTCCACTGTAAGGGGACAGTGATGACCACCATTAAACAGTAATCAACAATAAATTTTACCTTTGAGGGATCAGGAGCACGAGACTTCCTGGAGGAGCACTGTGTGCTTTCTGCTAAACTCATTAGAACAGCTCTGAACAAAGATAAACAACAATAATAATAAACTGCAAAGAAACAAAAAGGTGCTTGAGCTGCTGCTTAGTTGGATACATTTCTACAAAATCTTTTTTCTTTCTTTCTGTCCTTTTTTTTTAAATCTCGATTAGGGTAATATGGCCATAGTGACTCAGAACAAGTTAATATTTCAACACCCAGGATAGTCGCACTATAACAACTCGCCAAAGCCGAGCTACAAATCTGTCCTTACTGGATACGAAGTGCACTACAGAGTGAGCACACGGCGTTACGTTACATTTAATGTAGTGCACCTAAACAGTGAAGTGATGATCCATCTGGTACCTTACCTTAGGGTTTAAAGCAAAACGAGGTTGTAAACCTTCAGAAGTAAATACATTAACAAATGTTTTTTTTAATGTGGAAATAATAGAGCCGCTAATGTAAATTCTAGGACAGAGATTTTAATGTAAAAAAAAAGGTTGACTCGGTTAACCAAAGATTTTCAAGCAGTAAATCTGCAGTCGGTTTTTCCTCCTCCAATGTTTCTGGCAGTTGGAGAAACACCTGCTGGACTCGCTACCGCCACCGCCTGGACTGGAGTGAAATACTTACCCACGCACTCATTTGCCGAACCGATTAACCTTATTAGGGTCCCGGGGAGGCCAGAGACTATTTCAACCGACACTGGGCAAAGGCAGGGACACTCAGAACAGCTCGCCATACCATGGCAGGGGAAACACACACACAGACAGACACACTAGTATGTGGATACCCGATGGTACCCGACGGGTCGGGCCGGGTTCACAACTTCGGACAGATATTTAGAAAAATGATGCTCGGGTTTGGGTTGGGCTCGGTCACATCAGCGCCATAAGGCATTGAAAATTTTACATTTTACAACAGCTTATTATGTAGATAGCCAATGGGCCTATTTCAGTTGATGATTTTAACTGTGTCGGGCTCGGGTCAGGTCGGGTCAGGCTCAGATACAAATATCTTAATGCCTGCTGGGCTCGAGCTGGGTTCGGTTACTGCTCTGTCGGATGCAGGCCAGGCTCGGACAGGAAAATGCAGCCCGATCTGCAGTCTAACTCACACACACAACCATTCACACTCACACCTACAGGCAATTTGCATACATGCATGATTTTGGATTGTGGGAGGAAACCGGACTACCTGGAGGAAACTCACGTAAGTACAGAGAGAAAATAAAGCTTCACAGAGCACGGGATAATACCAAACACCTTAAATAATTTCTGAATAGCTGTGATTTCCATTAGTTATTTCTGAAATTAGTTAGGGTTTGTTTGTTTGTTTTGATTTTTATTTGTTTTACTAGATACAATAAAAAAATTAAAAGTCAAGATTTTTCATAGGGCAAACCATCTTTAAAACCTGAAAAAAACTACAAAACACAATTATTATTATTATGCTCAATCTATTAACATGTCAATTATATTATAATAAATCATAAAATGAAACCGGTTTTTGGCAAAATAAAAATAACTTCAATCAATTTCTTCTAAAACTACAATCAATTTAGCATCAAGTATAAAATTAAATAGCCAATGATCTAGAAATACAATGAATAATTATACTTAGAACTGCTAGCAGTTATCAACAGGGTCCAAGCAAGTCCTTCCTGACACAAGTCCAGAGTTTGTAAAAGTTGTGGTCTCAGGTTGGCATAGGGTTGGGAAATATGACCTAAAAATAATATCTCTGATTTTTTATAACCTGCACCAGATTTACAATTGCGAATTCAAAGAGGAAGAAAATTGTTCAAAGAAGTTTCATTTTACACTTCAATATGAACACACGAGCAAACACATTTCTTTATTGTTTTAAAACTGGAATTGCTCCCTGAGTGGTGTGCAGCAGCTGCTCACTACACTTTATTATTGATGATCAAAACCCAAGTGAACAATAAAAAAAAATATTATAAGCAAATAAATAAGTTAAAAAAAAGTGCCTTTTGGAAGAATAAAGATTTTTCTTAACAAAATAGACCTGTAATTTGTAAGGAATAACAACACATTAGGCACTTTTAGAATTTACCTTAAAGTAGTATTTTATTTAATTGTTGTTTAAGTGTTAAGAGTTCATTTATTGAGCTAGCAAGAGATATTTGAAGCATGGCATGTACTGCTATGTAGATGGGCAGGGATACTTTAGTAAAATACTTTTGTCTTGGTAGCTCATAACTAGGGTCAATTTTATTAAGCAATAAGTGAACCCCAGTGTGAATCTGAGCACCTTGTCTTTAGTGATATAACACGTCACCAAATCTCCAATTTCTTTAAACCTGAAATCCCCTTTTACCGTATGGAGTGCTACAAGAAAATGACACCATTAGACTTTGGGGGAAAAAATGCTGTTAGACTTTGGAAAAATTGAACCTTTTTAAATATTACAGAGGAGACACTGACAGTTTTTCAGATGAAAACCACACTTGTTGACACGCGTGCTGCCATAATGCTAGTGTTGATGGGTGGAGACAGGCTATTTTCTATTGGTTGATGAGTATCCAAACAATACAGCAGAACAAGTGTGAGGCAGGAAAAAATCCTGGGTGGGTCCTCCCAAGAAGAGGGCATTCAGGGCTGGCAACAGAGAGGAGGTGAGAGGGACCCAAGGTTTACTGAGAGTTGAAATCAGAGAGGCTAAGTATGACTACAGGAGAAAGCTGGAGTGGAAACTCCTACAGAACTGGTTTCAGGCCATACAACAGGAGAGGAGCTGAGGGCAGTGAGGACAGGGCCAACAAGCTAAATGTTTTTTAACAGATTCAACACTGCTGCTACTGTTCAGCCCCAACTTGTCAGAAGCAAGCCACACCACTCTCGCTCTCCCTCTGCCTTTTGTGATAGACCCGAAATCCCTCCCCCACCCGTCAACTTCACTTATGACCAGGTTCAGAGGCAAGGCAGTAGGACCAGATGGGGTGAGCCCCTGTGTCCTTAAAGCCTGTGCCCCCCAGCTCAGTGGAGCTTTACATCACATCTTCATGATGAGCCTGAATCTGCAGAGGGTCCCAGTGCGGTGGAAGACATCACGTCTCTTTCCTGTACCAAAGACCCCAAGGCCCAGTGCCCCCTAGGATTACAGACCTGTCTCGGCATCGAGGATGCCATCATCTACCTGCCTAATTGTGTCTATGCCCATCTGGACCAGTCGCTGAGCACTGTGAGGGTCATGTTTTTTGACTTCTCCATTGCATTCAATACCATCAGGCTGATCCTCCTGGGTGAGAAACTGACAGCGATGCAGTTGGCTGGCTCTCTTGTGTCCTAGATTGTGGACTACCTGACTGGAAGATCACAGTATGTGCGATTGCAGCACTGCGTGTCGGACATGGTGGTCAGCAACACAGGAGCAGCACAAGGGACCGTCCTCAGTATTACAGGACACTTATGCAACTTAACAAAATGGAGGTAAATCAGAAACCAAGTGCTATTCAAGTATTTATTTCATGTAATATTGGATCATATTATTAAGAATAAGTAAACTAAGGATGCCTACAGTTCCTCCCCCTCCCCCCACTGGGGAGATCAGACCACAACTTAATTCTTCTTTCTGTGCACACCGCACACCTCTCCCCAGCATTCTGCTTGCCAACGTCCAGTCTCTGGAGAATAAGCTCGACGACCTCAGGGCCAGGGTCAAGTTCCAGAG
>JAQMYF010000021.1:12313093-12333011 GCA_030014195.1 Neosilurus mollespiculum
AATTCCCCAAATGTGGGAATCTCGACTGCATAATTTCTGGTAGTGGGGGACTGCGTTCGCGCTCTCCCCTGATAATCAAGTACAAAAAGCAGAAACTATTCGTCTTTTCAAATTGGTTGATCAAAAGTCTTTGCAAGAAAAGCATGTTGCTCTTAATAATAATAATTGGCTGTTTGTTTACAGCTTCGGGGTATTTTGTACATAGTGATGGTAATTGTAGGTTAAATAAGTTTACATTAAAAAAGGAAATTTCAGCCTTTTATTCAAGTTAGGAGAAAAAAAGTTAAAAGTTCAACAAAGTATTTTTTCGTTTCTGACTTATTATCTACTTTGCTGTGATGGGTCTCAAATGTCAGTGAAAACACAACTGATAATGAAAATATACATATGTTCATGTGGAGGGTTTGGAAGGCCTGCCTTTCATTTCACTTTAAGTTTTCCATCTAAATTTTTTCCAAAGAACCATCGGATTCATGACATGATCTTAAACCTCGGATTTGTTTGCAGCTGTATGCTGAGATTGTCCTAATAAATTGAAAGTGCAGACCAGTTGCTTTGATTAGCATAGAGCAACGTTCCCTTAATCCCCACAAAAGGATTTAGGGGTCGGTGCGCACACAAATATTCATGTAGACGGAAACAATGGCACCATGAACCTACAAATGTACGGGAGCATTACAATCTAACAGGGGGAAGAATTTTACTTCCACTGAAATAGAAGAGCTGCTGCAGGAAGTAAATTCCAGATCAGATATTATTTTCAGTAGCATGAATAGTGGAGAAATGTAAAAATGTGGTTTGACCCAAAATCAAAGGCCAAGAAAAAAGCAGCTTACCACTGGCTGTATTTTTATACATACCGTATTAAATATATACTGTACTAGATTGATATACTGTATCCAAACATTTCCAGCTCATATCACTGGTTTCCTAATGCAGCACATCATTGGAAAAACAAAAGCCTGGAAAATAGAGACCACAGTTACCAGGTGGTCTGTGTGTACAGTCTAATGCGCTTACAATTTTGGTTAATGCAGTAACAGAATGAAATCCCTTGATTGGAAATGTTTATGTTCAGGATAGTGGAATTTAATATATTGTCCGGTCAGTAGCTCTATACTCTCCAGGATTCGTAGGAGGGAAAAAGCAGTCAGTACCTGATCACCGATTGTACCTAATTGGGGTGTCAGGTATGGGCCCGCAGTGCTGACACAAGGTGTTGCACAGACCTTGGTAGCTTGCTAGTCGATCTTTGCAAATGAATCTGTGTGGACTTTGAAGATGCATTCTCTCTCAAGTGAATGAGCTGGAATTGAATCCTTTTAAAGTAAATATGCCATTGTGCCAGTTTTAAAAGAATTGATCTACATTCGCTATGTAAATAGAGTTATCGATGAATAAATTAGCCATGGTTTCCAATGAACATAATTGATATGTCATGAAGTGGTTTTTATTTGGATGATGCTTTGTAATATACTGAAAATAATTATTTAAAATGTTTAATATAGTAAAAAAAATGGTGGATTCTATTCGTAGCTTAGAACAAATCCCAGATGAGAAAATATTGGTGAATGGCAAAAAGGTGTCATTGATGAGATTTAAGAACGAATTTCTTTGTAAGAACGGTTGGTGAATGAGGATTATTATTATTATTATTATTATTATTATTATTACCAAGCAATACAGTACATTATAGAAGCATGAATCTCTTTACTGTTGTATTTAATTTGCTTTTAAAACGTTTTCATCACCTCAACAAAATTACCCATTTATTAAAATCTTTATTTTGTAACATTTCAACATTTTTATGAAGCTTTTTGAATAAGTTACATATAAATAATAATAACAGTTCTTACAATATTTACAGCTAAAAACAAATATTCAGTGTATGTAATAGGAAGAGTACATTTATAAATTAATATGCTTGCACTGGGACTGAGAGGTCAGTAATTTTTGTCCATCTTCTTCATGTCTGTTGTCTCTCTTGTCCTTTTGGACGCCGTTCTGCTTCTCGGTCCCCTCCCTTCCGCCCAGTGAGAATGGCAGGACAGTCTTCTTTTTGACAGCACGGGGTTCCATGTGCTCATCACATCCCTGAAAAATCACACCATTACTCACGTGCTTTGAGGAAAGAAAAAGTATATGAGAAGATCTAAACCATACTTCGTCCGAGTGATCCAAAAGGCTCTGATATGGCTGTGATGATTCATTCCTGTTGGGCCTGTTGTCTTCTATCAACCCCTCGTCCTTTCAAGAGGAAAGGAAGCACAACAAGCAATAACAAATGTTAACCCAATGACTGTACAGTGTTTAGTAGTGTTATTTCAGTACTAAAGCAGTATAAATATGGTGGTGTGGTATGTAACTTCATTTCAAATACTTAGGAACTGAGCATAAATTTAATCTTTTAATCAGGAACAATTCGATGAAGAAAGAAGAAGAAGAAAACATACAAGACTAGTACTGTGGAACTACTCTTACAAAGTTTTTTCACAAGAGTCAAATTTACTCAATAGTATAAAATACTACTCTAAAACAAGAACACGCAGTGCAAACCTTCACCAAGGTGAAAAAAAGACGTACACAGTGCTCCCTGCTGGGCCTGCTGTAATACCACACTTCCAAAAAATTGTTCTTCTCTCAATGTTAAGATTCCTTAATGCAAAAATAAATATATATATATTCCTGGATGCAAAATTTGGTCCGGATCATCTCCAAAATCTAATGGAGTTTTCATTGTCCAAAGCCCTGCCTCTAGTAGGAATTTCATGAACATCCATACATAATTTTTGCCTAATCCTGCTAACAAACAAAGAAATTACAGGAAAAACACAACTAGAGGTAATAAGAAAATTGAATTAGTTTTGAAGGTAACCTCAGATCGAGACTTGGCTGGAGATTGGCTGGAGTTCTTTGGAGAACTTGAGCCCCTTATTCTCTCACTCAGCCAGGCGAAAGACACAAACGGGGGACCAGAGGAACGTGAGGAACGGCTTTCTGCTCCATCAGGCTCCCTATAACCAACCAAGTCACAACTGTAAATGATCTAAATATTAAATCCATGTAAATGAACATGTGTGTATTGTAGCACGTACCGGTTTTCTGCGGTGTGTCTGTTGGCTCGCTCCCTCCTGACCTTCCCATACGTACGACGCAAAGTGACCCTGCATAAAGAGACACAGTAGATGAATTAGGACAAGTGTTACAAGTGAACGGGTAGAGTCCTGTCCTATGGTGTTCCTGTTTTGGTTTTATTCCTCTTTTACCACAGCAGTTTTTCCATTATTTCATGAATGACCACAAAACAAGGTACTTATACTATAGCAGCTCTCAGAAGTCTTTAATATATTAATATTCATAACTCTTACATTACAACATTGTGGTTTAAACAACCTCCATACTGACCCCAGGTCGAGGAAACGCCTCCTGGTCTTCTTGTCCAGCAGGACTGTTGGGCTGCTCGGCTCCTCTGAACTGATATCACGACTGTCATCTGAACACACATAATAAAACCATGACATTAGTGAACGGGCAGCAGGTCCACCTCACCGGGCTCAGCAAGGGCATTTCTGTGTGGAGTCTGCATGTTCTGCCCATGCCGGTGTGGGTTTCCTCCAGGTATTCCAGGTTTCTTCCCACAGTCTAATTGGCTGTTTTAAATTGCCCCAGGTGTAAGTGTGAATGGTTGTGTGTGCTGGCCCTGTGATGGACTGGTGAGCTGTTCAGGGTGTACCCCATCTTCACCCAGATTTGGCTGAGATAGGCTCCGCTTCCTGCATCCCTAGTAGGATTAAGCTGTTTAGCAAATGGATGGGTGGATGGATGAATACACTTTAATGAACACTTCAAAGTGTCTTGTAAGGCAGAAAGACATCCACATTTCAACTTTAGTTAGGAAGGAATCATGAGTCAATAATTGGTATCAATAATTGTAAACAGTTTGGTGCCATCTTTACAGTGCTTTATGGGATATACTGAACTCCAGGGGCCATACTGTATATTTCATCCACAGGCCTATTCACCCTGCAGAGGCCCAATTCCGTCTGATAAGGTAAACAGGGCTGGGCCTGGTTAGTACTTGGATGGGAGACCACCTGGGAATATCAGGTGCTGTAGAGGTTTAGGGAAAAGACCTGTCAGCGTACCCTGTAAAAAATCTGCCAAGAAACCTCAAGAGTCAGATTTGCCAAGAATTGGATTCAACTAAAGGCAATAATGTAACATAACATGCACAGTGATGTCATCCTTCCTGCTGAAAAGCCTTGAAATAGTGACTTACACATATGCACCTTCCCATATTTGAACTTTAAGCCACACCTATATTTGTCTGCAGACTGAATGGCAATCCCCAATTGTCTTTTTTCTGTATATCAAAAACTGAAACCATATCAGTCCTGCATTCAATTATTGCTGTGTTTTACCAATTCCCCTTGACTGAACAATTTACACCATTTTATGGGCTTGAAGTTTTTTTTATCTTTGAAGGAGTGGCTTGTGCAAACTCCACATTATGGCCAACCACATCCTTCACATGAAGAACAACAATGGGATGGTAATCTCTTGATGCCAAAACAACAACGACACCCCAGAATTACATGACGAAGAACACTCATGCACTCATGTGGGAAGAAACCAGAGTACCCAGAGGAAACCCTACAGGTACAGGGAGAACATGAAATCTCCACACCAAAATGCCCTTTCATAGCATGGGACCTGAACATGACTTGGACTCGAGCTTCTTGTTGTGAGGTGGTAGTGATCAGTCAAATAACATCAGAAGCAGATCATTGCTAGGTGGGTTTGTGTTAAATTTTGGAGAACACATCAGTTTAGAAGAACTCAATTTGAAAAATTGCTCCAGGTGCTCCTGCTGTGAATCACAGACATCATATACCTACCTGTAAAAAGGAAATGGTGGAGCTTAAACTCAGCAAGATATCTATTTAGAAGGTCCAGATTTAATTAACTGAGCCATACAAATTAAAATTATATAGCAGGTTAGTAAAACAATTCTAAATTCCATAGGATTAAATGTGTTTCTATTCAAAATTAAAATACATAGATTTAGGCACTGCCTAAAGGGGCGCTCCTGATAAATATCTCCGTTGATGGGTGTCTGATGCTGGTGTTATAAGCTGAGTTACCTTCAGCCCTGGAGGAAATCTCCCCTGCATTTCCCGACTACGGTCTGGAGCGAAAGTAGGAAAGGTTAAAAATGAGTTTTCTCTTCACCGCCTTTAGCTCTCTGATTTCATCTAACCTTCATCTGAATCACAAGTCATTCATTCATTCATTCGTTCTCTAAGCCGCTTAATCTTAACTAGGTTCCCGGGGAGGCTGGCGCCCATCACAGCTGACTCTGGGCGAAGGCAGGGTACACCCTGAACAGCTCACCAGACCATTGCAGGGCCAACACCCATACAACCATTCACACTTACTCTCCAACCTAGAGGCAATTTGGAACCACCAATCAGCCTACTGTGCATGTTTTTGAATTGTGGGAGAATACTGGAGTACCTGGAAACCTACACAAGAACGGGGAGAACATGCAAACTCCACACAGAAATGCCCCAAGCTCGGGAATCGAACCTGGGATCTTCTTGCTGTGATGCAGGTGTGCTAACCGCTGCGCTGCTGCGCCACTGTGCCACCTGTGTATCACCTGTCACGTGTATCACCTGTCTCTTTTTGTTTAATTATCTGTTTAACGAGTTCATGTTCCGTGTGGTTCTGCTACTGTATTGTGTTGTTTTGCTCAATAAGAGATTGTCTGCCTACCTGAGTAAGATTGTGTATTTCTTATTCTGCACGAGTCTAAGCAGTGATGTATTCATCCCATTGTGCTCCACCAATCACTTAAAAGGATGTAAGCATGTACTGTATTGTAAGCATTAATGCTAGGAAGTTAAACATGCTTATTCAAAAATTCTACCTTCACTCTGAGAGTTATCTTTTTGGCGAAGGAGAGAACGATTCTCCCCTTGTTGCTGGACCTGGTCTTTCTCAGCCACATGGACTTGGTCTTTCTGCAGCTGGTCCCTCTTGTGTATGTGGGTGTGGTCCTTCTGGAGATGGTCCTTCTTGTGCGTATGGGTGTGGTCCTTCTGAAAACGGTCTCTTTTGTGCACGTGGGTGTGTTCCTTCTGGAGGTGGTCTGTCTTGGCCAGGTTGGTGTGGTCATTCTGGAGATGGTCCGTCTTGTGCAAGTGGGTGTGGTCCTCCTGATGTTGGTCCCTCTTGGTCAGGTGTGTTTTGCCCTGGAGATGGTCTCTGTTCCTTAAGTGGGTATGATCTTTTTGGTGCACATGGATGTGTTTGTCTTGGCACAGTTGGATGTGGTCACCCCGTCGCATATGAGTGTGGTCCCTTTGGTGCAGATGGGTGTGGTCCTCCTGGTGCAGATGGGGATGGTCCCTGTGATGGAGGTGGGAGCTATCTTTATGGTGCACCTTCAGAAGATCATTCTGTCCCAGCTGGGGATTGTCCTCCTGGCGCTTCTGGAGATGTTCCCTGTTGCGTATATGGGTAGGGTCCTCCTGGCACTGCTGGAAATCATCCCCCTTGAGCAGGTGGGTTGGAGAGGAGGGAGTCAGCATGTATGTGCTTCTATGTTTTTGTTCTTTCTTTTCCATGTCAGCTGTCTCAAAAATGAAGGCTCGGTCCTTCCTTGCAGGAGAGGAGGAAGGATGGAGATCAAAGAAGGGGGAGGGGCAACGCAGGGATACATGGAGAGGCGAGCAGGAGCCAGACAAGAGGCCAGTGTAACTCTGTTGCAGATAAAAGAAAAATGTTATTAGTCAGCTTCTTTTTACGTTAACAAAATACAGAATCCTTTGTTCTACATTAGTCAAATAACTTCCACACACAGACCTTTCCATCAAGGCTATCATCTCCTTCAGTGGAGCTCAGACTGTCTCGGAGACGGGACCTGGAGGGGCGGTGCCTCCTGGTTTTGGTAGACAGCTGAGCCTTAGCTTTCTGTAGGCTGCTGTCCAGTCGCTCAGTCTCAGGCACTGCGTCTGTCAAATCTAACAGAATGATCATGTTTTTTAATGATTACAATCATTACTGGAGATTTTCAGATACAAGCTGAATACACGCACATGCACACATGCACACATGAGCACACACATACATGCCTTAGCAGCTGTAAAACACAGCAAAGTCATAAAGAAGAGCTGGAGCTCTATTAAGCTGTCAGCAGCCACAGATTACTAAAGTGAATGATGTAACGCTATTCCTCACACACACACACACACACACAAACACACACACACACACAGACAGAAGAATCTGTGGTTGAGAGATCCTTTAGCGAGGTTGGAGGAATGTGAAGACCTCACCTCCGCCCTTTAGACGAACTCATAAAGCATCAGTGCTGTTCCTGGATAATCTCAGCCTTATTATTATTTTTCAGCTTCCAGCAAACATAAGCTGTAAAAATCTCCTAATTACAGATGATCATTACGGATCTGCTTCTACACAGTCTTCAAAATGTATCCAAGAACGTGCCATTTAATGTTGTGGCATACTAAGAGTGTACTCACATGTAAGCGATATCGCCGCATATATAGCCGCAAAATAGTGCAACTGTTTTTTCGTTTTTTTCAGCTGGCCAAATAAATGTGTCTCATCAAAAACCTTTAATATAGATTATCATTGAGGATCCGTGGCCCTGGAATGCATGTGTGTCATATATTGCATTGAAACTGCTGTTAAAATGCAAATAAGACTAATGTGCTTTCCTCCTTTTTGTGCTTTTTTTCTCTGTGCATTTTCATGTAACCTCCATTTGATTGTCTCAAGTCCAGTGGGTCCGGGTGAATTAGTTGTGTATTCCAGCATGGGCTGCTCATCTTTGGCTTATGGGACAGCCTGCACGAGCGTGGAGCGGCACGTAAAAACTTGCACCTCCCTCTGCGATGCGTTCATTTCATGTCAGATCAGAGCATAATGACCTGTTAGAGGTTTTTAATAATCAAACCTGGGGATTTATTATTTATTTTGGACTCGCATAACAGACTAGATCAGCTTTCCGACTCACTCTGATAAGGGAAAATCCTGAATTATATCAGAGGAGAGATTATGTGGGAAATCCAAGTTGAACTAGTTATTCCAGGAAAAGTAAATAAAAAATACAGGAATAGATCACTGCATAGCTTATATATATTTCCCATATGTCCCCTCTAATCAAAAGAATCAGATCCTGGCGCAGATGGAACAGATCTGAGATGCGCGTTCCTCTGTTTATTGTGAAAAGCAGCTTGAGCAATAAGTACACTGACACCAGAGCAACCATTTATATTTAGAAATAATATTATATTTTTATAATACGTGTGTGAGATGGCAAGAGGCACTTTGCATATAGGAAATATGCAGATTTTTTTTTTTGAAAACAAAAGTATAAATATAGGCATACAGAAATCCCGCCAGCCTCCTCTTTACAAAAGGGGCGGATTCGCGTGACCTGTGAATCATTTTGTGGGTTTTTCTTTGTAAAAAAATAAGGGTTGGATTCGCGTGATGTGTCATAATTTCACTGGTTTTTCTTTGTTAAAAGGGGTGGATTCGTATGACATGCAAAAATCAGTCGCTTGAGCTGTTCAAAAACAAGCAAAAGAGGCCGAACTGCTTCCGAAGCTTCGTATTCGTATTCGAGCCGCTCTGAATTCGCACCAAATTTTGAGTAGGTCCAAAACTTTTTCCAAGACCGCGAAAACGGACCATTTACCTCAAATTCGACTGACTATCTACAAAAATATATTCAATTACCCCCGAACTAAAATTTGCTTGTACATTCGGCTGTGATTGCTTACATGTGAGCTAGGCTTTAAGTAAGGTGTTAATCAAGACTAATCATGATTTTATCAGTCTCTTTACTGACATGCAAACATGAAAACAATTAGTATATAAAACCCTGTGTGTATAAGTGCACCATATGTAGAATTCTTTAGTCCTGGCCAGTTCCTCAGCTTGCAGGTCATTACTGTCAATTAATCTCATTTAAATTTAAATGAAAGGCATAATTTTACAAGATACAATACTACTGATCTTGGCTCTCACGATACCCTGGAGGATGTACCACGCTGTTCATTTCATACACGGTGAAGACCCATTACATGTACTATGGTAATTATACTGTACTTATACTGAAGGCATCGGTTTTGACATGTAGACCCCCATTACACATTCGTTATTTATCAGTTCCCATGCTTAAGTCCCGCACACCTTCGGTCAGGTCCACCTGACATCAACGGATGCAAACTGAAAAGTGCAGGACTTGGAACGCACAAGTTCTAAACAAAAAACGCCCTTGGCCATTAGAATCTGTTCTAAGTTTTGTGCATGCACAAAAGTTTCCACTGGATTGAACGGATTTCACCTGACAGGGAATGCATCCGCCAGAAGAGAAAAGGGCAAGAAAAGCATGCGAATAGAGACGTTATTATACGTGTTATTCAGTAGCACCGCCAATAACATTAGACACTTTAGCTAGACTGAGCTAAAAGTGCTGTGGATGCATGATGCAGTGATTAAGCCGCCTTCACACTATAATGACTTTGCCCAGTGTATACCAGTGTATGGACAATTTTTGGCATTTACTGCTAAATGCTGAACTTCATTTTGATTTCATTGTTATTCGTTTTAATGCACTCCCAAACATTATTGTTCGTACCATTCGTCAGAATTTTTATGCATGCATAATGTTTTTGACATATACCAGCGAATCTCTTTACTCCTTTGTCTGAAGTTCATTACCAGTACGGCCTCATTTGTCCATCCTAAGTGAGTTCATTTCTTAGTGGACTTCTTTCTCATCATCCATACTGCTCATTATCCACACTTCTGAGCTTGAATTCTTTCTTCATCATCTCTTCTTCGGCTCCCACGGTGGTACTGTTGAGGATGTGGAGGCAGTAGAGACATTGAATGGACTAGGAGAGCCCTGGATCTTGAGGCTTCTGGGGATGCAGCTGTTTCTTCAGGTGAAGGTGAGGGTGGTGGAGATGGAGCTTTGCATGACTGCCTGAGGTATGGCGGCTTCTTCTGGGGCATCTGCTACAACGTGAACTTTTTGGGCATCTTCAGAACTCATGCAGTTTGTTCAATTAGTGCGCAAATGTTTTATACCTGCGTTTTCTTCTGCTTTGGTGGGGAGGGTAATTGATTTATGAAAATGGAAATATACACTTACACTACATTAGTATTGCACTAGCAGGCATGAACCAAACTAGCCTGTTAAAGCAATTATTCCGGCTAATTCCTGCTTTTATATCTAACACCTCGTCTTCGTTCCGGGTGTGTATATGTACCGGTTTTTATATGTACTTCCTCTCTGTATAATACCTCTCGCATGAACACTTTTGCAAGATCTTGTACTTTCTAAGCTATTTAAAAGCATATCAACACTATCAGCTTCTCATTAGGGCACGGCAAAACAAGGCCTGGCTGCCAAATTTGCATTAGGACCAATAAAATATATTAGGATGAATGAAAATGGGACTATTTTGGCAACAGGATACAGGCATTTAGCAGACAGACAAGGAAAGGAAGGTGCTCAGGAAGACACCAAGCCCAGAGACCTGGATAACCTGAAAAATATGTTAACTACATAAATTAAGAGAATTAACCACAACTCTGAACAACAACAGGACAGCATCGATTTAAACAATAAGGGGATAAAACTATATGAAGGTACTAATGGAGCAAAGCAGGAAGAAGTGAACACGCTTACGAGATCCTGTTTCATGGTCATATCAGTGCTCTGGGTTTGTGGATCCACTCTCGGGCCGTAACGCACTCAGTGTGTGTAAATGAAAGGATGGGATGGTGCATTAATGGAGAAGGGGGAAGGGAAGAGAGAGAAGAGGTCACTCACCAAACACATCTTCATCCGTCTCGGCCAGCGGGGTGGATGACATGATGAGCTTAACTACAGACCGAAAGAATAATAATAATAATTATTGTATATTATTAAAAATCAGAAGGCATATTGTTGTTGTTGTTGTTGTTGTTGTTGTTGTTATTGCCAGGTAAATTTATTATAATTATTATAACCAAACATAGGAAAATAAATTTACATTTATTAATAAATAACATAAACATACAAAAAATTCAAATAAATTGTTTTTCATTCATTCATTCATTCATTTTCTGAACTGCTTAATCCTAATTAGGGTCACGGGGAGGCTGGCACCCATCGCAGCTGACTCTGGGCGAGGACAGAGTACACCCTGGACAGCTCACCAGAGCGTTGCAGGGCAGAAACACGCTGACAGCAATGCGGCCTACTCTTGCCGAAGGTCAGCAATGGTTCTTTTACATCCCTCTCACTATAGACAGTGAGTGACATGGCCGGCCTTTGATAACCCAGTTAGCTGCACTGGGAGGACAGCAGTGACAACCCGCTGATAGTGGGGCTTGAACCCCCGACCTTCAGATCAGTAATCCAGCACCCTACCACTGGGACACCACTGCCCCATATTAAATTAGATAATTCAACATAAGATTCATTCATTCATTTCTTCATTTTCTAAGCCACTTAATCCTAATTAGGGTCTTGGGGAGGCTGGTGCCCATCTCAGCCGACTCCAGGCGAAGGTGGGGTACACCCTGTACAGCTCCCCAGGCCAATAGAGGGACAACACACACACACACACACACACACAACCATTTACACACACACAGTATAAGATCTTAATTTAAATTATTATAAAATATTTTGTATTAACTGCTCATAACCAGTAAGTGTTTGTTTCACCACTCTTTGCTGAAAATCTTTTCTGAATAATAATAAAAATAATGATAATGATAATAATGATAATAATAATAATAATAATAATAATAATAATAATAATAATAATGTACAGTACTTTGTGATATTTATTTAAATAAATGTAATTTCTGTCATTTTGTCCACTCTATCTCTTCTCTCAAACACACACACAGGCAGTGTTGACCAGTTGGTCGCATCCATAGAAGTTGGCACACACACACACACACACACACACACACTGTGGCCGGGTGAAGAAGCCAGCAGATTCTTTGTGCCATCTGGTACCTTCCACATACATAAAAATAATGGAGTGTTATGAAACATTAAACAATGCACACAAAGGAAAACAAATTACAATACAAATAAACTGATAGGCTCAGATTATTGAGGTCTAGTAGTGTGTAATTTAAAGCATAATGTGTCTTGGTATCTTCATTAACAGCCCAGTGTATCTCAGATAACCTCATGTTCTCAAATTTTCTTTACTTAAAACACCACTGTATCTCAACTTATCTCATGGTCTGTTATTATCTTAATTGAGAACATGCAATACCTCTGATTGTTTCATGCTTTCATCTTATCTTCATTTAACACCCATTGGATCTCAGATTATATAATGCTTTCATAGTATCCTTATTTAAAGCTCACTATGTCTCATATTACCTCATGTATTATAGTATCTTCATTTAAAGACCATTATGTCTCAGATGATGTCATGCTCTCATGGTATCTTACTTTAAAGATCATTGTATCTCAGATGATGTCATGCTGTCATAGTATCTTATTTTAAAGACCATTATGTCTCAGATGATGTCATGCTCTCATGGTATCTTACTTTAAAGATCATTGTATCTCAGATTATCTCATGCTCTCATGGTATGTTACTTTAAAGCCCATTGTATATCAGATTATCTCATGCTCTCTTAGTTTCTTCATTTAAAGCCCACTGTATCTCAGATTATCTAATGCCTTTGTAGTATCTTAATTTAAAGCTCACTATGTCTCATATGACCTCATGTTTCATAGTATCTTCATTTAAAGCCCAGTGTACCTCAGATTATCTCATGCTCTCATAGTATCTTAATTTAAGATCATTGTATCTCAGGTTATCTCATGTTTCCTAGTATCTTCATTTAAAGATCATTGTATCTCATTATCTTATGGACTTATGGCATGTTTTAAAGCCAGTCATATTACAAATGATGTAATGCTTTTGTAATATTAATTTAAAGGATTTTATGCCTTTTATTTCATGCTCTTGAATTATCTTCATATAAAGCACACTCCATTTCAGATTCTCTCAACCAATCATCTTCATTTAAAGGTAACTGTCAAATTCCTCAGATTATCTCGTGGTGCTATCTTCATTTTTAAAACCACCTATATTGCAGATGATATAATGTATAATGCTGGTATATTTGTGTAAACTGTAATTTGGTGGAATGAAGAGAGACAAAAAGATATAAAATAGAAAAAAAAAATAATGTTGATACACTGTTGAAAAATGTTTGCAACATGGGGTAATATGTTAATGTTGACATTCGTGTTAACATTACTGATGCCTCCAAACATTCCACCAATGCTGAAGGAATGTATAGAACGTTGTTGCGTGTGTACATTATGCATGTACCAGTACACACTGTTTGTAACGCTTGGTGATGTTCGGCTAACCTATAAATGTTAGTGGTGGACGGCTGCTCCTCCCCCATCGCCAAAAGCGAGTTCAGCAATCAAGAACTCTGTGGGGGTTAAAAATTCATGAAATTCAGGACATCTACACACACACACACACACACACACATCAAACATTTGGGGACACATTTTAAAAACTGATATTGCACGCAGTGTTTCTCTGTCAAGGGACTCACCTCAATTTGTATTACAATAAGAACCCATAATGCATCAGTGCACCTCTGATACGAAGCTAATGGCCATAAAACCACACACACACACACACACACACACACACACACACACACATCTATACAGCATCCCTGCTAAGTAGCTGACAGGCCAGGAAAATGCTATGGCAAACAAATCAATATGGAAATGGGTGAAGATAAAACTGACTGCATTGATCAGCAAATCCGTTCCTGTTCTCACTGAGCAAAACAGATGCTAATGAATAAAAGGAATAACAAATAACACATCACAAATCATCACATAGGACATATAATTATGATAACTTTCTACAGCATTTACAGAAATGATGCACTCATCCTTATACGTTTCTACAGTAATGGGATTTCTGAGGGAGGGAAAAAAGTCGCTGGTGAAGAAGCAACCATTTAACGCAATATAGCTAAGTCAGAACGGGAACAAAGTCGTTTCATGGATGTTCGTAAATTACAGGTGTTACTAGATATAGACGAAATGTATGTTTAAGAAACATTTAAGAAGCTGCAACTGTTATAAAACAAGCACTCCAGGGTGGTAACGGTATCTCCAGTTCATCACTCCTATATATACATACCATACATACCATCCAGCTGCTGAGTATTATCCTTCTGGAATGGAGGTAACACTCACTCATTCATTACTCTCACTAATTTGGTGAACCGCTTAATCCAACTAAGGGTCGCAAGTCGACTGGAGCCGACACATTGGCGAATCTCAGCCGACACATTGGCGAAGGCGGTGCACATCCTGAACAGTTTGCAAGTTCATCGCATGGCAACATGCACACCAACATTCATACTCACATTCACACCTAGCGACAATTTGAAACAGCAGGTCGGCCTAATGTGCATGAAACTAGAGTACCCGAAGGAAACCCACGCAAGCACAGGAAGAACTTGTAACCTCCACACAGAAACGCCCTAACCTGGGACTCGAACCCAGGACCTTCTTGCTGTGAAGCAGACATGCTACAGAAATAACAAAACAACAACAAGAAGAAGAACAACATTTCACAGCGCAGACACAACTATGATCCGTATCTCGAAATGAATAACAGCAGCATTTAACAATATAACAGCTGAGCAGATGAAACCAAAACACAACAAACAAAGCAAACAAAACAGTCTGAAACCAAAGAACAAGTGCAGTATAGGTGATGTGCTTACCAAATCAAGCCTGTTTTGTTTTTTCCCAAATTCTTTTCCCCTTAAATATTTTAAAATACTGTTAGAGATGTAGTTAAGAGCCCCCCATGTGCTGTAGTTCCCTTTTACTGAACTGAAAGCACTACAATATCATACATTTTTCATTGAAGCAAATGGAAGAAAATGAGTGAGTGAGAGAGAGAGAGAGAGAGAGAGAGAGAGAGAGAGAGAGAGAATGGACGAAGCCAGAGAACCCACCTCTGATGTGAAGCACTGTCCCACAGAGTTTCTCACATGCCTGACATGATGATTAAATCTCAGACTAATTCACTAATTTACATTTACACACACACACACACACACACACACACAAACTTATACACAGACACAGACACACACTCAAGACAAGAGGTGCAGCACGGTCCAGGACAACAGCTCTGTTCACACCCAAAGGCTGTGATAAAATGATGTGGGGGAGAGAGAGAGAGAGAGAGAGAGAGAGAGAGAGAGAGAGAGAGGATGGAGGAGGGGTGAGTATAATGTATGTATGTCCATGAATCACTCCATCCTCTATTTCCACTTTAAGACCTCCTTACTGATGGGAATTTTTAACCTGTACTCGTCAATAAGAGTCAAATCATTCGGCTCCCAAATGGTTCCTTGCCAGTTTTGGGTTTTTTTCAGATAATTTTAAAAAGCAGTATGGTTGTACATCATCCGTGTATGCTTTTCTCAGACAGCCACCCCCACCCACCCCTGGGATCCTCATGCCTTCTTCAGATGTGTGTCTCCTCCCAAAGTTCACCTGAATGAGCTGAACTGAAGAGTCTCTTAATCCTGTTTAAACGACTCGTTCACATTTTTACTGAAGAGAGGTGTGTTTCAGAAGCACAAGTTTTATTAGGATCATTATATATATAATGCACTTGATGAAACTATTTTGGATTCATAATTTTTGATCAGGGGCAGTGGAGGCCCGGTGGTAGGGTGCTGGATTACTGATCCCAAGGTTGGGGGTTTAAACCCCACTATCAGTGGGTTGTCACTGCTGTCCCCCCAGTGCAGCTAACTGGATTATCAAAGTCCCTCTGTCTATGTCTCTCTCTGTCTATGTTGAGAGGCATGTAAAAGAACCATTGCTGATTTTCACATGTTTCTGCCCTGCGATGGCCTGGGTGTACTCTGCCCTTGCCCAGAGTCGGCTGAGATGGGCCCCAGTCTCCCCGCGACCCTAATTAGGATTAAACAGTTCAGAAAATTAATTAATGTTTCATCACTTAACACGTAAATCGTCCTTTTTAACCGTAGATTGAATTCTGGGTTGAATTATTATGACATTAAGGTGGAATTCAAGCGTACTCACCTTGCAATTACTTCAAGGCAGTAGTGATTGGTGGTGTCAGACAGGCTGGTGTGAGTGTTTCAGAAACTCCTGGAATTTTATAATGGTGCATAAAACAAAAAACATCTAGTGAGCGTCAGTTCTGTGGGCAGGAACGCCCCACTGATGAGAAAGGTCAGAGGACAATGGCCAAACCACTTGCTGTAGGCTAAGGCATCTCAGAATACACAAGACACCAAAGAAGATCACGCTGCTTTCCACAAAGCTCAGAATGTGAGAAGTGAGAACGATCAGATTTTGTCTTTCATTCTTCTTCACATTTAACAGTTAAGTAAATGAAAGCTGGTGGCAGGGGGGGGCATAGAGGTTAGCCGCAAGAAGGTCCTGGTTTTGAGTCCCGGGCTCTGTGAGGGCAGTTCTGTGCAAAGTTCACTTGAGTTTCCTCGGGGTAGTCTGGTTTCCTCCCACAGTCCAAAGACGTGCTCATTAGGCTAATTCGATGTTCCAAATCGACCCTAGGTGTGAGTGTGACTGGTTGTGTGTGTGTGTGTGTGTGTGTGTGTGTGTGTGTGTGTGTGTGTGTGTTAACCCTGCGATGGACTGGTAAGCTGTTATGGCTGTACCCTGCCTTCACCTAAAGTTGGCCGAGATTCCAGCCCCCCTGTGACCCTATTGGATTAAGTGGTTTTTTAAATGAATAAATGAACAAATAATTGAAAGCTACTCAGGGTTAAGAATGAGGTATATTATAGTGTTCTGGCGGGCAGTGTAGTATAGTGTGCATTGTAGTGGCCCGGTGGGAGGGTGCTGGATTACTGATCCGAAGGTCGGGGGTACAAGCCCCAGTATCGCTTAGTTGTCACTACTGTCCCCTCAATGCAGCTAACTGGGTTATCAAAGGGCAGAAATGTCTCTCACTGACTGTGATGAGAGGAATGTAAAAGAACCATTGCTGTCATTCATAAAGAGTAGGCCATTGGGTTGCCATGAGCGTGATTCTGCCCTGCGATGGCCTGACAAGCTGTTCAAGGTGTACCCCACTCTTGCCCAGAGTCAGCTAAGATGGGCGCCAGCCTCCACGCTACCCTAAGCAGGATTAAGAGGTTCAGAATATGAATGAATGAATGTAGTGTTCTGGAACTCCTGCCACAGATGGACCCGCTTTAAGCTACATCCAATCAGGAAGTCACTTTGCTGCCGAAATTCACCTATTTTACACGGTTTACGTAACCGTATAGGAAAAGGGTTTGGGGAAGTGGGTGTTTGGTAGCATCTGTCAGTAAACGCAATCGTTAAGGTCTGATTGGTTATCATTTTGCTTGAAAGTTCAGCTCAGTTGAACTCCGCAGACGCCCCCTTCGCATCGCTCGAGGAAAGTTAGCCTCTGGCGTTCAAAATCAGAATGAGAATCCACTTTATTGGCCAAGTTTGTGAACACAAACAAGGAATTTGTCACAGTTTAGCTTTGCTAACTGTACAGAAAAAAACATTTAAGTAGGCTTATACTGACTTTTCACGGTTGTTTGTCGCTCGTTGCTTCCTGTGTGGACGCAGCTTTACGCCTTTCACAGGTATGCTAGCTCAGCAGTGAACAGTGGTGCTGTTTCCATTTGAACAATAAAATAAAAATAAAAATTTTATTTTACCGACTAGTTTTTCAGTGTAAATGTTGTTTCAAATGTAAAAAAAAGGTAAACTAAACAGGGAATTTTATTTTGAAATCTCAAAGCCATGCCTCCAACGCGTGCACTAATAACGTGAACGCACTTACAAAAATGGTTTAGATGGGAATCCAAATATAGAATTACTGGTAAAAATGATTGGTTACATGTCCTAATGATAAAAGCATAGGGCCTGTGTAACTTATCATACTGTATATTAAAATCAGAAATCAGCATTAAATAGGTTTTTCTGGCAACATAATGCAGTTTCATTAAGGCTATGGCTTAGTCCATATTTTTACCCCCACCGAGGGGTTAGGGTTGTGAGGGACTGTGTGTGTTTGCCTGTTAGCATGATCACGTGACAACCAATGGACAGATTTCCGTGAAATGAGACCTAAATGTGGGTGCTGTGCCAGTAAACATAATAAAATTTTGGGTATGATCAAGATCCACTAGGGTTTTGAATGACTTTACAATTTTCGGGAAAGGGAAAATTTCTACATTTCTCGATTTATTCATGTTCTACATATCTGTCATGGTTATTTGTACATGTTCAGTTCAAAATTATATATTATGGTGCCTGAGTGACAAGGTGGCGTAGTGGTTGGTACGTCTGCCTGACAGCAAGAAGGTGCCGGGTTCCGGTCCCTGGCTCGGATATTTCTGTGTGGAGTCTGTATGTACCTCTCCTGCTTGTGTGGGTTTCCTCCGGGTACTCCGGTTTCCTCCCACAGGCTAAGAGACTTTGGCTGTTCCAAATTGTCCGTAGATGTGAGCGTGAATGGTTGTGAGTGTGTTGGCTTCTACGATGGTCTGGTAGGCTGTCCAGGTTGTGTCCAGCCTTACTAGGATAATAGGACCACAATGGGATTAAGCAGTTTTTGGGAAATGAATAAATATTATGGCACCTATAAAGCAAAGAATCGTTTGGCAGCCAAAAGAATCGACTCTTCTTGATGAACCGAGTCCATTTATTTGGATCATTTGGAAATATTCCGAATTCGAACGATATATATATATATATAATATGATGCACTCAGAAAACATTACTAATATTGAGATAAAGCAGTTTAGTTAAAAAAAAATAAAAGCCGATAAAAATGATAAAGTCATTGTTCTTAATTTAAAAAACGGTCATGCGGTGTGGCCCCGCCTCTTGCCCACTCTGATTGGTTAATCCATTGTGGCGGGAGGAAGCGCCGTCTTCGGTTTGAAAATTTGAAATAGTTTCAACTCGCTCGCGCTAGTGTGGTTTCTTCCGGTGTGAGATTCGGGATTTAAACAGGAATAAAACTTCACACAGGGGTTAAAACAGGTCTGAAACGGTGCACTTTTTGTGTAGTGCAGCAGAAGGAGGTTTGTAGGTCCTGTATTTGGAGGTTACCGCTGAAATAATTGATTAACAGGAATAATTCGAGGTTAAACGGCGACTCTGACTGAGGTAAAAACCATGGACTCAACGGAAGGACCGTTAAAGGTAAAAACGGTTCGTTACAGCTTTATATACTTCACATCCTCGTGGATTTGTAAGCTGTGGAAATTTTATTTCATTTAGTTAAGAAGTAAACGCTGAATTCCAGTTTAATTGTACACGAGTACTTGGTTGTTTTTGTGTGTAAACTGATAAATCCCCGAGTGACTGAATCGACTTGGAGTCATCGCTGAAAACCGCTTAAAATTAATAAACTTGGCATAAATTTGGTATTTTGATAATTAATATGGAAATGTGTGTGTATGTATGTGTGTGTGTGTGTGTGTATGTGTATATGTATATATGTATATGTGTGTGTGTGTATATGTGTGTGTATGTGTGTATATATATATATATATATATGTGTGTGTGTGTGTGTGTGTCTGTGTATATGTATATTTGTATATGTGTGTGTGTGTATATGTGTGTGTATGTGTGTATATATATATATATATATATGTGTGTGTGTGTGTATGTGTGTATGTATATATGTATGTGTGTGTATGTATATATGTATGTGTGTATGTGTGTGTATATGTATATATGTGTGTGTATGTGTATATGTATATATGTGAGTGTGTATGTGTGTGTGTGTGTGTGTATATGTATATATGTGAGTGT
>JAQMYF010000021.1:12342370-12352404 GCA_030014195.1 Neosilurus mollespiculum
GATGGCCTGGCGAGCTGTCCAGGGTGTACCCCGCCCTCGCCCAGAGTCGGCTGAGATGTGCGCCAGCCTCCCCGCGACCCTAATTAGGATTAGGCTTCGAAAATGAATGAATGAATGAATGAATTGGTTGATGCAAAACACCACATTTTTGCTGTTACCCAAATTGTAACTTAAACTTCTTTTTGCTTTGACCCCTTTTTTAAGTAGCCTAAAGTGCATGTCTTTGGACTATGGGAGGAAACCAGAGTAAACTCCACACAGAAAGAACCTCACAGAACCCAGAACTCGAATCCAGGCCCCTCTTGTGACATGCTAACCTCTACGCCAGGGTGTCGCCCTCCATTGGTTCCAATTAAAGGAAATCCTGATACTGCATCATGTACAAACACACTACCGTTTTGTTGTAAGTGCTAATTTTGTTTTGGCGGTATAACAGAATCATCCTCTTGAACCACCTGACCTGAGAGGAGTCATCCAGTCCGCATGTATTTTTGCATCGAAGCCGAATGTTCCAGGCTGAGCTTCGCAGCACATGAACAGGTGAGTCTGTGATGAGCGGCGAAGTGACGGCTGGTCCTCCAGGGGGAGGCAGGAGAGCACAGCACGACAACCGAGCCTGAAAACCCCCTTCACAGATAACCTTTTACTGCGGGACCTGCCTGTCAGGCAGGGGCTCTTCGTCATCTGTTGCCCTTTTTCCCCCAGAGTGCTGCCAAATCTGATGTGACATGAGAGGAAGGAAGGAGGAGAAAGAAGGCCAGGGTGTTGTTCTGCACCATCCTGAGGCCATGCTTTAATAAGCTCGCTCGTGTACATGTTCACACGATAGCATCACAAGCTGCTGTAGGGTACGGGGCTGTGATTAGCAGGTGATCGGGACGTTGCTTCAATCTGGCATCAAACCTGAGAAGAGATATCTGGATCAAACCGTACATATTTAAAAGGTCATGAAATTGGTTAGATCAACAGCCTGTCATCTTAAACCATCAAGTGAAGAGGAGAATTGTTTGGGAAAGGTTCTGGAAACAGAGTAAGACAGCTTGAGCGTTTCAGTCTCCTCTGACTGGGCTTGTGATACCCCACCACAAACGCTCATTTCCTGCTGGCTCATGTTGTTTCTACACTAAATGTGAGTGTTTAACGGAGAGCAAGGAAGAAAACTGGGCCAAGTGGCTGTTGTCAGAAAGCGAGAGAGAGAGAGAAGGAGAGAGAGGGAGTTGCAATGAAATGTCAGCTTTCCCCAAACGTCTTATACATTTTTCCCTTCTCAACTTACATGCATCTCTTCCACAAGCTGTCTAGGAATAGGGCTTTTTTTCCCCCTCCTCACTGTCTCGTTCTCGTTGGTTCTTTTTGTGCCAAAGGTCACGTTCTGCAGATTTTTAGCAACACCTGTTTTGGTTTCTGGTTCTCTGACGGTATTGGAGTTTCTGTCTTTAGAGATGTGTGGTGGTTGACCACTTCCTGTTCACAGAGCTGCACACTCTTTTTGTACTTCCCCACCACCATTTGAACTTGCTTCTGATACCGCATGTAGCGCCCTCATTATACGCGATTAAAATAACGTATAAGGAAACAAGTAAACAAGATGATGATGTAGCACATAGCTAAACGTACATATAAATAAATTCTTTTTTGTTTTGAACTTGCTAGATTATGATTTGCCTTTCAAAATTCCTAGGGAAACAAAAATCACACAGTTCACGCAGAGCCCCATCAGCATGGATCATTAGCTTTGATGGTTGTCCCGTGTCTGGTTCTGTGTCTTACCTGCCCAGCACACGGAATCTGAATCAGTATAGAAAATAGCAGGAAAGTTCCGCACATGCGTGTGCAGCTTGGGGTAAATAAAATTAATTCATTCATTCATTTTCTAAGCCACTTAATCCTAATTAGGGTCACGGGGAGGCTGCCGCCCATCTCAGCCGACTCTGGGCGATGGTGGGGTACATCCTGAAGCTCACCTGGCCATCGTGGGTCCAACACGCACAAAACCATTCACGCTCACTCTCACACCTGGGGCAATTTGGAACAGTCAATCAGCCTACTGTACATGTTTTTGGACTGTGGGAGGAAACCGGAGTACCTGGAGGAGACCCATGCAAGCACAGGAAAATCATGCAAACTCCACACATTGAACCCAGGACCTTCTTGCTGTGAGGCGGACATGCTAATCACTGCACCACCGTGCCGCCCAGTAAATAAGATATTCTGGTATTTTTTTCAGCTGTAATAATACAGACCATATTCCATGACTATGGAGCTCTGTTTAAAATCTCTTCACCCCCAAAAACCTAAAAAAGTAGGAATAAAACATGTCTGTTCATAATGTTGTGCTTCTAAAAAGTGCAATAATTATGAAAAACAACTTACAAAGACAGTACAGAGAGCGCCACCTACAAGCATTGCCGAAATCAATATACTACACAGTCGTGTATAACAACTAGATAGTTATTTTGGCCTGAAAGGAATTTAGATTGGCGGGGGCACGGTGGCGCAGTGGTTAGCACGTCCACCTCACAGCAAGAAGGTCCCGGGTTCAATTCCCAGGCTCGGGGCGTTTCTGTGTGGAGTTTCGTCTTCTTCCCATGTAATTTCAACAGTCCACAGAAAGCTAAAGAAGACTACATATAACATATATAATACCCCTTGGAGGAAAGTGCTATGCACCTTCTTCAACCTGCTGTACTTAGAATCACGGCATTGCTTAGTGCTGCTGTGATTGGCAGTGGAGAGAGAGTATGCCCCTCCCACCCAGAAAGCAGTGCCAACTTTGGTCTTGAATGACTGTGACACCTTCAGGATTTAAAGCCACACTTCTCATGGTCATGTTCAGGGTTAGTTATAGAAGGTGGACTTGGATCAGGTCCAGCTCCACTCCTTGTATTTTTTTTATTTTTTTTTGTAAATGCGCAACACTTGAGAATGAGAACACTTTCACCTCCAGGCAAATTGAATACTAGCGTCTAAAAGCCTTGAGGTGCAGAACATTTATTACTGTCACCACCTGTCCTCCACTGACCACCTGCTGAGAGCTAACTGCTCTACATCCCTCATTTTTCTCTCTGCATACCAGGCACCGTGCTCTACCGTTTAGCTTGCTACACCCTGCAGTCCCACACACATTCCGCCCCACTCCACCCCACCCAATCTTGGTGTAGAAGATACACACTTCTAAGTCACGAAGGAAAGTTCACATAAACATATATAGAACAGAAAGGAAACAGCAGGACGACATGCAAAAACCTTGCAACAGAAATCTGATGTCCAGTATATGAGGGGTGCATATACTTTTTTTGGAATAAAACAGTATGTTTTAATAAAATAATTAACAATGGAGTGGAGTTACTCAACATTCTACACATTCTCACAGTCACATCCATCCATCCATCTATTTGCCAAACCACTTCATCCTACTAGGGTCACTGGGAGGCTGGAGCCTATCTCAGCCAACATTGGGCACACCCTGAACAGCTCGCCAGTCCATTACAAGACCAACACACGCACAACCATTCACACTCACACCTGGGGGCAATTTGGAACAGCCAGTTAGCCTAATATGCATATCTTTGGACTGTGGGTGAAAACCGGAGAACCCAGCGGAAAACCACGCAAGCACGTAAACTGCACACAGAAACACCCTCCCTGAGCTCAGTACTCAAACCCAGGACCTTCTTGCTGTAGGATGGACATGCTAACCACTACGCTACCGTGCCGCCCGCTGTACATCCCTAAGTGCTTCATTTCTTTTACACCACAGCAGTTTAACCACAATGATTTATTCATTCATTTTCTAAGCCGCATAATCCTAATTAGGATTGCGGGGAGGCTGGCGCCCGTCTAAGCCGACTTTGGGCAAGGGCGGGGTACACCCTGAACAGCTCGCCATACCATTGCAGGGCCAAGACACATACAACTATTCACACTCACACCTAGGGGCGATGTGGAACAGCCAATCAGCCTACTGTGCATGTTTTTTTTGTACTGTGGGAGGAAACCCAAGCAAGCACAGGGAGAATATGCAAACTCCACACAGAAATGCCCGAGCCCTGGAATCGAACCCAGACCTTCTTGGAGTGAGGGAGTGAGGCAAACGTGCTAACCTCTGCGCCACCGTGCCGCCCACAATGATTTATTCATGTAATAATTAAAGAGTAGTGAGTATGTTTTATCCAGTTATAGTTACATTTAGGGTCCCTGAAACAATGTGAGGCTCCGACCATAAATACAGATTTCATTATGAGGTTTTTTTCTGTGTGTGTGTGTGTGTGTGTGTAGGATTGGAGAGGGGGATTGTAAATGTCTCTCTCTCACTCCGTTTACAATGTCTGCGCATCACCCCCCTCATCCCGCTTCCTGTTGCGTTGGCTAGACTCCTATGACAGATTTACAACTTTGGGGTCAAAGTTTCCTGACAGAGACGAATAAATCTCACACACACACACACACACACACACACACACGGCGTTTTCCCCTACCCCCACCCCATCCAGCTGCCCCACCTGACTGGAATCCATACTTCCCCTGGCATTACACACACACAATCACTCTCTACACTCTTTCAAGTGTAATATGAGTTACCCTAGGAGGGAAGTGTGTGTGTGTGTGTGTGTGTGTGTGTGTGTGTGCGCGTGTGCGCGAGAGAAAGAGAGAGGAGGAGTTTCATCAGTCCTGTGGTCAGAGACAAGAATGTGGGACATTGTTTCTGAACCATGAAGGCCGGTGGTTTGGGTTTCACTCGTTCTCTGGTTTTATCATGCTCTCTCTGTTTTTTTTTCTATCTCTCTATCTATTAGGACCCATCTCTGTGCGTCTTTCTCTTTCTCATTCTCTCTCTCAATGTCTCTCCATCATCCTTCTCACGCACGATGTAACGATGGGAGCATACGGTCTCATTCAGATACCATGCACTCATCCGTCTCTCATTCCTTTTCTCTCCTCCTTTCTCCACGTCAACAGAAGGCAGCATATCAGTGTGTAACATCTTGTTCATACTGAGGAGAGCACCAGCAGCATGCTCTCTCTCTCTCTCTCTCTCTCTCTCTCTTTCTCTCTCTCTTTCTCTCTCTCTCTCTCTCTCTCTCTCTCTCTCTGTCTCTCTCTCTTCCTCTCTAAACGCACAACCTGTGGTTTAGTTCTTCTCCAGTTCCTCATTAACAAGCGCTGTCTCAGGGAGTGGTCTGTGCAGGCACTGTATCATTCTCGGGACATTGACGCATACGTTTGATTTTACAATGCACATTTCAAACCTCTGAGCTTCTAATGAGACCCGGGTGCTAATAGTTTGCTTTTAGAGCGATGTGTCTGACAGAAAGTGTCCCAAATGACAGCAGTGTGATTAAAGGCCTTGTGTGTGATGTAGCCTGTAGAGTATACAGTGCACACTTGAAAGGTCAAGGCCTTGTGGGATTCATCTTGAAGAATGAACTAAAGCGTAGATTGTAGGGTAAATCTCTGTGTGATGCGTCTGTCTTCCAAATGAGAGCTCGGAGTGGACATCCTTCGAGCAGTGCACATTTACGAACATGCACATTTCTATGGACAGCGGTACATTTTCTTTATAGGCAGATTCTGATACAAGTGCAAGGTGATATTGATGGATTTGACGCTCGATGTGAACCACGTGTGTGTGTGTATCAGTTGGCATCCAGCAGCCAGCATGGGATGGTCTTCATTCAGGCAGAAGAACATCTGAACTTTTTATTTCTGAAATGTACGTCTGAGCTGCATACTAAACACTCTCACACACGCACATCTTTTCCTGATGGATGCTCCTGTCTTGGCTGTTGGATTTTCTGCCTCAATGGACTCCTCACATTTAAACAGAGTCAGAAGAAAACACTCTGTGTGTGTCTGTGTGTATGTGTGTGTGTAAGACAGAAAGAGAGAGAGAGAGAGAGAGTGCTGAAAAAGAGAGTAGATAGGATGAGGAGACAGTGATGGAGGTGTGATGGATGGTGTAGACAGAATAAGAGGTAGAGACGGAGAGTCATCGTTACTGTGGCCTGACTCATGACATTAAACTTTAAACGGCCCCCCACTGACATGTAACACTGCCGTGTGTGTGTGTGTGTGTGTGTGTGCTTGCACGGATGTGTAAAAGTAGGGCACAAGTGTAGGACAGAGCTGCAGTAATGCCCGTGTTGTCTCTATTTATCTGGATTTTCTTACACTGTCCCTTTCGAACCTTAAATTTTTAGCTCTCGCCCTTCAGGAGTTATAGGAATGGGTTCCGTCTGCCCGTACGTCTGTCTCTCTGGCACACTTTAGTTTCTGGACATTTACTTGCCGCACGCTGAGGCTGGGACTTTCACACTTGGTATGCTTGTTTACTACTATGAGTGCTAGGATGAGTTTGTGTGTGAGTGACCTTTATCTACTCTTCAAGGTCACCGATGCAAAACTGTATATTAGTTTTTTGGACATTTACTTACCACGTGCTGAAGCTGGGGCTTTCAAACTTGCTATGCTTGTTCTGTACTGGCATATTATGAAATGGTCCTTTCGGCGGGAGCGTCTGGACCCCTGTGGTCTAATTTTATAAATTATATTTAAATGTTTCCATAACTAGATTTAAATTCCCACTAACTTAACAAAAATTATCATTGGTTTACTTTATAGACACGTATGCTGTAAGTCACCAAGTACTTTCGCATTCATGGTACAGCTGGCGTACATTTCGCCACACCCACAGAATTCCATAAAAGGCAAAGAGCCAAGAACCCAAAACGACATCTAAACGGTGAATAAACACCAAATCTTTCGGTTTCAGTGCAGTGCAGTGCAGCCATTACAGTGTATCAACTATTACAAACACTTTACTTTACATTACCTCTCCTCCCTTGTCTTACTAAGGGCCCCATTACTTTTTAGACCAGAGCTTTGTTCAACAAAATGTTCGTTGCATTGCTGTGTAATTTTAAAAATCTGATTTAACCTTGACCATGTAATCAGAATACAAAATCATCAACAGTGTTATCATGTTGAGCCGATCAGTGGAGGTTCACGTGTACAGAAATGTACACAGACTCAAGACAGACACGCCAAACATTTTCCCAGCTAGAATTTTATCAACATCACTTTCTCTTGTAAATATTCCCAATGACAAGCTATGAATAAAGACTGTATGCTCACGTAACTTCGTTGTACTTAAAAACAACTCTGAGATTCAAGTTTAGAGTTAGTAGAGCAACAAAAGCAACACTTATATAGCGATTGAGGCACTGCCTGTAAGCGGAGCTCCATATGATTCCACTCAGCTTTAGAGAACATTTCAATAGCACAAAAATATCATTCATTCTTTATTTATTTCACCTCATTAATGATGACATCACATCACATAACCTGAGTATTATACGCCTCTTGTTCTCTATATTACCCTCTCCCAGAAACATTTTCTTTTGTTTTTCCTTTTTTAAGATATAAAATCTTCCAAGAATAACACAAGGTTCCCATGTAGAGTTCAAAAACAAGTAACTGCCGTTGTTTTAATTATGAGAAAAATATTTTTTAAGTAGCTTCACAAATATATATATATATATTTCCCAGTAGCTTTTTAAAAACATTTTCCAGTAGTTTTAAAATAAAGCTACTGAAAAAGTTGTTTTTCCTATAATTAAAACAATGGCACTTATCTGTTATTGAACTCAAACTCTTCATGTGTACGCGTACGCTGGAGGGACGGAGGGATGGAGGAACATACCCTATATGTTTTTCTTGATGTTCCAAAAGCAACTCGATGGTTAGACGCTTTTCCTTATTAATGCATCATTTTATAGAGTCACGTTGTGTCTCCTTGTTAAGTCAAAGAAAATGTCTTTTTGAGGTGCAAATTTCTTTTTAAGAAAAACTCGCAGCTTTCTGATCCTCATGCTTTCAAATAATTTCTAGTATAAAAGTATAAAGCAGTAGAAATATTGAATGGAAATTAGAAGCAGAAGGAATGAAGGTTGAGGTTTGGGGTGGGGTTGGAGTTCTTACTCTTATCTTATAACTTTATTTATATGAAGTTGAAGAAACTCTCTACTCTCATCATCCTCATTTACCTTTTATTAGGGTTTTTTTTTTTTTTTAAACGAATGTTTATCAGAAATAGAAGTTTGGAACCAATAAACAGGGTAGGGGAGTATGGTGGTGTAGTGTTCAGCACATCTGCCTCGCCACAAGAAGGTCCTGGATTTGATTCCTGGGCTCGGCTTGGGCGTTTTCTCCAGCTACTCCGGTTTCCTCCCACAGTTAAAACACATACATTAGGCTAATTGACTGTTCCACATTTGGCCCTAGGTGTTGAAAATGACAACTATGACTGCAGATCAACCTATTTCCCCATTACTTTTTCTTTCTTTTTTCGAATAATATGACTGTACTGTGATGAAGCACATCACTCCTGGCGTTAATATTAACAAAAGAAATATATTTACAAAAATATGTATTTTATGGGGGGGCGGCACGGTGGCGCAGTGGTTAGTACGTCCACCTCACAGCAAGAAGGTCCTGGGTTCGATTCCCGAGCTCAGGCTTTTCTGTGTGGAGTTTGCATGTTCTCCCTGTGCTTGCATGGGTTTCCTCCAGGTACTCCAGTTTCCTCCCACAGTCCAAAAACATGCACAGGAGGCTAACTGGTTGTCCAATTCACGCCCAGGTGTGAGTGTGAATGGTTGTATGTGTGTTGCCCTGTGATGGTCTGGCGAGATGTTCCCCTCCTTCGCCCAGAGTTGGCTGAGATGGGTGCCAGCGTCCCTGCGACCTTAGTAGGATTAAGCGGCTTACAGAATGAATGAACGAATGAATGAATTTTATGGGATGAAAGTAACTCAATCCTCAGTAATCTACTGGTTAAAATGATCCTGAAGCCTGTAAAACCCGTGCTGATGTAGAGTCAACTGTTTGGTTACATCATTAAAGTTTTATTAAAAACAAATAAATAATGTGGGCGAGATGGACGCACATTCGTTCAAAGTTATCTTCATCTGATCGTTAAATTTGGTGTAGGAAATGAAGACAAGTTCTCCTTCAGTGTGTGCAGCTGGAAGTGACTGATGGCTGGAGTCGTGATGAAGTAACAGGACATTAGCCGTATCTGATCTAATTCACTTCCCATGACCCTGTGATGATTGAGATTAGCACATGAGCTATTAACTCGTTATATTGCGAGCGATCCTACATAGCATCCACACCCTCTAACAGGCAACATGAGAGCTCTTACCCATATTTCTTCAAGTTCATCTATAAAAAAAATTAAACAAAATATAGGCAATTTTAATTTCAAAAATCATGGGTTTTTATTTCTAGAACACGAACAGAATGAAACCGTCTCCTCCACCTAGCTGAATAAACAAACTTTAACGGTACATTTCATGTAGCAAGACGACACAAACTAATAGCATTAATCCATAATCTTAACATCAAGTGTACTGGAGTAACAGAACTTATTTTCTTTATTTCAAACCTCAGACACACCCGAATAAGAGAGCTTTGCTTGGACATGAGCAAACTAGCAAGTTAATGAGGAGTGTTTCTGACACATAAATAAATAAAAAACTAACGGTGCACCTGTAGAGTGTAAGGTACCTCCGCTCTACAGCATGGCAGGTCCTATATTGGTATTGGTTTTAATTACCCATGTACTCGTCATATGATATATTCTATAGTACATGGACGTGACCAAATTAATGAAACAAAATCTCTCATTTAAGGGACTTATGAGACAACTGATCAAAAATAATATATTTATTATATGGTTTCCTATAGCGTTCCTATAACGTTCCATAATAACGCATATTGATCAGCACTCATTTTGAAGTCAGTATCACTCAAATTCCTGTGACCTGGACTTTCATGTTATTCAAGGTCTAAAGGGATTATGCTGTTTGAAAGTGGTGTCCTGACCTTGGGGGGACAGTGAGAGTGTGCTGGATTACTGATCTGAAGGTTGGGGGTTCAAGCCTCACCATCACAGGGTTGTCACTGCTGTCCCCCCAGTGCAGCTAACTGGGTTATCAAAGGCCATCCATGTCTCTCACTGTCTGTGGTGA
>JAQMYF010000021.1:12388181-12399326 GCA_030014195.1 Neosilurus mollespiculum
GCCTTTTCTTAATAACCATTAGTGAAGGTTGTAGTCAGGCTTAAATATAAAGCAATTCCAAATGCACAACAGCGCTTTCCCATTAAAAACAATATCACTGTCGTGTGTGTTCCGCTGCATTTCCAATTGAGTTACTTCCAATTACAGTCACATTATGTGCATTCCTTGAGAGATTCTAAAGCGATTACGCAGCCTGATGAAATTCGTGTTTGGCTGCATGCTATTTTGGTACATGCCAATACTGTATATCTGAGTAAATATTACCTGTTCGTTGGGTGGTAATGGCTCAAATTGTTATCTACCAGTCTTAATAAAGGTAGTGCAGAGTTACAGTACATATACTTTGCAAACATTGCAAATAGAATCATGATATCAATGGGGGAGTTAGTTACCAGCTATCCCATTAAGCAATAATTAAAATACTCCATGTTGATACGGTGGTGTGATGCAACTTATAAAGTGTTGACTGTTATAAAGCATTACCACTGGAGTCTCCTTCCATAACATTTTAAATAGATGTCTTCACCATATCAACGACTACGTACCCTGTCAGTCTTGGGGATGAGCTGTTGCTATAGAAATAGTGACATAATATCAGAATGAGTGTATTGATATACAGCACTTTTCCTCCTCTGCACTTCCTTATAAGATGAACGCCAGAACATGGAATGGAAAAACCAAGTGGGGGGAGAAAAACCAAAAAAACGTGATAGTGACTCAACATCTCCTGGCAAAAAATATGTATTTCTTTTTCAGCCGCTGAGTTTCTGATGGTTTATTTAACTTATTTTTTTCCCCACATGGTCCTTGGAACAGATTGTTTTTTGGGAGAGGACGGCAGGAGTACTGGAGTGTTTTGCAGAGAACCGGAGTGTGTCAATGTGGAGTGTACAAAAAAACAAAACAAAACCCAAAAGCACACAATGCGGTGGATTGTGTTTGTGACAATGGTGCTATTGTTGCAAGGCTTAGCATAGCGCTGTGTCACTGTATGGAGTCCTGATGGTGTTAAACTGTCAGATCTACATTTAAAGCACAAGTTAAACCAGTTAGGGATTTGTGCACAATTGTTCCTTGTCTTATACTAATTTTCTTTTGCAACCTGTACACCTCTTTCTCAGCAAAATCTTACTGATGTCTTCCTGAAACAAATCCCAACATACCGAGTCTCAGGGGATCAGTCTCTCAGAGTTATATCCTCTACAGAGTTCAAGTTACAGCTCAGCGTGACGGTCATTTGGTGTGTGAAATATTAATTTGTGAAGCTGACTCTACTCTACAAATGGGTGTCGAAATTCCTGATTATTCTCTGGACTTCCTCCAAATTTTCTATTTAAGATCAACAAGGAAATGAAGCCACTCTTTCCAGACGCAGTTATCTCTGGAAGCAGTTCCCAGAAGTTGTTTATGCTCTGAAGGAACCAGACAGAGGGTTTTTTTTTTTTTTTTTTGGTCTCAGAAAAACATAAGCTCTGTTTCTGAAGGACAGAATCCTGAAGAAAGCCAGTCCTGGTTCTGGAAGCAGGGTCTGTTTCTGCAGGTTGTTTGGGTCTGGGTCAGGTGCTGTTTCTCGAAGCCCTTTGGCTCTGAGAGTGAGCTTGAGGAAACATGTTTCTGAAGAATAGAGGCTCTATCTTCTGGAGTTAGGGGCTGTTTCTTGAACCACTTTTACTCTGAAAATCGGTTTCCCAAGAAAGTAAGCTTTGGTCAGTGTTACCTCTGGAAGCAGGCTTTTTTTTTAATATTATTAACTCTGAGAGCAGAATTGGGTCATATAATCCATTAGCCCTTTATCTGGAGATTGTTCATCTCTTAAGGAAGTAGGTTCTGTTTCCAGAGGATGTTGTTATTTCTGGAAGCTTGCTTTAAAGATATCAGCCTCTGATTCTGGAGGTGACTCAGCAAGCTGGCTTTGATTTTGAAGGTTCCTTGGCACTGAAGGAAACAGAGTCTGTTTCTGGAAGACATTATTTACGGAAACAGGCTCCATTTGTAAGGGCCTAAGCGCTAGCTCTAGAACGTGTGAAGCTCGACAGGCACCATTTATATGTTGTCCATTTTAATCCCAAGCCACTTTATCCTAATTAGGATCGTGGGGAGGCTGGCGCCCATCTCAGCTGGCTCTGGGCGAGGGCGGGGTACACCCTGGACAGCTCGCTAGACCATCGCAGAGCCAACACACACGCAACCATTCATACTCACTCTCATACCTAGGGGCTATCTGGAACAGCCAATTAGCCTACTGTGCATGTTTTTGGACTGTAGGAGGAAACTGGAGTACCCGGAGGAAACGCACACAAGCACGGGAAGAACATGCAAACTCCACACAGAAATGCCCCAAGCCCCGGAATCGAACCCAGGCATTCTTGTGGTGAGGCGGACGTGCTAACCACTGTGCCACCGTGCCTCCACTTTTACCATCTGTTTAGCTCCAGTTAAAGCAGGCTTTGAGGAAAGCGTTATCCCTGGACACAGGTTCTGTTTCTGGAGCATGACAAGGAGAGAGTTAGTCCTGAAGACAGGATCTGTTTGTGGAGATTATTAGTTCATTAGGCTGGTTCTGTTTTTGAAGAATGCTAGCTCTGGAGACCCGTTCTGTTAGTGGAGACGGTTAACTCTGGAGACGCATTCTGTTTTTGGAGACAAGTTCTGTTTTCTGGAACACATTAGTTCTGGAGACACATTCTGTTTTTGAAGAGGGGCTGACTTTTTGGAGACTGTTAGTTCTGGAGACAGGTTCTTTTTCTTTTAATTTGGTGGCACTGAAGAAACGAGGCATTGTTTCTCTAATCCGTGAGCTCCAGGAGCCGATTCTGGAAGTACATACTGTTATTAGACTGCATTAGATTTGAAATCAGGCTCTGTTTCTGGATGATGTCTGGCCCTGAAGCTGGCAGACTCAGTTTGTGGAGAGCACTCAGCCATGTGCCACGCTATTGGACTGGTACACGGCTGCCAGGAGCCACCCACTTGTTCAAGCCTCGTGTTGATGTGGTCAGACCAAGCGAGGCGAACAGATCAGCCCAAACCACACAGACAAATTAGGGCTGAGGAAGCGAGCCGTGGCATGCGGAGGCATAAAACCTCATTTGCCAAGAAGTGCTTCTGTCGTCCTGCTTGGTGAAGTGATCATAATGCTTTGTCTTTGTTGTGTAACAGGTTCTCCATAGTGTAGTGTTAGGGATTATACCCTATTCCTGGTAAAATGACACTTGTGGGAGTCTTTGGGGATGTTCATGAATGTTTTTGTTATAATAATCCCAGGTTTTAGCTGAAAGACCCTGTGCATACTGTACACTACCTTCTGTTGAGGAGCAGATGTTTATAAGGAGCCTTTATCAGCAGTGCTTATCTTTGTGTCTGGTTATCAAATTTGACAAGGACATGGTGACACCATAACCCGTATAATCACAAGCGCACTGAGAAACTTCAAGAACCCTGATCCAGGGGTGCTTTTCTGGTCCCGAGCAGAGGTACAGCTGCAATCATTAAGGAGACTGAAGTAGATTCTGGAAACACACAAGCCATTATTTTGCATAATTTCCCAAGCATAATTTGTTTTTAGAGATGCTTATCACAGAAGCTATGAGTATGAGCCATTAGTAGATGTCTGATAAGTAGTTTGCATGTGGACGGCTTCAAGCAATAATTATTATAATCGGAGTAATCCATCTTGTATTCCTCGAGACAAACAGCAGCTGAAGATGTGTCTCCGAGTGAATATCAAGGCAAATGTAGCGGTCACAGGACAACAAGGTTGCGGCGGTTCAGTTTAGCCACAGTAACATGTGATTCGCCCTGAAGTGTCTCTCTGGAGCGAGAGAGGGAGTGTGGGAAAGGCCTAAAAAGTGCAGAGAGATTGTGAATGAAAGGCAGGATTGGGAAGTTAAACCCCTGTGATGTGCTCAGAGACGAGTGCGGAAGCCTGGAGAATGCTGATGCTCTTCTGCTATTAGAGAGTGCACACCAGGATTCGTCTCTATCACAAGGGATGAAGGCTTTTCTTTTTATATCCCCACCAACCCAGCCCGTCTTTTTGGCTATTTCTCCTGCGTCTTTGATGGTATTAAAGTTTTCACGTGTCAGACAGCTCCGATCCCATCGAGATGAAGAATGGAGAGATGAGAGGGAGAAGGAGCAAGTAGGTCAGAGAGATAGGATAACTCGGCTGCTTCGTTTCAGCCTCTTAAATGGGCGTGCCGTTTTCTGCAACACATTTGGCGAAGTACTCTCAAAGGCACTTACAGAAAAAGAGGTTTCTGCTGCCAAGTTGTCTCTGTTCATGCGTTTCACTGTCCAGCGCCATGATACTCGACTTTATCTATGGGAAGACGCAGCTACACATTTGAATGGAGAGCAGGAGGGATGCTGGGAATTCTCCAGGAGGAAAACAGAGAAAGTAAGTCCTCCGCAGAAAGCAGATACCATCATTTGATCTTGTTTTTGGTTACAGGAGGGCAGGAAAGGCTCTTAAACAACCCGTACAGCTTCAACTTTACCACTCAAATTGAAAAAGAAAAGCCCATATGTGTAGTTGGGAAGAAATAAACCATAATCATAATAATAATAATGGAGCATTGCAGCTCTTGGCCTTGTCCTTTGCCTGCTATCAACATCCCAACTGGAACAAGCTGTTCGGCCTTTATTTGTTGTGAAGGTGCTGACGTGGTTTTGTAATTCGCCCCGTTACACTACAGTGTCATTACACATATCAAGAGTCCATGGCTATAAAAAGCGCCCATATCCTACCCCGGAGTTAATCATACTGGACTGGAACTGAACCTGGTGACCTTATGTAGTGAAAGAGGCTTTTATTTTATTGTGTATCTTTGAAGCAGCAACAACCCACCTCCTACCCCTACCCCCCACCCCCCCTTATTCTTAGTCCTGGTCAGGCCTGGGAGTTTAGGGAGCCTCAGATTAATTGTGACTGGATTGGCCACCTTGGAAATCCACACTATGTTTATCTTTGGCATTAACGATTGGAGGTAAATGTATTTATCTAACCCTGTGCTGGTGTTATCTGGGACTAAGATTGGAAAGTGTGTGTGCTCATGTGTGTGTGGATATTGGGAGGACTATAGGCGTGGATAGAGGTTTGGCGCTGTATGTACAGTACCCCCCACCATCCCCCACCCCCCCACCCCCCCTTAATCAATGGCCTCCATTGGGCTTGTTGCTTTCCTCCGCAGGACAGCACCATTAGTTTTGACTGATGATCTGTTCTTCTTTTGAAATGGCGATCTTAAGCACATTGTCATAGAAAATCTGATTCACACACAAACCCCCCCATCCTTCCCACCACCATTCTCTATCTTGTTACACCCTCCTCTCCCTGCACATCAGCCAGGATCCTCGTTCTCCTCCTTTTCTCCCTCTCAATTTGTCGCTAATTTGCTGGAAGTGCTCCTCGCCTCGAGGGCCACTTCAGTTCCATTGTGTTTCATCTTCATTTTGTCTTGCGGTGTGTGGAGTCAGGACATTAAATGGGTTTGCTCTCTCAGTCAGTGTATGAAGATGTTTTAAATAAAAAGTGGATTTAAGAATGGTAAGGGAATACTGAGGCGTATTTCGCTAGACGGCAGCAAGGTGGTGTAGTGGTTAGCACGTCTGCCTCACAGCAAAGAGATTCTGGGTTCGAGTCCTGGGCTCAGCGAGGGCCTGTCTGTGTGGAGTTTGCATGTTCTCTCTGTGCTTGTGTGAGTTTCCTCAGGGTACTCCGGTTTCCTCCCACAGTCCAAAGACTTGCACATTAGGCTAATTGGCTGTTCCAGATTGCCCCTAGGTGTGAGTCTGTTAATGGTTGTGTGTTTTGGCTCTGACAAGCCCTGATAGACTGACAAGCTGTTTAGAATGTACCCCGCCCATTGTCAGCTGAGATAGACTCCAGCCTCCCCGCGGCCATAATAGTGAGATGAATAATCACTGAGAGAGTGATATTTCTCTAGACATCTTCCATGGTGTTAGAAAGTACCGAGTGTTAAGCTTGTCAGAACTCAGGAAAAATGTCTTTCAGATCAGATGCTTACAAAAGTCCTCACCGCGGAGAACCTCTCTACTTTCTGTATGACACGAGGACTAGATTAGTATACAGATACAGACTGAATTTATAAGATTAAACATACGGTACTGTAAAGAGGCGCTAGAACTAAAACGCATGCTAGCAAAGACCGCTACTTTGTTGAACAGTGCAGTTGTTTGGCCCAAAGTCCTCACTAATCTTTCACAACTTGCATTACAAAACCCCAACACATTACACAACTTTATAGTAACCTTCTACCTTGTTGATGTAGTAGTGCATTAGAGACATCGAGAGTCGGATCCTGAAACTGCTGCCTTATGAAATTACAGGAAGGGTTGCCAGATCTGGCCACCAAAAGTAGTCTAGAAACAAGCCTAAACTCCAAATCATCATTTGCGTCAAATCAACTTCCACTTAAATTCCATCGTTGTATTTTCAGTGCTCCTGTACAGGTGTAACAGCCACGAGTGATGGGGAATTATAGAATTATATAATAAGGTTTGGTTTTCATCTTCTCTTTTTTTGTAGAAAGAACAATGAAAGATTCTGTCCATAACTGTCCAATATTTTCCTATCACTGAGAGAACCCATTTAGGAACATTTATCTTTACAAAAAACATCTTTTCCATGGAGGAAAAAGCGTATTACTGTTCTAAGCATGGGCGGCACGGTGGCGTAGTGGTTAGCACATTCACCTCACAGCAAGAAGGTCCTGGGTTCAAGTCGGGGGGTCCTGGGTTTGAGTTCGTGTTCCAGGGCATTTCTGTATGGGGTTTTCATGTTCTCTTTGTGGTTGCATGGGTTCCCTTCGGGTACTCCGGTTTCCTCCCGCAGTCCAGAAACATGCACATTAGTCTATTTAGTTATTCCAAATTGCCCCTTGGTGTGAATATGAGTGTGAATGGTTGGTTTGTCTGTGTAGGCCATGCAATGAGTGTAACCCGTATCTTCCAGAGTCGGCTAGGATTGGCTCCAGCTTCCCCGCGACACCGAACCGTATAAACGGAACAGATAATGAATGAACAAATGAATATAGTGATTGACCAATCAAAATCAATTATTTTAATGAGTCTTATAATAATTTGCCGAAACAGCATGACACCTGGTGGTGTACTACTTTTACTACAATATTATTTCTTGCCCAAAATGTTCAACATGTTCGATTAGTTCAGAGGATCCAAATATTATTATTATTTTTTTAAAGTTTTGTTAGTGTCTCCACCTTCACAAATCAAGGCGCAGGACTTGATTGGCCGTGTGGAGCTCATGTAGTTTTACTGCTTTACATATTTCTAGTTTGTCCTACAGTCCCAAAACACTCTTTGCCTCCTTGTTGGATTCTGGCTGCTGCAGCCATTTCATACATTCTCATCTGACTCTCAGTAGGAGGTACCAAAGAGGCCACTAATGAGATACATCAGCCCTTAGGGGGAAAAAAAACCCAAACCCTAAATAGCGGTGAGCCACAGCAGCGTAGGACTGAAGCTCTCCCATAGTCTGGGAGCTCGAGTGAATGAAATTAGTCTGAGCAGTGACGGATGTGGCAGCGTAAATTAAACCAGCTTCCCCTTCTGCTAGGTGACAGCACATAGGTGATTAGGCCTCGTCCCCACAATGTTTTGTAATTTATGAACCTGCGCTTCCGTATCGCCTGTGCTCGAGCAGCGGCCCCACACACTCCATTGACCACGACCATTATAGCCAAGAGCTGGGGAGTTAAAAATGGCCTCATTTTCCTCTTGAGGAGCCACATTTTCCTCAGGTCCGAGTGCAGTGAACGTCTCTAGTGTGTTGTTCGGGCCTGGGTATGCATTAAATGTGCTGACTCTGGCCCAGAGGTAATGCTTTTGTGGGTTTGTGTTTGCTGTGCATGATCCGATGCTCGTGCTTTATTTTTAACCTCAGGTGACACGTGTAGTTTATTCCAAACACTGTTACTGTATATTAAGGGAAATATTTTCTTTGGATAAAGTGAATAAACTCACAACTTGCCTGTGCTTGAAAGCTTGAAAGCTATTTACTGTAGTCAGCAGCAGGATATATATAAAAAAAGGTTGCTATGCAAGCTTTGGAAACTTGAAGCTTGGTATAAGTCAAGTATCCGAGAACATCTTGCCATCATCTTGCCAAAGGTGGCTTGACACACCACTGCTCAATGGTAGAAGCATATATTTGACACAGAGAGGTGTTTTATCCCCAGGAGTCGGGCTCTCCTCTGTGAACCTGGATCCCCGAGTTAAGCCTCCACTATCATGTTCATTTATTTTATCTTGCTATCTGTCTACCGCATTCCTTGTGCAGCCTCCCTTCAAAAATACATTCATCAAACACTCTAGCATATTTCATTTTTAAATTCCCATTAACTTCACGTTCCAGTGGAAGGAGTTGCACACCCAAATGGGAAACCCATGGCAACTAGCGCAAGACTGGGAGATCAGCGTTAACAAATCAGCCATTAATGAGTATTTCACAACGCTTGAATCTATCATGTCTTACAATCCATTGGGGGGAAACATTGAAATCTTTTTTTATGTAATGTGTTTTCACAAACACAGCGTTTCATCGCATGTTGTCAGAGCAGCAGCGTTTTTGGTTTATGGCTTCCTCTGACAGAACATTTGTGTGTGGCTGGTTGAAAGTGGGAGAGAGAGTTACGAAAGCAGAAAGAGGCCCGTTGTGCACTGCATCTGTTTTGCTCTCAGATTCTCCTGAGTTGGTAGGCCCGGCTGTTCTTGCACATTTACGCCTAAAAAGCGACAAAGACTTCTCCATACTTTTCCCACTCACCTTCCCATCTGACGCGATTCCTCTGAACAACGTCCGACAGACTTCAGCTTGTCAGTTACCCAAATTTTACTCTCTCCCAAAATTAATAAGAAAAGAAAAAAATGCACCAATTTCGGAGTCATAGAAAATTAATCAACTCTTTCTTTGTCCCCCCCCCCCATTTTCTCCCCTCATTTTGGTCGTATCTAATTCCCACCCTTCAAGTATTGCCTTTCCTGTTGCACGACCACCACCAACCAGAGAGAGGGGTGCAAGCATGCACATACCCCCTCCGTGACATGTAATGCTAGCCACCCGCCTCTTTACAAACTGCTGTGCATACATATTTGGAGGTGACCTAACACACTCGGAGGGAAAGCGGTATCCGCCCCTTGTACAAATGAGCTCGCAGACGCCCATGATTGGCTGGTGATAGCTGTGAGTGATGAATGTATGCCATCCCTCCCTCCCGTGAGAGCTCGGCCAATTAGCTCCCATGGACTCCTGGTCACAGATGGCTGTGGCATCAACCTAGATTCGAATTTGCAATCTCTAGGTTGATAGTCGTGCACCTTGCTGATGCTCCACTTGGGAGCCATCAATCCCTTCAGACCAATCAGCATTCAGAAACATTGTGAAACAAGGAATATATACCAAATTTCACCGAGGAACATCTCTGCTGGAGAGGGTGGGGGACATGTCTTTTAGCTAACACTAAAGGCTTTAGTGTTGTAACTCTTTTCTGCAACTTGCGCATAGACGACCTTTCTTCCCAAAGCCATCGCTGCCCAGTGGCCAGAGTTTTGGAATCAGTCGTTTTGGATTTGCGGTAAACATACCTCATACAGGGGATATGACTTCCAGCTCTTTTTCCTCCTCTCTTTATTTTGGCCCATTCCATTGAGTGCTTAATGTAATTTTAACAGCTTTTAAAGATGCATGACGTGCCAGTAGTCTGATTTCGCGCCAGCATCTGGAGCTGATTCAGTCCAGGCTGTGATCGTTAAAAATGGAGAAAAAAATGATAGAGAAAAAGAAATACCTCCCTCCCTGACGTAACTCTTCAGAAAGAGCTAAAGTGGATGGTGCCAGCACGTCTTGTTGGCTTCTCAATGCTACGCGCACACACATACACACACACACACTGTATAAAGCAACGCCAGTAGTAGGTCTTCATTAGTGTCCAAGGTTGACAAGATAGCAATGCTGAAGGTCTTTCAGCTGGTTGCCAAGGCAATTTATTTGCAGAGAATGCCTTAGTTGTGATAAATGTTGCTCATCACCCTTTGGCCCTGAAAATGTTACTGGGTTTGACCTTTGATCCCAGTCCTTGCATGCAGCTGTAAAAGCTGTAGGATGGGGATGGGGGTACGGCGACACCTTCTTAAAGGCCACTTCAATTTGTCACTGTGCGATTCATTACAATGTTTCTTCACCAGCAACAAACAGTTTAAAAGGAGGCATAAAACAGAAATTTGATCATTTTTATTCTGCAACACATTTCTTAGTAAAATGGACTGTTCGGGTGGGCGGGGCTTATCCATCAGTCTTTGATTGCTACGCTAAAAGTGTCTGTTTTCCAAACAGTTGTTCTCATGATAACGGTATACCACACTCCTGAGCCCCTTTTGTCCAGAGGTTGTGAGTTCAAATCCCAATGTAGCTGTAGCCAAGAGTAAGAATGCAAAATCGGCAATGCTCTCAAGCAGGGAGGGGTGGCGTACCCTCTCTCATCTATCAATCACAGCTACACCAGCCAATCATGAGTGTCATGGGTGAACTTATACATGCAGAAGGGGGTGGATAGTATGGATGATTGTCATTTTAAAAGTGGTCATTGTCTGAGTAGCAACTCGAAAAGGAGGTTGTTGCACGTGCTTTGGAGGAAGCTCCTGTTTTAGCCCTTTTGGAGAGAACTGATGGGAGGGAACTGGCTCTGAATAAATTAGGGAGAAAGTCATGGACAAAATGATAGTTGAATATCAGCATAGAAGGGTAGGTGAAATGCAACTGGTGTTTGGAATGGGGAGCGGAAACAATTGGTGTGGGGAAGGGGGAGATGAAATGAAACGTGGGCGAGGAGAGGTGAAATGAAACTGGTCTGGTGGACAGGAGGTGAAATTAATTTGGTGTGGGGCGAGGGGTAAAATGAAACTGGTGTGGGGAGGTGAAATGAAACTGGTGTGGGGGAGGGGAAGGTAAAATGAAACTGGTGTAGGGGAGGAGGAGGTGAAATTAAACTGGTTTAGGGGAGGGGAGGTGAAATGAAACTGGTGTAGGGGAGGAGGAGGTGAAATGGAACTGGTGGGGGGGGGAGGAGGTGAAATGCAACTGGTGTGGGGAGGAGTGAAATCAAA
>JAQMYF010000021.1:12402155-12415232 GCA_030014195.1 Neosilurus mollespiculum
GGGGAGGAGTGAAATGAAACTGGTGTGGGAGAGGGGGAGTTAAATGGAAACACGTGTGCGAGGGGGAGGTGAAATGAAACTGGTGTGCGAGGGGGAGGTGAAATGAAACTGGTGTGGGGGAGGGGAGGTGAAATGAAACTGGTGTGGGGGAGGAGGAGGTGAAATGGAACTGGTGTGGGGGAGGGGAGGTAAAATGAAACTGGTGTGGGGGAGGAGGAGGTGAAATGGAACTGGTGTAGGGGGACGAGGTGAAATGGAACTGGTGTGGGGGAGGAGGAGGTGAAATGAAACTGGTGTAGGGGGGACGAGGTGAAATGGAACTAGTGTAGGGGAGGAGGAGGTGAAATTAATTTCGTGTGGGTGGAGGGGGTGAAATGAAACTGGTGCAGGGGTGAAGCAGGTGAAATGGAACTGGTGTAGGGGAGGAGGAGGTGAAATGGAACTGGTGTAGTGGAGGAGGAGGTGAAATGAATTTCGTGTGGGTGGAGGGGGTTATATTACATGTATTTTTTTTCTGCAGATCTACAGAGATGTATTGAAAGAGGTGAGTCGGGACTTTGTAGTAAATTATGGACAGTGATGAAGTAGAGATGGCATGACACCACATTTGCCTTTCAATAAATTCAAATATCAAAACCATGAATATTTACCAATCAGAATTCTTATTCTTATTATTAGAATCAATCCTAATAAAGAAGTTTATATGTAAAATATTTCCAGAGTCACAAATTTCTTTTCTGAATTTGACTGTATCCTACAGGATCCTGATTACCAAATATATATTTTCCTTGATATCTAATCCATATATGGCCAGTACTGATACAGATACTTGGTACTGGTTTGGTGCGAATCCTAATTTGAGGTTATTAGTACAAATGATTTACGTTTAATCAAGTTAGTAAGGTTAGGTACAGGAGCGTTCTGATTTCAGGTTTTCATTAACAGGTATATATTATAGTTACTTCTGTTTCCACTCCAAGCGAAATTCATTGGAGAATTCGATCTTGGATTAGTCTGCATGATGCGTCAGTGTAAGATATTCAGACTTGTGATGGTATCATTGTGTAGGGTTGCAGAAATTAGAAAGCACATTTTGTTTGCTTTTGGTCACATATGCCTCATATTTCATTTCCTATAGTAACAGAGTTATGCCAATGCCCTTTTTTGAGCTTGGATCTCTCTCGACTGCATGTTAAGGTTTTGGTATTCGCAAGGGAAGCTCTTTTCAAAGTAAATGGCTTTGCTGGGTTTGCTTTGCTTTGTTTGTTCTGACCCTTGACCCATGCGTGCTGCACAGTTTCAGTTTCTCACAGGAGAGATGACTTTAGCTGGAAGAAGAACTACAGGCATCCCATCATCAGAGTAGTTTTTTCTTTTTCTATTCCCGTCGCTGGTGACACCCTGAGGCATTTCACAACGGCTGCAAGTGGCTTCTCATAAAGAAAGTCCTTAAAGCGCACGGAAACCTCTATCGTTAATAGACATTTATACAATTCATAGCTGGAAGTGTCTATATGGGTTTGTTGATAATAGCGGGGCCACATTACTTTGATGGCTGTTCCGTGTCTATGCCGCATCACTGACTTGATGCTGATTGGCTGTTAAATATCGCACACATGATTAGCTGTTGTGCATAGCTCACACAATAACAAAAGTGGAAACAAACACAAACTTTAAGATGAAAGGGTGACACTAAATACAGAGGTTACTCATACGTTTCCCATCCATGTGTGGTGCAAAAGCACATTTCATTTTATAGGTTTTTATTTTGGGTCTCAGACTGCAGAGGTGCATGATGGGTATTTACGTACTGATGGTGTTCTGAATGGTTCTCTGCGTGATCAGTCTTGATCTTTGTGCTCATCATCATCCCCACCCAAACACAAATACATGCACACACACATAATCTTTGCAGCAGCACGGAACATGAACTTGCTCAACAGATAATTAAACTAACAAGACAGGTAATGCACATGAAGGCAGAAAACTCAACGTTAACCTTTCCCGCTTTTGCACCAGAACGAACTTGGGCAGCGCAGGGCAGACTTATTTATTTATAACACCAATTTATAGAACCAGTCTCAGACACCTATCAACAGAGTTCTCTATCGGAAGAACTAAATCTATATGTTATGTCTGTGCAGTTTCACTTCAACTGTAATTAAAATTGACCACAGGGGTCCAGACACTTCCACTGATAGGACAATTTGATAATAAGCCAATATAGAACAAGCATAGAAAGTTTAAAAGCAGCAGCTTCACCGCACAGCAAGTAAATGTCCAGAAACTAAAGTATGACGGACGGACAGACAGACAGAACCCATTCCTATAGCTAAAAACTGGGACGGGATGAGTGTATGTTCCGTGAAGAAATGGGAGATCGCCAAAGCTGTAGTTCTCAAGATCTCTGAAGCTCTTTTGTGTAATTGGAGAAACTCTAATGATCCTGAAAATAAGACTTCTGAAATTGCTAACGGTTGCATTGCATTGCAACATATTCGCAGCTGTGGCAGTAAGCGGGAGTCCGGAGTCTGCAGCTGTTGGTTGTGTAGTCAGTTTTGAAACTTCAGACCACAGAATTGAGGGCACTGTGGCCCCTTTGGCGAGTCGTCTTGCAGGTGGAAACAGGACGGCAACTCCTCAACAGCTGCAACGAACGTCACCTCCTTAAGTTATCCTAAACTTCCTGTGCTGTAAACTCAGACCCACTCGCCATTCCCTGAAGCCTGAAGTCTTGAATCCTGGTGCCTTTCCTTATTTAAAAAAATAAAAATCAGCTGTCTCCATGTCTGCTCACAGGGTGTTTGGGAATTGTGCCCCACGATTCAGCCTGTTTGAAAGAATGGTTTTGAATTACACAAAGGCCGAACTGGCGAGTGCGCTATTATTCAGAGAGAATAGGGGGCTGTTGAAAAGAGACTGTCTGGCCATGAGGGTCACATCAGGAGGGTAATTCACTTAAAACAACATTTTCACCTCACTCTCAGCCACTTGTTTAACCATTCATAGACATTTGATCTGGCTAGAGAACCTGAACTACAGGGTGACCCAATAAAACCTCCCACATTTCAAAGGTCAGTCAAAAAAGAATCATTAAAGTAATCAGATTATCATTTGTACACATGAATCTTTATTCAGTACAGTTTTTATACATCATGTGTTAAGATGATCCTACAAATGGTGGCCTTCGTTGTCTGTACTTGCTTGTAGGTATTGACAGACATGTCGGGTGGAACAGCAGCTGTCTTCTGCTGAATGGTACCCTTAAGGGCTTCAAGAGTTTGGGGTGGATGAGTACACACTCAAAAAACACAAGGGACGAGGTCAGGGTAACGGGCCGCCACCGACATCACCATGCAACGAGATCACCTGATCCGGAAACACTTCCAATGATCTTCGAGCTGTGTGTGCCGTCTTACTGAAACCACACATCCACTTCTTCAACATCAAAGTATTCAAGTTGGGGTTGGGCCACCAACAGACCTCAGCACCACCTCACCGCATCACTGTTTCACGTGTGCAAATAATAATTTGATTATCTTTATTCTTTATTCGACCGATCTGAGAAATGTGGGAGGCTTTTTTGGGTCACTTTTTACGTCAGATTTGAGACTGATGTACACTTTCTATCAATTCTTGAAATATTTAAAGAGACTTTTTTCTCCTTGCCCGAGATGTTTTTCTCACTCTCGCTCTAGGATTCCTTTAGGATTTCTTCAATGTCAGCACTGTCAGCTCGTTTCTCGCACTCACTGCCTGATGCCTAGCCAACATCATGGTGGGGTGTGACCCTCATCTGTCTCTCTCAGTCTCTATCTCTCTCTCGCGCTCTCTGTCTGGGCATTAGCACTGTTCTTTCCATTGTGGTCAGCGTTTCTGTAGCTAAGAAGTGAGGGATAATAACTAACAATGACCTGATGTGAAAGAGTCTTGGCTGTTGCTAAAATTCAGGAATGTGAAAAGTTGTATTTTATTCTTTATAGGTTTCATCTAATTCCATCCATCCATCTCACACCCATAATGCACTGGGCCAATTTGTGGTCTCTGTTGCAAGGTAGGTTTTAACCAAGAGGGTTGCAATCCCTCTGCAGAAACTGTTCTTTAAGACGAACATCCATTCACACTCACACCTAGTGACAAATTGAAAACGCCAGTTTGCCGAATGTACGTCTTTGGACTGTGGGAAGAAACCGGCATACCCAGAGGAAACCCACAGGGAGAACATGCAAACTCCAAACAGAAACGCCCTTGCTGAGCCCGGGACTTGAACCCAGGACCTTCTTGCTGTGAGGCGAGATCGTTAAGCTTTGCTACCATTTTTATAGCAAAACTGAATTACAATCCATGCAATTTACAATAAAACCTGCAAGTATACAGGGACTTTTACTTTTATTTCCAATGACGAAACTCGCAGTTGAAATCCAGATTACTATAAAACAAAGCAAAAATGACACAGGTTGCATTTTCACATCAATGTTGTTATGTTGGCTTCACATGGGCGGTTCTGATGGCGACTCAAACCTCCAGAATATGACGGAGATGTGTCTCAAATCAGCTTCACACAGGGCCGGGTTTGAAAGAGTTTTAATGATGCCAGTATGGCAAAACAGTAGTGAGCACTATGGTGGTGGTGACTCAGTGGTTAGGGCCCTGGATTACTAATCCAAGGGGGTTCAAACCTCAGTACCACCAAGTTACCACTGTTGGGCCCTTGAGCATGGTGATTAACCCTTAATTGCTCATGTAGCAGGATGAGGTTTGTACCTCCTGCTAATTATCAATGGGCTGGTAGCCAATAATGCCCTAGGTGCATATACTATAAAAGTGCCAACAGGTTGTTGTCCCAGAGGGGTTGCCGTAGTTGTCAACTTCCGAGGTCCGGTTGTTGAACATGACTGGACATGGGGTTAGTTACTGTTGCCTGATCGCTATATTTTTATACCCTGGATAAGGGGTTGTCGTAGTTGTCGACTCTCTTGTTTCCGGTTTGTTGACCGTGACAGGAGACGCGGTGAGTTACTGCTGCCTGATCGCTACATTTTAGACCCTGGACATTTATGGTTGCTGTGTGCCATATTAGCGTCGCTGTCTTGTGGATCCTGGGCCTGTTAAACGCTGCTGGATTGGGACAAGGCTGCGTTTTGCACAGCCGTTTTGAGGGAGAGTGTTGCTGTTGCCGTGATCGTTTATTCATGACATTCTGGACAGTTTATTCTTTACATTCTGGACAGTCGTACTAAGCATTTCACTACATATTGTACTGTGTATAATTTGTATGTGACAAATAAATTTGAATTTGAATTTGAATTTGATTTGAATTTTGATCGTCAACTTCCGGTTTCCGGTTTGTTGGCCGGGATTGAAGACGCGGTTGGTTGCTCCTGCCTGGTCGCTAAATTCTTCTGCCACGGATGTTTATGGTTGCTGTCTGCCATATTTGTGTCGTTGCCTTGCTGATCCTGGATTTGTCAAACGCTGCTGGATTGGGACTAGGCTGAGGTTTTTGCGTATTATTTTCCATCACAGCTGCTCTGATGGGGACCGCTGCTGCTTTGTTTCCTGTAGGCTTCTGCTTTATTTTTATGTTTTTCTGAATGTTGTTGCCGCTTCATAGCCACTTCAGTTCTGCCATGGTTGCTTGGGACTGGCAGGGTGAAGGTAACTGCTGTTCTTATGGACACCTAACCCCATAGCTAGTCTTGTTTGCCCTTCTTAATGTGAATGTTTTAATGTGTCTGAATGTGACATGGACGTTTTGTGTGCATTTATTTTTCACCTTGTTTGGTTTTACTTTTGTGTTAACAGTTGTTGTGTTGTCCTAGCAGAAGGCTGATGAAACTGCAGATACCTAGTAGCCTCTGGCAGGCCCCTGCTCCAATTTGTGTTAATGTGTTTTTGTGGTTGTGTATTGTTTTAATATTTTTGGTTTTTGATTTCAGACACTGGGCTGAAGGAGTTGGCGGTGGGGGCATTCCTCCTTGGTGTGTGTATTGTGGCCCATCTTCAGTTGTGTTTTCTCTACTGAGTGTGCTTCTTTAGAGTATCCCATGTGTGTTTGGGGTGATTTCTTCTTTTTGGGGATGCCTAACCTTCCCTGGCCCATCCACTCTCCTGGTAAGCTCTAGTGTGGTTTATTGTGTTATTTTTATTTATTTTGTTGTGAAAAATAAATATCATTTTTGAGGATTGAAACCTGGTCTGCCCGAATGGTGTTACTTACCAGTGTGCCTGGTCTATCAGTAAATGGTAGCCATATTTCCAGGGTGGTGTAGTCGGATTGTTGAGGGGTTTTATCCACCTCAATATTACTAGTAGAAACCCTCCTCTTGCCACATTCAGTTGTATAAAAATTATAAATGTAAGTCACTCTGGATAAGGGGATCTGCCAAATGCCGTAAACGTAAAACACACTGTGAGTAGGTTGTAATGAGGTTATATGGAATATGGTTCAAAAAGGTTGCGAAAGGTGACAACATGGCAGCTACCATTCGGAACTCCTTACCCATATCCGTTAGAATATAGACTCGGACATTATGTACGCCATATTTGAGAACTACTTTTTTGATCATGTGACTACATGGTCAAAATGGCATAGCTGACACAAGGATACACATGTTTGTGCGATGAAAGTAAAAAATCGAGGTACAGTGACCATATTTCAATTTCAATTAACTTTTACTAATGTATTTGTGATGCAATATTAAGTTATATATTTAATTATAAACATATTTCAGAGGGATCCACTTTTGCTCCCTTTCGTTTGATGCATTGTGATGACAGTAGTGCGGTAACCACCACACTACAGCAAAAAACGTTTTCTACACACGCCAAAATGGCGCACATAATGTCCGAGTCTTATTTCTCGCCACGGAAATAGGCGAGGTGATCCGAACAGGCAGCTTCAAGAGAGCTATACAGTAATTTTCGGTTTTGAGAACTGGTGTGCAATTTCAAACATTTTAAAAAATCTTGTGGTTTATGGCGGTCAGTGCTGGTTGACTTTGAACACCATGACAGTGTCAGGATGATGTCACTGTTGTCCAACATGGTTTCGAAATGCACTGAACTGCCAGCAGAACCACCTCCATGTGAGGCCTGTTTTAGATTGCCTGACTGCAGGGAATCCCACTCAATCTGGCAACCTTGACTAAGTAACTGAAGGCGGCAGAAATGAGCCGTGCACAGCCGCTTAAATTAAGCGCTGTTTGTAATTCTCATTACCACTGAAATTAGGTGTAATGTGGGGTGATCTGTTACTCCTCTGTGACAGTAAAAATGTTTTTTTTCTTGAAAGTTCTTTTTTTTTGGCATTCATTCCACTTTTGGAGCATTACTATAATAATAATTATGCGCTCCTCCCTGATGTGTTTTTATTTATTAAATTTATTTTGACTAGCAGTGCTCAGGAAGACATTTGTTTTCCATTTGAGAAAGGTTTTTTTTAAAGCAGTAGGTAGATTTTCATAGTGAGTTAAGCTTTCTCACTGTAAATGTTTCAACTGGAAACATTATTACTCAGAAATGCAGAAGAGAAGAACAGGCCGTGCTAGAGAGGACGATTAATGTTCTGGCATTATCTCGGTGCGTCGTCGAACTTCGGAATGTTATGCTAAGAGATGCTGTCGGACAGGTGGCTGGAAGGGGTTTGCGTTAATTGATTAATGAGGGCAGTGATCTACGACGTCCCTCTCCACCCCCTACAGGCAGCTCTTAAAGCAACACTGTCGCCCTAAATCATCTCCTACCAGCTCTGGGAAGAAGAGTGCGTACAATTACTGGGATTAGCATAAGAATATGCCCTCGCTTGCTCATTGTGAGGTTTGGCTTTTGAAAACTTGGCCTTTAGTTCGGGGCACCATGAACACCAAATGGCTTAGAAATTCCAGTGTTTAATTTATGACTTATAGACACTGGCATAGTTTTTGTGTGTTGCATGAACCTTCTCAGGCCAAGATGATGCTTTCGGTCTGGAAAATAATGAAGTGATGAAGATGTGAACCCTATCAGAGAAGACATGTCCCACACACTGCACCTGCCTCCTGCACCCACCAGAATGTAACCTTCTGAGAGTCTGAAATTCCAAACAGAAACTCATTCGCTCACCGTCCATAATACTAATCTTTTATCAGCTCGCCAGACCATTACACTCGCGCACCCACCCGTTCACACTCATAATCACACATAAGAGCAATTGGGAACAGCCATTTAACATAATGTGCATGTCTTATGACTTCGGAAACTGGAGTACTCGGAGGAAACCTATGCATGGACAGGGAGAACATACAAACTCCACACAGAAGCCCGGAGTCGAACCCAGGACCTTCATACTGTGAGACGGACATACTAACCACTACACCTCTGAGGAAAGGCGTTAATCCATCCGGTATGTGTCCATAGCGTTTTTATATTAACACTGAAATACAGTTGAACAGACTTGGAAACGAAGTGTCCAACTTCCCAAGTGAGACTATTTGTTTACGGTTCTGGAGAGTGATTTCACTGAAACCGGGGCTGACTCCGTCGATTGGAACAGTGATCTGCAGTATCTCGGTTCTCTTCCCTCAAGCTTGACTCAGACAAATACCGTCCCTATGCAGCTGGATTCCGTATTACGCCACTCCTGACAGGGGATATTAATTGTTACTGCTTGCAGCGAGGTTCTGCCTGACCCTCCCTCGGCTCTGGACTTTCAGTGTTTATAGTTTTGTTTCCACAGGGGGTCTCCAATCTCACATCCCTGGAACTCCACTCCCATTGTCCTCTTCTTGGTTCTCGGCTCCAGTCTCCGCGTGACACGGAAGCTTTCCAGGACCCCTGCGAGTTCCTCCGGGAAAGCGAAAGTGGAGGCCAACGTCAACAGGAGGTGGTTTTGCTCCTCAGGTGGTGCATGATAACTTCAGATACAGTATATTGGTTTGTAGAAGGCGATGTCTTGCTGCTGTTTCCTGGATGTGTGTGTGTGTGTACAGATATTTCTTTATACTTACGCCCTTTGATATGGGTGCAGCAACTCATGAATTGTTAAGGAAAATCTGGTCAGAACTATCTCTGCTTATATTGGCATCCTACTGAGAACCTTGCAAAGTTTCACTGTGTGTGTGTGTGTGTGTGTGTGTGTGTTTGTTTGTGTGTGTGTCCAGCCAGAGGACGCTTATACAGGACATTTCATGCAGAGAAGTGTCCAGCTTGCCTAATGAGATCAGCTTTTCATTTGCCATTGTTGACAGCTCTGGTCTCTCTGCTCAGTTTGATCTGGTTCGCCATGCCTTCTGAAAGCCAAATAAATCCAACCAATCACATCTCCGCATACCTTCACCATGTCTTTGTGCTCAAATCTGTCACGTCATGAGAAATCGCAGGAAAAACTGCCCCGCACCCGGTGCGCAGCATGTGATCTGTTCCACATCATGATGCTCTTGTCAAGGAATATTAATAGTTCTTGGCCACACTGACGTTCCCTCCACCCCTCCCTCAGCTCTCTAGCTTCAGATTTTATGCTTTTGTTTCCACAGAGGCTCTCTGGCTCATGCCCCCACACCTTAACCCTCATTGTCCCGGTCTTGGTCCTTGGCTCGAGAATCATGACTTGGCAGCTTTTCAGGACTCCCTGCTTGTTCCTCTGGGAACCAGAGGGTGGAGTATGATGTTCCGATTATCTAAAAGCTGGACTAGCATTACAGTCCTGGTCAGCTGACCTCTCATAGTCAGCCGTGCAACCTTTGGGTGTATACACAAAGTCTCGCATCTCAAGGCTGCGTGCGGTTCTTTGGCTTGTACATCCTCCCAAATTCACCTTCTCCTCCAAGATACACTCCGAGGCTTGATGTAGTCCTCTGCAGGGTTTTCTTTGCAAAAACGTGAAACCCTTGAGTTCGTTGGTTCCCACCACAAACATGCACAAGGGTGTGGTATTCATCTCGGGTTCTGAGGAGCCAGAAGCCGGTTCCCTTACGAGGCAGTTGTGGTTCTTCTGCAAGGAAGACACTACAGCAGAAGAGGGCTGTTTTTAAAAACAGTAAGATATGCATCACAATCAACCTTCTCCAGTTACTGATGTTCTTTGCTACTGCATTTGTTCTTTTCATAACCCCCCCACCCACCCATTTTCTCCCCTAATTTTCAGTCGCATTCAATTTCCACCCGTCAAGTGTTTCCTTCCCTATCACATGACCACCACCAACCAGGGAGGGGCGTAATGCACTACCCCCTCCGTGACATGCAGTACTGTCACCTGCCTCTTTACGAACTGCTGCGCATGCGTATTTGGAGGCGATCTAACACACTCAGAGGAAAGGCGCTATCCGCCCCCTCGTACGAATGAGCTCACAGATGCTCATGACTGGCTGTGAGTGACAAGGGAGTGAGCATATGCCATCCATCCCTTCCATGAGAGCTCGGCCGATTAGCTCCCATTGAGTCATGGATGGCTGTGGCATCAACCAGGATTTGAACTTGCGATCTCCAGGCTGATAGTCGTGCACCTTGTTGATGTGAACCCTAGTTGAAGATTGTTGATAATGTGGTCATCGTGAGTGGAATAAACAGTGTGGTGATGAGTTGCGTTTTTGATACAGAGACACAGAGAGAGTCCTGAGCATGGCCACTGCTGCAAACGGGAAACAAGCTCATCTGTAAGACAGGAAGTGGGGACAGGGGTCACAGAGGGGGCCCAGGGATGGTGCAAACGGTTGTGATGTCGGGAAACGAGAGGCAACAAGTGATGAGAAAGAGTGGAGTTAGCTTTCGACTGCTGTGTTTCACAAGGTGGCATGTTGGGTCATGTGGGTGATGTTTTAATGAGTCTCAAAGCATATTTGTTCTCTTGCTTTCTCTCTCTCTCTCTCTCTCTCCCCCTCTCTCACACACACATGATGCATGAGTGGATGCTAGGCTACATTCTTAGCTTTTGCTAACATGAAATAATATAATAAAAAATTAATAATAATAAAAAATTCTCTCTCTTCCTCTGTCACACACACACACTCTCTCTCTCACACACACACACACACACACACACACGATTTCTCTCTCTCTCTCTCTCTCTCTCTCTCTCTCTCACAAACACACACTTTCTCTCTCTCTCTCTCTCTCTCTCTCACACACACACACATGCACTCTCTCTCTCTGTCACACTTTGTCTCTCTCACGTGCACTCTCTCATACTTTCTCGCTCTCTCTCATGTACTCTCTCTCACGTGCACTCTCTAACACTTTCTCTCTCTCTCTCACTCTCACAAACACACACTTTCTCTTTCTCTCTCTCACATACACTCTTTCTCACACTTTCTCTCACATGCACTCTCTCACACTTTCTCTCTCTCTATCTCACACACACACACTTTCTCTCTCACGTGCACTCTCTAACACTTTCTCTCTCTCTCACAAACACACACTTTCTCTTTCTCTCTCACATGCACTCTTTCTCACACTTTCTTTCTCTCACATGCACTCTCTCACACTTTCTCTCTCTCTCTCTCTCACATGCACTCTCTCTCTCTCTCTCTCTCTCTCTCACACACACACACACACACACACACACACACTTTCTCTCTCATGCACTCTCTCACACACTTTATCTCTCTCTCTCTCTCTCTCTCTCTCTCTCTCTCTCTCTCTCTCCTGTTTTCCTGTTTGAACCAAAGTGAATTTCGTATTATTGCTGTTTAACTTACGAGACACGTGTACCGAGTGTAACTAGCCCACTAGCTGTAAATGTTTCCCTGCACACAACCTTAAGCACACTTCTCCGACTTCACCTGCTAAAATCTCCTCAATTAAAGCTTCAGATTGGATTATGGAGAGGATTCATTTTACGCACATGGAACAGCGGAGTCAAGCTGCTAATGTGTTTGTGTTGCTAATGATACACGTTGCTAATGTCTGCAGGTATGAAAGTGTTAGTGTTGGAAAGTAACTTGTTTAGTACATCCTGTTTTCACACAGGAAAAGGTTTTAATTGGGTTTTAAGTGATATAACAAGATAATATGTTTGAATTATTTAAAGCACAGGCTACGTTCCTAGCAGCTATCGCTAATGTGTAAGTGATCTCAGCACAGACAGGAATTTATTATTATTTTGCTTGTTTGGATTCGAGTTGGAGATACACTGCGGTAACCTGTACGTTGACCTCTGCAGGAGGTTTTGTTTTCACCTGTGCTAGTTTCTTTGTTTGTTTGTGTTTGTTTCTGTGCAAGACGGATTTGGATGAATTGTTTTTCTTCAGTAGGGTGTAGTACAAATAACAAACCATTAAAAGGGAATTAAACCCAAACTTAATAACAGCTTGCATTCCAAGTGCACATAAAAACGTAACCTTTGCACATAAAAACGCGCTGTGTTTATTACAAGGTTCTCTGTGGGAAAAAACTACGAGTGATACATCCTCACACTGTGCTGAGAAAAGTGGGATGTGAGTGACGTTGAATAAAAAGGTAATGTGGAAGTGTTGTGCATTAATTCCATGCGTTCATGGAAACAAATCTGTCTGATGAATGTAAATGTAATGTAGAATTGTGTGCAGATGCTATTGCAGGCAGTGAGAACCAAAAAATTCATTCCAACAAGTATATTGAGGTAAAAGTATGGCTAATAAACAAAACACTGAAAATGCCAATTTTTCAGAAAATTTGAAAACATTTTTTTTTTTACTTTTGCACAGCATGAATGAACTTCAGACCGTATGGAACGGTTTAGTAAGTGAAGAAATTAAAAATATGTGAACTCTATGCCTGAAAGGTTAAAAGCTGTAATCAAAGTAAAGTGTGGCCACAATAAATATTGACTTTTTTCCCCCTCAAAAAAGAGACTGTTATTGTTGTTATTACTATATATTGTTGTTTGTTGACTTATTCTCACCAATATGATCCAACATTACATGAAATAAATACTTGAACAGTACTTGGTTTCTGATTTATCTTCATTGGGTTAAGTTGTACTGTATTTTTTCATTTCTTCACTCACTAAACCGTTCCATGTGGTTTGTAGTTCATTCATTCATTGCGCTTAATCCTAATTAAGGTCGCGGGGAGGCTGGCGCCCATCTCAGCCGACTCTGGGCGAGGGCAGAGTACACCCTG
>JAQMYF010000021.1:12533170-12544565 GCA_030014195.1 Neosilurus mollespiculum
AGCGTAAATTTGACTCAAAGCACTCGGTAGCTTGATCGAGTTCTGTGGGGTCTGATGGTGATCCAATCATAGTTGATGATTGTCATTATTAAAAGATTATTAATAAAACTGTGCAGTAGTTGATGTAAAAGTACTAAGCTGCCTTGTAAGCGGGAATGATGTGAAATTCGCACTCCATTAATACATGGATGATTAGACAGATACTCGTTCTTCAAGCAATTTACTCCTTTAACAGAGTAATTTGATCCTTTCAGAAAGCTGTATTGTGATAAGAGATTTTGGTATGTGGTTTGTTGAACAGATATTTAAATGTTTTTAAATTAAGATTTGCCTCAAAAATGTGATGGAAAAGAAAAAAAAAACCAACACAACCCTGATGTTTTTCTTTTTGTCTCATGCATGTTACTGGCTCACTGCTGAGGGAGTTTGAACAGATAGGAGAACATCCTCTCCTCTCTAATATCATTAATAAAATGACTCCATTTGTGATTCCAGTGTTATGTTTGGCTCATGTATGTTTTAGCTAATACACACATCACCTTGGTTTAATTAGAAAATTACTGTAAACGGTAACCTTTTATCTATTTTCATGGAATGTTTGGTTTTCAGACCATAATACAACAGTAATACAGTATTGAGTATCAAATGGGTGTGTCTTGCTCCTTCTGGGGGCTATTTTTATATATTGGAATTGTGAAATGGTCCTGCTGGCGGTAGCGTTTGGACCCCTGGGGCTTATTTTCCAGTCCAAGTTCTCCATGTTTTTCCTTTAAGGAATGTGTGTATTTATTTATTTATTATTTTCTTTTGTTGTAGATGCACATCAATAAGAATTATAATTTTTTTTTTTTTATTTTCTTTATTTCAAAGCTTATTTTGACCAATCTGAGCTCAGTGAATCCGACTCTCATCAACGGTGAGATCCTGCAGCAGCCTGAGCGTTTGAAGCATGGAGATCTAATCACAATTATCGATCGTTCTTTTAGGTATCTCTTCACTCTTCATGTTGATACTTTAAAAAAAAAAAAATTCTATGTGAAAATTGATTTGTCGTCTTATAAATTTTTTGTGATGCCATACAGGTTTGAGTATCCACCTGCACCAACTCCGAAGAAAAAGCGCTTATCCACACCTGGTAAAGGAGAACCTGTCAAGGTGAGTAGTGTATCTGGGTGAGGCATCAAAAACATTGTAAGGATGCTGCTTGTGTTCCAGATGGAAGAAAATTAGGAAGATTGGATGTGTGGGTGTGTTAGGTAGCTAGCTGTATGGGTGGTTTGGTAAAAAAGCTTCTATTACAGTATAAATATTATAAATTTTATATCATGGTAACGGTATGTATTATGATATAGTATTCTTCTCATTAATTCAGTTAATGGTTTATACCCATACTGTGCCTTCATCGTGTTTGATTGTTTTCTTTTATTTGGAACTTGTATTTCTTCAAAAAAAGGTGGGCTGCATCACACACCACATCTGTCTCATTCCATACACAAGACATGAACCGGTGGTGTACCAAGTTCATTGTTTACAAAGTGTTCTATCGCAAGGAGTCTCCACACTCCTCTACACTTGCGTTGCATTTTCTATTTTTCTTATTTATATTAATTTCAAAGGGACACAGTAATTAATGGGAAATTATAACTTAATAAAAGCTTTCATATCGTATCATATTTCATCGTATGCATCTTTTCACATCAAAACATGCTATTACAATTTTCTGTGTGAAGAAAATAAAGTGTAATAAATGCTCACACCGGGGAGGGGGGATATTGTACTGCAAAAAGTCGCATGTGATTCATGTTTACAGAAACGGTAAACATGGATGTGATTGTTTTTTTTTTTTTTTTTTTTTTTTTTTTTTTTTTTTTTTTTTTTTGCATAGAAATGAACTGCGCATTTTTAATTCGTTCATGTAAATGAGCACACGCCTGTCTGATGTATGTAAATATAATGTGTTGATGTGCCTAGTTTTGTTTTATTTGGAAGTGGAATAGTTTATGTATTATTTGTTAGTCTAATATTTATAGGTGGACTTCAGTACAGTCACGTGATCAGACGTTGCCCCTGGTTTCAACAGCATGTTCCCATACTTGATGCCACACAATCAGGTTACCACGCCAAAGGATTCAGGCTGACGCAAAAGCTCTCTCTAATTACTTTCATAGTCTTCCCCTTGCTGCTCAGCAGAGATACCTTCAGAAATTAGCTTTTTGTTACGGAATTGAACCTTAAAACCGTGTATCACAACTGGGTGCAGTCTGAACACGGGGCAGGGTGACATGTTCTTGAAAATATATTGATACATAAAGCCGCTGCAGATTATGTGCCATTAGTAAAGGGGCTTCACTCAGCATGGTCTCGACTCTTTGCCTCTGCCCAGCCGGACCAGCTAACAACACACACCCTCTCTCAGTCTGTGCTTTGCTTGCGACATAAATACTTCTACTGAGTGGCATATTTAAAAAATTAATGGCTTATTTACTAGTACGTAAGACCGCTGCACATTATGTGCTGTTAGAAAAGGGGCTTCACTCAGCACACTATTGACTCGCTGTTTCTACCCAGCCGAACTAGATAACAACACACACCTTCTCTCAGTCTGTGCTTTGCTTTCAATTTAATTCTTTCTAATTATTATGAACAAAACATGTGAACTCACTGGTTATAACAAAATGGTCACAGTGAAGGCGGATCTTTACATCCAAATCTGCTCTGGAGATGTTGCTGAACCATGTACCTCTCCTTTTTCTGGAAAGTTCTTCAACAAGCTCGCCCTGGCTTTTAGTAATTGCTGGGACACGGAAAAAATGCTTGTCTCTTTCCCTCTCCGTGCGGTTGGAACAACTGATCACAGCACATTTACTCTACGTTCTACAGTCACAGCCTCCACGGGACTACCAGTATGGGACCGGTGCAGTGTTTTCCATCTGACTTCCGGGTGGCGACGTGTATTGCTGAAGATCTATATACTGTTATTATTGGCCTGGTCTTGCCTTCTTGGAATTGACGTGTCTACATCCTATTCCTTTGATTTTGTGCACCTGCAAGAGTGAAACAGACTCCAAATAGTGGCCTTTTAAAACGGGCTGATGCAAACAATGGAACACATTTTAGCAGACTGCAACTTCATATGTGAAAGTAAGAACAACCTGATGATGAAAATAAACACAGTAACTTAGAACAGAGGAGGGGAAACTTCTGGTGTTTTTTGCTGCACAAATTGTGAAAGAAAAGGTTTTATTTTTTATATATGTGTGTGTATATGTGTATGTGTGTGTGTGTGTGTATAATAAAACCTTTTCTTTCGCAGTTTGTGCAGCAAAAACACCAGAAGTTTCCCGTCCTCTGTTCTCTTATTCATTTTATAAAACTGAATAAAGTCTGAGGTAGTAAAATTGTCCGGGAGGGCTCGGCGGACGGCAAGGGCAGATGTGAGTTGGCGCGCGCGTCAGTTTGTTTACCGCAGTCAGCAGTACACCCACGGTTTCCCTTATGTTTTTGTGGTGGATTTACATTGGATGATGTGGTTGTATATACATACGTAGCATTTTTCCGTAATTAAATAGTTATTACCCACTTCCGAACCATTCTCGGAAGCTACGGACAGTCAGCAAAACCGTACAGGTGCTCCCCCCTTTTTGTCCGTTAAATCGAGGGTCGTGTGTGTACTCCAGGATCCTGTAAATGTATGTGAAGCTTTTGATTTCAGTATCTGGTGTGACCCCCTTTTGCAGCAATAACTGCAGCTAAACTGTAACTGTTGATTAGTCCTGCACATCAGCTTGGAGGAAGTTTAGCTCATTCCTCAGTACAGAACAGCTTCAACTCTGGGATGTTGGTGGGTTTCCTCACATAAACTGCTCGCTTCAGGTCTTTCCACAACATTTCAATTGGATTAAGGTCAGGACCTTGACTTGGCCATTCCAAAACATTGACTTTATTCTTTAACCATTGTTTGGTAGAACGACTTGTGTGCTTAGGGTTGTTGTCTTGCTGCATTACCCACTTTCTCTTAATTCACCTACTTAATTCAGAATTCATTTTTCCATCAATGATGGCAAGCCGTCCTTGTCCAGATACAGCAAAACAGGCCAAAACCACGATACTACCACCACCATGTTTCACAGGTGGGATAAGGTTCTTATGCTAGAATTCAGTGTTTTACTTCCTCCAAACATAACGTTTCTCATTCAAACCAAAAAGTCCTATTTTGGTCTCATCCATCCACAACACATTTTTCCAGTAGCCTTCTAGTTTGTCTATGTGATCTTTAGCAAACTGCAGATATGCAGCAATGTTCTTTTTGGAGAGCAGTAGCTTTCTCCTTGCAACCCTGTCATGCACATCATTGTTCCGTGTTTTCCTGATGGTGGACTCATGAACATTAACCTTAGCCAATGTGAGAGAGGCCTTCAGTTGCTTTGAAGTTACCCTGGGGTCCTTTGTGACTCTGCCTACTATTACACACCTTTCTCTGGGAGTGATCTTAGTTGGTTGACCACTCCTGGGGAGGGTAACAATGACCTTAAATTTCCTCCATTTCTACACAACACATCAGTCTTACTGTGGATTGGTGGAGTCCAAGCAACCCTTCCAATCAACAACCCTTCTGAGGACCTCAGAAATCTCGTGCCATGATTCACTTCCACAAACGTGTTAACACTTTGATAGATCTGTTTTCTTTAAATGAAACAGGGTGCCCATGCACACCAGATTGTCATCCCACTGATTGAAAACACCTGAATCTAATTTCACCTTCAAATTACTTGCTAATCCCAGAGGTTCACATACTTTTGCCACTCAGATATGTAGCATTGGATCATTTTCCTCAATAAATAAACTACCAAGTAAAATATTTTTGTCTCATTTATTTAACTGGGTTCTCTTTGTCTACTTTTAGGACTTGTGGAAAATCTCATGTTTTAGGTCGTATTTATGCAGAAATGTATCAAATTCTTAGGGGTTCACAAACTTTCAGGCACCACTGTAAATTGATTTCTAGGAATGAAGGCCTTCAAAAACCTGTAAACTCTTAAAGTCTAAGAATTTCTGGCAAATTTCATGTTTGTATTATCAAATGACCGATTGTTTGGCTTACCTGGTCCAATACATCCATACTCCCTAATAAGGCAAAGATATTTTCAAGAAACTCTTATCCTTTCTAACAGCATTGTGCTGGTTTTTCAGGTCCTGAAAGACCAGCAAGTGAAGAGCACACCAGGAACCATAGAGAAAAAGAATTCTGAGCTTGTTACAGGTGAGCCCTTCTGATCTTCCTTGGATGATCTTAAATGCTCATGTTTTGTGGTTTGGCCTTTTGTCTTGATTTAACCGCTGCCTTTTTTCAGATACCTGTTTGAAAGATGGCTCCAACCTGCCCTCCTGTCTGGACCAGAGTGCTGCAGATCAGCAGATCAAAGCGAGCGTGGACAGCACCATCTCTCCCTTCTCCGATCTTTACAACATGGTCAAGAGAGATCTGGCCACCAAACCTGTGTGGAAATCTGCCAGTGTGTCCAATACCCCTCTGTCAAGACCTCCAGGGGAAAAACTGGGACTTGAAAAGTTTTCAAGTGAGAACGACAAGCCAGTGACTCCGAAATCAGCCAAGAAGAGAAGGTCCTCATCCTCCAAGCCTGTAGAGGGTGTGGTTTGCTCAGAGAACCTGGCTGTTCAGGAGACAGTGGCTACACCTGTTGCTCAACAAATGAAGTGCTCTGAGGACATCCGCACATCAGTATCACCTAAAAACACTCCTCAGACGACGCCACAGAAGTTCACTGCTGACCAAGTGGCCAAACAGATTGCCTTTGGGAGTCCATCTACCATGTCCCCGAAAGCCAGGAGGAGCAGTGCTTCTACCCTGAAGGACCAAACCACTTCTCAGGTCCCCTCGCAACCAGCAGAGGTTGAAGATGCTGAAATGCAACAGGTCACCAGAACATCTCCGAGAGCAAATGCAGGAAAACGGTTCCAAGTCCAGGACGTGCTGCAGGGAGTAGTAGCCATGCCCACTTTTGATGTCAAAGGTCAGTGTTTTTTTTCTTAAGTATATAATGAAGTTACAGTACAAAGTATGCATAAAGGCAGAACAAAGATTCAATAATTTTTAACATTTATTATATGCTTAAATAAAAAATTTTGGTATTGATTTCATGAAACAAAACCTTAGCTGCTAAATAATGCAATTTATAAACTGTTGGGCAGTGCCAGAGGCCCATGTTCCAAAGCAGGATTACCTGGATATATTCAAGACTAACCATGTGATGTTGGGTGTAACTTCTGGATTAACCGGTGCTACACAAACGGAGTAAGGTTTTCGCAAAGTATGTTGCCGTGGCAATTGATGCTACATGTCAATCGCAGTCGGAGCCGGTTATGTTTTGGTTAACTAGGTGTTGTCTTTATAAATGCCGCTCATTTACTTACATCAGTGTTAAATCTAGGACATGTTTTGCTGCTTTTTAACAAAATTCCTGCACCAATCTTTGTGTTGCACCCCTACAATATTAAATTCGTTTCCCATGAGGGACACAAATGAAAATGCGGTATTCTGTAGTTCCGTAAATTTCATTGACCAATGCTGTGTTCTGTAACTCAGCCATGTGCACGCAGACCCCCGGCTCCCCCCCCCCCCCCCCCTTCCCCCCCGTCTGTTATAGGAAACTTGTAAACAGAACTGTCCTTTGTAATTAATTAAATACATTTTGGTCAAAATCGTTAGCTGCTTCTTTTTGGTAACAAATCAATCATTTTCTTAGCCAGAACACTTGAAGGAAACTCCACACAGAAATTCCCCATGCCAAGCCCGGGATACGAACCCAGTAGCTTCTTGCTGTGAGGCGGATGTGCTAACCAGTACGTCACTGTGCCGCCCAGAAGCAAAATGTCATGATCCTAATCGCTCATTTCACAGAAGATCTTGAAAAATCTTTTCAGTTTTAATTGCTTAGTTATATTTAATCTTTCATATTTTTTTCACATGACTGTATATCTGGGGCTTTGGATGACATCTTTGGAGGTATGAAATGCCACAGCATCTATAATTTATTTTCACTGGGCTTATCGTATGGAGTGCAGTGTGAAAAGAATGCCACTATCATCTCTTTTTTTTTTTTTTCTTTTTTCTTTCTTTTTTTCTTCTTTTTTTTTAATCAGCATGCTCATTAGTTGCAGAGCTAGTTGTGCTACCTAGCTGCGCGTGTGTGTGTGTGTGTGTGTGTGTGTGTGAGATACTGAAATACATGTAACTGCCTTATGCCACACCAGATTTTACAACAGACAGTGATTCATCCTGTTAGGCTTTGTGTAAACAAGTCTCTTCTGAATTACAGAGGAGATGGTGCCAGTTCTCAGTGGTGGACCGGTGGTAGGGTGCTGGCTTACTGATCCCAAGGGCGGGGTTTAAAGCCCCACCATAACCAAGTTGTTACTGCTGTCCCCCCCAATGAAGCTAACTGGGTTATCAAAGGCCAGCCATGTCTCTCACTGTCTGTGGTGAGAGGCATGTAAAAGAACCATTGTTGTTCATAAAGAATAGGTCGTTGGGTTGCTGTCAGTGTATTTCTGCCCTGCAATGGTCTGGTGAGCTGTCCAGGGTATACTCTGCACTTGCCCAGAGTTGGCTGAGATGGGCGCTAGCTGATTGCTGGATGCTGCCAGTTCTTAAAACAAGCTACTTCCTGTCTTATGTGCATGTTGGTGTCTGATGGGCAGGGACAGGCTTCTGTTTTATTTATATATCGTATGGTGAGGCATGCACTGCAGATTCAACACAGCAAATGAAGTTAGAAATCCTGTGCATATAATAAATATTTTACATTGCGATTTTCGTTTTACTCATTGTCCTCAACCAAAAATTCGAATTCCAGTAAAATTGGTTTATCCCACACATTTAAGTCACATTTTATCTGATTACTTGAGTTGTCAATAGAACTCAATTAATAAAATAATCAGTAGCTGCAGCCCTGCTGGATAATTTCTGTACAAACAAATGCTATGTATAATGTTTACGCTGCGAAAACATATTCCCACAGTATGTAATATTGTATGTGTGTATGTATATATGCCCCCCATGTCTTTGTTTTGGTGAAACAATCCTCTTTGGTTGGTTTTTAAAAAATGGATTGGACTTTTTGCCATCTTGCCAACTGTCTTATACTGAACAACAGTAGAGGGTTTTTTTTGTTGTTGTTGTTGTTGTGTGTTTGTTTTTTTTTCTTTTTTTTTTTTTTCTTTTTTTTTTTTTTAAACCACACTTCACCTTGCTGACTTGTGACTGAATCATCTTTATGTTCAGTAGGAAATTGCCAGGCCTCCAATAAGAAGCACAAATGTGGTGATCTGCCCCTTCCTTCACCCAAGAGAAAACGTGTTTCCTTTGGTGGACAGCTGAGCCCTGAACTGTTTGACAAACGTTTACCACCTAATTCCCCTCTACGTAGAGGGGCGACCCCTGGACGACGCAGCCTGGGGTTCTCTCAGAAACCTCACACTCTACTCAGACGAGCCTCCACCATTGGCCTTATGGTAAGGTTTAAAAAGGATTCTTGTGTTTTGTTTGTGTTCTTGTTGGGTTGCAAAAGTGCTCATGCTTCTCATTTTTGCAGGGTCACCAGCTTCAAGAGGATATTGCAGAAAGCCCTGCTAAGAATACTTCACTTAAACCAGCAGCATCTCCTGCTAGGACGTCAAAGACGCCTTCGCCTGCCAAGACCCTGAAGACGCCTTCGCCTGCCAAGATGCCAAAAAGTCCATCTGCCACGACACTGAAAACTCCTTCGCCTGCCAAGGTGCCTAAGAACCCTTCACCTGCCAAGACGCTAAAGAGTCCATCTACTAAAGGGGTTCTGAAAACTCCTTTGTCTGCCAAAACACAGAAGACCCCTTCGCCTACCAAGACTCTGAAGACTCCTTCACCTGCCAAGTCGCCAAAGAGTCCATCGTCTACCAAGACTTTGAAGACTCCTTCGCCTGCCAAGACGTCAAGGAGTCCATCGTCTACCAAGACTCCGAAGACTACTTCGTCTGCCAGGTCGCCCAAAGGTCCATCATCTGCCAAGTCACCTTGCCCTGCCAAGAATTCTCCTAGTCCAAAGGTTAAAGTCTCATCTAAAAATTTTGAGACTTTTCCACCTTCAAATTTATCAACCCCTAAATTCTCAACGAGGCTCTCAAATGCAAAATCATCTTCAAGCGAAGAGTCCCTTCTTAAGACACCTATGATGCATGGGCGATTTTCGGTTTCTCAAATCAGCACCCCATCACCTGTCCCAGATCAGGAAAAAGAAGTCCTAGAAGAGCCTGTACTTGTAGTAGAGGAGCCGCAAGAGTGTGTGACTCCAAGGGTCCTGTTGAGAAGGAGCAGCTTGAAGGCATCGGCTCGGAAGACCCCGAAGAGTGCCTTAAAGTGTGCTCTCGAAGTTGTGCGATCACGACGCAGTGGCGCTTCGCGTGCTAATTTAAAAGGTAATGTCAAAGTGTTGGACAGGAATTATTTGTTGGTGTTTTTGTTATACATGACAATTTAAACATTTTTTCTTATTTTAAGTTCTCAGTTGTTATGCTGATGCTGTGAAGTTTGGCCAAGCTAAACCTCAGGTAGAAGGGGGTGCTAAGAAAACCGTGTCTAAGAGAATGTTAGTCAAGCGGACTAAAGTGACTAAACCCAAGGTAATTTTTTGCTGCTCTTAAGATTGTGGATTCTTTAATTGTTGTTTGAGGATAGTTGTATTTTCTTTGCAGACACCTGCACAAAGGTTGAAAGATCACACCAGTACTGGACATGTGGAGTCTCCAGCCAGTATAGTCGTAGGCAAAGCTTACTTGAGATCTACTCAGCTTGTTGGTGCAGCCCCTAAAGTAGTATGCAACATCGCTCTGTTTCCAAAGGATATGAAAATGGATGAAGATCTTACTGGTGTGTTGAGTTTTGTTTTAATTTAAACACTGAGCACAAGTATGCTAGGTCCCCCTTTCCAGAGCTCTAAAGTCTTGGCTTATTTGCAGGAGTATCAGACATCTTCAAAACTCCAGCTAACAGTAGACGCAAGAGCACCAAGACTGAGTGCCCAGCCACACCATTTAGTGTCGGTGACGTTTCAGGAATGAATACTCCTGAGGAATCTGGTAAGCGGTGTTCTTTTTAAAAAATTTATTTGTTTATTTAAAAATTAGCCATTGTAGTAAGCTTGGCACAGCCAAATATCAAGAATAAACTCTATACATATTTACGTACAGGTGAAATGGTGGTGTCTCCAATGAGTGTTGTGTCCAACGCCAAACGAGGATGTTACAACAGTGAAGCTATAACCAGACTACTCCAGGATGGAAGTTTACCTGAAGAAATGGATGACTCGTCTGCCCTTTCTCCATCTGAAGTGTCCACAGTATTGGATATGCCCAGAGAAGGTCAAACTGAGAGCAAGATTGTTCCAGTCCACACACCACAACAGAAACCAGCCCCGTCAGAGCATCTTACTGGAGTCAAAAGACTTATGAGAACACCCAAGCAGAGACCTGAGCCTACAGAAGATCTAAGAGGCAAGCTACTTAAGACGCCTAAAGAGCAAAAAATGTTGATTAAGACTCCAAAAATTCCAGACAGTCCTGTAGTGTGTGCTGTAGGCTTGAAAAGACTTATCAAGACCCCTAAGAATAAGACTGAACAAGAGGTGGATCTTACTGGGGTACAACAATTGATGAAAACACCCAATCAGAAGAAACAGCCAGTTGAGGTAGACCTAGCTGGCATTAAAGAGATGATGAAAACACCTAAGCAGAAAAAACAGCCCTTTGACGAAGACCCGGTCGTCATTAAAGAGATGAAAACTCCCAAGCTGAAGAAACAGACAGTTGAGGAAGACCTGGTTGGCATTAAAGAGATGATGAAAACACCCAAGCAGAAGAAACAACCAGTCGAGGAAGACCTGGTCGGCATTAAAGAGATGATGAAAACACCCAAGCAGAAGAAACAGCCAGTCGAGGAAGACCTGGTCGGCATTAAAGACATGATGAAAACTCCCAAGCAGAAGAAACAGTACGTTGAAGACCTGGTCGGCATTAAAGAGATGATGAAAACTCCCAAGCAGAAGAAACAGTCAGTTGAGGAAGACCTGACCGGTGTTCAACAGCTGATGAAAACACCCAAGCAGAAGAAACAGTCAATTGAGGAAGACCTGGTGGGCATTAAAGAGATGATGAAAACTCCCAAGCTGAAGAAACAGCCAATTGAACAAGACCTGGTAGACATTAAAGAGATGATGAAAACTCCCAAGCTGAAGAAAGAGTCAATTGAAGAAGACCTGACAGGTGCTCAGCAGCTGATGAAAACTCCCAGGCAGAAGAAACAGCCAGTTGAGGAAGACCAGACTGGTGTTCAACAGCTGATGAA
>JAQMYF010000021.1:12544665-12563163 GCA_030014195.1 Neosilurus mollespiculum
GATGAAAACTCCCAGGCAGAAGAAACAGTCAGTTGAGGAAGACCTGACAGGTGCCCAGCAGCTGATGAAAACTCCCAGGCAGAAGAAACAGCCAGTTGAAGATCTGGTTGGTGTGAAGAGCTTGTTTCAGACACCAAAGGAGAAAAGGGAGGCAGTTGAAAATTACTTTGGAATTGATAATATGATGAAGACACCAAGTCCAAAAAGAGGTGAAATGGTGGTGGAGTCCACCATTGTTACAGGGCTTCACTCTGTGGGTCCTGGTGTTTTTCCTGTTGAAGGTGAGTTAATACTTTGCTATCTTTGCATATGTAATTATTTATATCTTATTTTATATATTTATGTGGATGTGTATATTTTGAAAATCAATTGTTTCTAAGATTCTGCTGAGAAGTCTGAAGAGAATGAAAATGTATGCCCAGTTGAGGAAGCAGCTGTTGGTCTACAGAACCTGACAAAAACTTCTTGCCAGGAGATAGAAGAGGTCACCTCATGTAAAATGACTTCTAATGCAGATGAAGATGTCCAAGAAGCACCTCTTGAATCTGTTTGTACTTCTGAAACAATCAGCATGGTTGAAATGGTGACTCCATCTGTAGCTTCTAAGCAAGAAGAGCAGTCAAACAGATCCTCACCTGCGAAGAAGACTAGGCGTGGTGCTCAAGTAAGGGCGGCACAGAAATCTCAGAAAAGTCAAGAACATGAGGTGGATTTGGATTCCCTGTCTGCTACAGCTGAAAGAAGTGAGAAGAAAGCAAAAGCTGTTACCTCTGTCCGGGGAAGAAGAGGCAAGGCCATAAAAACTGCCGATGGTCCTGTACAAAATTCTACCAGGAAAACTACCAGAGGAAAACTACCTGTAGTCTCAGTTGAGGAGGGTGAGGTGGTATCAGTGAATACTGAACTTCAGTCATTGGCAGAGACTGAGGCTCCTGCTGAGTCCAACACTAGAGCAAGGAGAGGCAGGGCAACAAAGAAGGAACCTGCAGTGGCTGCAGATGTTGAGGAAACCCCTAATATTAAGAGTTCAGATGCTGTAGTAAAGGTGAAAGCTTCGGTGCTGGAGAGTTCTAAACTTACATCTTCAGAAAATGAGGATTCTCTTAAATCCACCACAAAATCCAGGAGAGGCCGGACAGCAACTAAGGCAAAGCTGAAGCCCTCACAAACTAAGGAATCTTCTGAAACCATCTCTATTGTTGTGGAGTCAGATGTTCTAGTGGTGCCTGATGTAGCTGAGCTTAAATTAGCAGAGTTTACTGAAGTTCAATCAGCAGTAGAAACTGAAGATCCTATTAAAGCTGACACAAAACCACGAAGAGGCAAACCAGCAAAAAAAGAAACTCCGGTAACGACGCAAGTTGAAGAAACATCTAAATCCACTTCAGATTCTGAGGTACTGCCTGAAAAGCATACCCAGATGCCTGTAGGGAAGTCCAGACGAGGAAGGAGAGTGAGTCCATCGATTGACGAATCCAATGCTGAGCCTCCTGCGGCTGAATCTGAGCCTAAGCCAGAAACTTTAACAGTCAGGTCTAGCCGAAATGCTAGAAACAAGCACTTAAAGCCAAAGGTAGAGGTTGCTGCTAATGTACCCCCTATAGAAACCATTGTAATGGCTGTTGTGACTGAGGAACCAGCAGAAGAGCAAGTAGTTAAAATCATTAGAGGAAGCAGGAGGGCAAAACAGCCCAGAGCTCAGGTTTTAGAGGTGTCTCGGGAGGAAGAGCATAATAAACTCAACATTGACTCAGAAACAATTCAACAGTTTGGGGCCCCTGCAGGCAGATCAGCCGGAGGAAAACGCACAGCTGCTGTAGAGAAAGAACCAGTGGCTCCAGTTAAAAGGGGGCGTCGCGTACTTACTTCTGAAGTTCCTCCTTCAGTTGTAAAACCCAGCCGTGGTAGAAAAGCTGCAGCTAAATCAGATCCAAAGGTAGCTTCAGAAGATACCATAGCAGTGGTAGAACCAGTGGAAAAGACCAGCAATGAAACAAATGTACTGGGGTCTGTGACTGAAGCACCACTTGCACAGGCAGACACTGAGGGTGTCGATGTTAGCATTGGGGAAGTAACTAAGAGAGGAAGAGGGAGAAATGCCAAGAAAGCCAAGGTCCTAACCAAGGACACATCAGTCAATGGAACAGAAGAAGCAGCTGAGGAAGCGCCTCAATTAAAAGAGACCAAGCGAGACGATCAACCAGCACCTAAAGATCGGTTCATTAAAGTACGCAAGGGGAGAGGGGTAAAGAAACAAGAACCAGAAAAGGAGAAGCCAGCTGCTAAAGAAAATGTCCAACCAATCAGGAGAGGACGAAAGGGTACTTCAGTAGTTTCCCAACATGAAGCAGCCATCTGCCCAAAAAGAGGGCAGAAAAGGAAGGACATGGAAATTGTAGCTGAGGAAACACCAGATACAGAGTGCTTGCCGAAGAGAAAAAGGGGTAAAGAAGCTGGTGGAGAAAAGCAAACAGATGTGGCTGTACCACGCAAAGGGAGGATAGCAGCACCGAAGGAGGTGGAAGAGACCATTGAAGTTGAAGCTCCTAAAATGGAAGAAAAACCTATAAGAGGTCGGAGAAAAGCGCCTCAGGAAGATGTTCCAATTCAGGCAGAGGATCCTGTCTTGGGTGAGTTTTCTCCACATTCATTCAGTAACCTGTTCAAACTTTGTTTAATTTCTGAGAGTTCTGCTGTAATCCCAAACTTTTTCCGACAGAGATGACCACTCGACGAGGAACTAGAGGTCAGAAGAAAGCTGAGACAGACATTCCTTCAGTTGCTCTAAGACGGACAAGAAGGAAATAAAGCACTGATCTTGAGATGATGTAAATAATGGTTTATACATGGAGAACATTTTTTTTAAATATTGTGGGGGCTTTTGTACCAGGTTTTCCCCTTGATTCCCAGTTTAATTATTTTTAATTGTTTAAAAAAAGCATACTTGTTTTTTTGAGAATTTGGGGCATTTGCTACATTTTGTATTAACAGGATTATTTTTTATTCCCCCCCACCGCCTCCTTTGATAGTCTCATAAAACCCTCTCACTCTCCCTTTGTATGTACATGGGTCGGATTGAGTTCCCTTTTATGTACTGATTCCATGGTATGCTTTTATAATCGGAATATTTTAGTGTTTGTAGCCTGAAAAGAAATTTTGATAATAAACTCTAATCTGAGAATTGGAAAAGCAGTTTTATCAGTTTTGTGGGGCAGAGTAATGCCTTTACCTCCTCGGTGGTGTTTCCTTTTGTGTGTGTATAGGTAGTGGTGGCAGCATGTTAATTTTTCTCAAGAAATGAAAATTAATGGGAACTTATGGAAGCCCATTTCCACCACTAGAGAAAAATATTTAATAATTATGAGATTCTAAGTTACAACTGAGTCATAATCATGACTTGCTTAACTCATAATTCTTGTCCCATAACTGTCTTACAAGCGAACTTTTTTTCTGTCACCAAAGGTAGACTCGGGCACAGATTTTTTTTTGAAGAACTACTTGGAACACGTTATAGAAATATTAAGCTCAAACCCTTAATTTTAAGCCATAGATCAGGGGTGCCCAGTTCTGCTCCGGATAGATATGTATAAGAGATCTTTACTGTCAACTGTTGCATGAACAATGAAAATCAGAAAATCAGCTCTCTGTTTAGCAGCAATTATAGAAAAGTACACAAAAGACAACTAGGGTAACTACACTAGCTATGTATGTGCATATACCTACATACACGTATAGACACCTACATACATATTTCATGTATATGCAAACACATTTATCCACATATTTACAAACTTATACATTTATTCACACATTTAGAGACATACACAGGTCACATATGTGAAAGGTGCAGGGTATACACAGGGTGAGAGGTTGAGCTTTTTAATCGTAAGGTGCATGATGCTAAAATGTTATGTTCGAGTATTGCACTTAAACATCTAAACGTGTGTTGCACCAAGAGTAGCATTGCACTGTCCAGGAAGATGGTCTAAATGATGGTTATTCAGTCAGTGTATGTGACTGTGGTGGTGGGGTTGCATGTTTTACAGCTTGTGAGTAAAAGCGGTTCTTGAGTCTGTTAGTTTTTGTTTTTAGTGTCCTGTACCTTCTTCCGGAGGGGAGAAAAGGGGGTGTCCAATGTGTGTGGGGTCCCTGATAATTCCACTGGCTCTCCTATGAAGTCTGCCAGTGTAAATATCACTGAGGGGGGGGTAGTTCCTATTATCGCTCTACTGTCCTCACCACCTGCTGCAGGGCCTTCCTGTCCTCTGCAGTACAGCTGTTGGACCACACTGTACAGCAGAAGGTCAGGAGGCTCTCGATGGTGGGGAGGTAAATGGAGATTTCCCTTTCTGTAGTCTTTCTCTAACCCTAATGTGGCCCATGTGACCGATCTAATAAGGTCTTAAATCTTTATTTCAAAGTCTTAAGCCTTGCTCAAATGATCAGATGGGCACCTGGGCATGATTAGGGTTGAAGTGAAGGTCTTCAGTAAGATAAATCTCCAGGAGCAGGATTGGGCACCCCTGCCTTAGACCATGGGAATCGGCCCACTAGTTTTAGAGATATGGCCTTTTGAAAGGTACCCTTAGCCGGAAAATCTTTTAATGGTTAACGCTGTTGTATTACCATTTACAAGTTTTTGACCACCACACACCAGACATGGCAGAATGGTAAATATTAAGAGATGTAGAAGTAAAGGGACATTTACATATCAAATTAAAGCTTGCAGGAAGTACATTTCAGAAAGAGGTGATTTGAACGGAAAATTGTTACGGGCGGACACCTTTTTATGCATGGCTACCTAACTGACAAAAAGATAATTCCTTTGAACTTCACTCAACTATGGCAAGGATGTTGCTTTTTCACCATATCCTACTGGTTCAACTTGTTTATTTACCATTTTGGTTGGTCTGCTTCGTAAAGTGAGCCAATAGTTGGCAAATTTCCACCGAAAGAAAATCCAGTCAATCTCACAAATTAACCCAGAAAACTGTCACGTGACACAGGATGTAGTGTAGAATGGAATTACCTAGTCAGAAACATGTGCCTATGCAAATTAATATTAATGCAAACTTTTGTTAGGCTGCCAATTTGGCACAACACGCTCGAGTGGTGAAAGATGTGCTGCATCATTGAGTGTGACGACGTATTCCGCTCACCATATAGAGGATGTGCCAGTGGCTAAAAGTGTGTATATAAATAACAATCTGGAAAGTGTGGCATGCGTTTGTATTGAGCGGCCTTTACGCCAATACCCCTAAATCAATTCAAGTGCAGCCAAGTACCTACAGAAGTCACCTAGTCCACCTGTGTGTAATATAATATCAGAGGTTTGACAGAGCACATTAGTGAACAAACAGCATCATGAAGCCCAGGGAACACACTGCACAGGTCAGGGATGAAGTTGTGGAGAAGTGAAGCAGGGTCAAGCTATTTTATTTATTTATTTATTTTGAATGGAAATGACCCTTTACCCTGAACTGCTTAGTTGTGTTAACGGTGTCTGTAACTAGTCGGATTTAAACAAAATTGTCGAATAAAGTAGGGTTTTTATGCGTTTTCCTGCCATTTTGCACTTTTCTGTCGCATTTTTAAAAAATTACCACGGTTTGTTTATATTGATGACTTACTGATGACAACCAGGTCAAAGAAGTAAAATCTAGTGTACTCCCTCCGTAATCCCCAGTATTTCTAGAATCTCATAGTCAATAAGATGGGTCTCAATTACGTGACTGGCTGCGGGAACCTGCCCCCTATGTTAGAGTGGGAGAAACAAACCACTGCAAGAAAACAGTCCATTTAACTCTGTGTCTACTCGTGTTTTTTTTTGTTTTTTGTTTTTTTTTGGTAAACTAGCACTCATCATGCCTAAAAGCTGATGTGTAAGTGGGTTCTATGTCTAATGTAAAGTCATTTAAAGTTTCGTATGTTGCCACTAAGTGGGAAAAGACGCAAGTGAGTGAGTGTCTGCACACCATCAACCGGTGACCGATGGAGCAGTGAATCCATGGAAGATATGGGAATCTAAATCACCTTATTACATTTTTGGCCTGCATTTTTTTCACTGGTGAGTTTATATTTTTAATAGGCCTTCATTTTGACCTAGTAGACGTAATGGATACACAACTGTACTTGGGTTAATACCACTTATATACCAGACTCAAAAACAACTTCTTCCCCAGAGCTGTGAAAGCCATCATCCCTTCACCGTCCACTCCCTCGCAGTCACCCACATGCAAACTTCCTCCATAGCCACATACTCACACACACACCCACACCCACACCCACACACTCTCACACTGCTGACTCTCACACAGACGTCAGTTCTCTAAAAGGACACTGAATCCTCAAACTCTGACTGTTTTACACTGCCGCACTTTACTTACGTTTACATTCTAGTTTATATCCACTCTGCTGCTGCTATTTATTTATTTCATTTCATAGTGCCTTCAATGTACATACTGTAGTGGACCAAATCGGGGTATCAGGCGCCGCTGGGACGCTGTGTGGTTTTGGACCCGGACCAATCAGAACAAGGTCATGCTGAGACATGATGTCATGATAGACCAATCAGAGTGGAATGGGCACTATATAAGCATTAAATATATGCATTGACACTTTTCTCCACGACAATACAAGTGTTCAGTTTCTATTCCCAGGTGTTTAGAGTTTATATTTCTATCTTATATTTTTATTAGGTTGTGTATATAATTGCTTGTGTTTATATTCTGCTTTTGACAGTGTTGACTGCAGTTTACTGCCATGCTTGTACCTTTTTAAAGCTGAGGGTTTCATACAAAATTTCATTATTCATGAACATAATGATAATAAAGAATCTTGAGTGTTATTCAGTTCATAATAGCATAGAAGGTAAGAGATTTAAGAGACCTTTCTTACAGTTGGTCAGAAATGAATATTTTAAACCCATTAAATAAACAAACATATCAGCAAACAACTGGGCCTTTACATATTTCATAAGACAATGAAAAAAAAAAAGTTTCACAGCAGCCGTTTCATAGTTTATAGTCACAGTTTTAGTCTGAATAGCAAATTATTTGTGTTTAAGTTGTGTAGCTTTAGTTAACACAATATCCTGATGATTTGTATTTTTAGTGATTTATTTACTGGTCGCACAGTAGTGCAGTGGTGAGCATGTTTGTCTCATGGCAAGAAGGCCGGGGTTCGAGTCCTGGGTTGGGGGTGTTTCTGTGTGAAGTTTGCATGCTCTCCTCGTGATTGCGGGGGTTTCCTCTGTGTACTCCGGTTTCCTCCAACGGACCAAAAACATGCACAGTAGGCTGATTGGTGGTTCCAAATCTCCCCTTGGTGTGAGCGAGCGTGTGAAAGGTTGTATGTGTGTTGGCCGTGCGATGTCTGTTCAGGGTGTACCCTGCCCTCGCCCAGAGTCGGCTGAGATGGGCGCCAGCCTCACCGCGACCCTAACTGGGATTAAGCGCCCTAGAAGATAAATCAGTGAACGAATTAATTCGGAACGATCCGAGTCAGGCAAAGGAAGTCGGTTGAACAATGTATTGAAGGTGAGCCAGTGAATGTAGAGGTTACACAGGTAGGGATTGAGTACGATCAAGTTACTTATCTAAACCAGCCTAATCAGGAGCGAGAGGCAGTCGTAGGTCCGTTGTAGTGAAGGTCAGAGACGGCGGACGAAAGTCGGAGATGGTTCGTGATGTGTGGCGCCTTGGGGGACTCGGCGGTGTCCTCAGTGAAACGTTCCCAGCTGTCCAGGTTTCAGAGTAGTCCATACAACCACAGAGCACTCTTCACACTTATAGCCAGTAGCTACCTATGACATCACTACCCCGGATACACACGTCAATCACGTTACTATGGATACAGGGAGTGCCTGTTATATTTTATTTCATTTCAGTATATTGCATTTATATTTCATTTTATATATTTTTGTATCCTATATTTAATGTTTAATTTATTTTCTATTTTGCATTTTTATATTTATATTGACCTTTAACTATAAAATCCTTTAAATAGTTAGTTGTTCTTTTCTTCTTGTTATTTTGACAGCTTATTCTTCACATTTTAGTTCAGTCGTACTAAGCATTTCACTACATATTGTACTGTGTATGATTTTGTATGTGACAAATACATTTGAATTTGAATTGTTATGTTACAGGAATAAAGTTGAAAACTGTTTTTACACTCCAGTCCACTAGGGGGAGGTAGCTCCCTGTAAACATTCGCCCGTTGAGAAGAAGAAGAAGAAGAATTGCTAGCAGCAGAAGAAGAAAGCAGTTCCAGAGAGGGAAAAAAACCCCACAACAACCTGGAGGGAGATTAGATTTTTCCCCCCCTGAGGTACAATGGAGAATGATCCAGACATCCAGACAACACCGAGAGGATTTAATTGTACATTATGCGATGTTAAAATCCCTAACGGTACGGGGTTTTTAATTTCATACACAACCTGAGAGCGAATTTAACTGTAAAAAGCTTAAATTAGCGGATGCTAACCGTGTTAGCTTTCCTCTGCTAATGTTTTCAGTTAATGCTGCAGCTAGCATCGGTGCTAACTATAAAAACACACTTAGTTAGCATGTGTGTGCATGTGTTAGTGCTCTGTAGTTATAACCTGTGTAAATAAACAAAGTAAATGACATTTTTTTAGTAGGTTTATTAGCTTGGATGAAAGTTTTACTTATCCAGAGCTAAACATTTCATTGGGGAGGTGGTTTATTGAGCCTGTTGTTTTAGTACACTAAACACCTGTTGTTTTTGCTGTGAACTGTCTGTCTGTCATGTCCTCCTCTCATCCCACGTGAGCTTACCTGTCTGTCTGGCAGGCCTTCCTCTCTGTCTGACCTCTGTGCTTCTTCCTGCCTGCCTGTGTATCTGTTTGTCCTTCCTGCCTGAATGTTTTTTAATCGTCTGTATGTTCACTGCGAACCAGTGGTCAGTTTAGAAGCCCACGTGAACGGGAAGAAGCATCAGCACCTATGCCGACTGCGGGCGAAGAGGAAGGCTCAGGAGGAGAACAGCGTCTACGTCAGTGGCTTCAAGCGGGACACGTCCTCCAGCGAGTTGGCGGGATACTTCCAGCAGTTCGGACCTGTGGCCGAGGTCATCATGGACAAGGAGCGGGTCTGTGTGTGATTTAAATTAAACACGAGCATTCGTCTAGTGCTGTACGATGAGGAACCAACGTATGGAGATGGTGTGTTTGTGTGTGTGTGTGTGTGTGTGGGGGGGGGTTCTGCGCAGGGTCTGTACGCTATAGTGGAGTTCGCTGAGACCGCGAGCATCGACGCAGCGCTGACTCAGCTGCAGCACCGCCTGAATGGACTGAAGCTCCGCGTGAAACCCAGAGAGAGGAAAGGGTTCAAGTTGGCCAGTAAGGGAAACCAGGACCGGACGAAACCTCACATCAGCTTGGACAAACTCAACCACGAGCTCTGCCTCACGTCTTCTGTAAGTGCCTTCTCGCAATCCCTGTCTCACACACACACACACACCTGATCACCGAGCGCTCTGCGTTCCTCTCTCAGGTAAACGAGCAGATGCAGAAAGTGGTGGAGATGTTCCAGCTGAGTGAAAACGACAGTAAAGCGAGGCAGCTGTTCGTCCAGCTCCTGCAGGAGGTCTTCGTCGAGTTCCTACCAGGTCAGAATCCAAACACGCCGTCTCCCTTCTTCAGGTTTAGGAACGTTACAAGATAACATTCACTCCATGTTCAATTATCAGCGCAGTAGGAGCACACTGTTTATGAAAAATTACTTAGAAGTAATTAGTTTATTTCTGTATTTTATTTATATATGTGCATATTATGTTCATTTTTAAAACATGTTTATTTTAGTTCAGCAAAAATAAGGGAAATCTGAAAAGGGGAGAAAAACAGGATCAGGTATAACCCAGGATTTGGCTGATTCTTACCTCCACCAGAGGGGCTGTACAACGCAACTGATGGTATTGTGATTATCAGTGATTGTTTATTTGTGAACAATTTCCTAATAAAACGACAGGACAGATTTCAGCCAGACACGACCAATGTGTTACCCCATCTGATTCTGGAAAATGATTTGTTTTTAGAAGGTCAAGGTCGCAGCTGCACCTCACAGCAAGGTCATAAAGTTCTCCTTATTCTTTTTAATAAAGAGCTGAGTGTTACTACAAGGAAACAGCTGCGATCAGCGTCTGATTTGTTTAATAATCCATAGCTGTCTCAAGAAATAAAAAGCCAAGTGTGACAGGTTGAACACTCCATGTGTCCATGTTTAAGCTTCTAGAACGTTCTAGATGTCAGTTCAAGGTCTCTGCCTCTGATCCAAACGGTGTGGAAATGCAGATGCTAATGATATGTGACCATCACAGCAAAGTGGGTATTAAGACTGAAATGATTGAGGTTGAGGGGTTGGTACTAGTTTGTTGCTGATATTCTAAGATTTAAAACGATACCAGATTTTCTAACATATGTTGCTAGATTTGGAAGAACAAACCGAAACCTGCCAGGACTTTTCAGTCTTTTTAGAGAGTCATACTTTGGAAAAAAAATCATGTTTAAAGGTCAGCAAAGTATTTAATCATTTCTGACTTGATACGCACTTCACGGTGATGGGTCACATTTATTCGGGGATGGAAGAAATGAGATGTAACTGGGTGAAAGATGAGTCTGGAATCAGGATTTTTTATTAAGAAAATTCATCTTGTAATTTAAGTTTTTATTATTATTTTTTTCCCGAGCCATACATTTTAAACACAGCCGCGTTTAGAATAAACTCTCTTTAGAACCATCAGCGAGTGTAATCGTAATCGGCCTTGAGAAGCTCAAACTGGAAACTGTTTTTTTTTTTTTGTTTTTTTTACTCAGTCACCTGCTCTGTAAATATCCTCGATTTGCGACGCTCTTATGGAACCGTGAACCGTGTTACATGTGAAGTGTGATTGAAAGTCATGTCTCAGCTCACTGTGGGTTTTATTTTATTTATTTATTTTTATTCAGATTGTCAGATCGTTCCTTTCGGGTCCTCGGTGAACACGTTTGGCGTCCATTCGTGTGACCTCGACCTCGTCTTGGACCTGGAGAACACCAAAGCCTTCCAGAATCGCACACGGAGCTCCGAGCAGGTCTGTGATCCTGTGTGAAATTCCATTTGTCGGGTCTCTCAAATGTCCTTTTGAACTCCCACCCACAAACTGTCTCGGGAGCAATAGGAATGGGTTCCGTCCGTCACACTTTAGTTTCCGGACATTTACTTGCCGCGCGCTGAAACCGGGCTTGCTATGTGTGTTCGATATCGGCGTGTTATGAGATGGTCCTTTTGATGAGAGCGTCTGGACCCCTGAGGTCTATTTTTTTATTTTACGCCTAAGTGCTATTGGTTTCAGTTTTGGGGAAATATGTTTACATAGAAATTTGCCTAAAAGGAGTTTCAAAAGGTGAATAACTAGGTTTCTAAATAGAGGTCAAAAGTTACAAAATGTAAAATTTAAAAAGAAAAAAAATCCAAGGAGTTCGATAGTTTTTTAATTAGATAAAAGGTAGAATTTTTAAAATAGGGTTAAACTGAGTGGGAAAAGTGTTGAGAGGATTATAATGGCTTTAAATCAAACTTTAATGTGGTGAGTGCATGAGTTTAAATAGGATTGAAATAAAAACAGTTTAGAAGTGAAAATGGTGTGAAAGGTTATGAAATCCTTATTAAAACCTTTATGAATGAAATGATGTAAAATGAATTGACATTATCCAAGTGAAGTGCATTTGAATAAAGTGAGAGAAAGGATGGCAAACAATAAAAGTTTCATTTAATAAAATTAGGGTCCAATGAGAATCACCCTCAATTTCTCCTCCCTGAGCAGAAGACGGGCGAGGACCTGTCGCAGGACGGCCAATCAGAAGACTCCATCCTGTCTGACATCGATCTGGCCACGGCGTCCCCCGCGGAGCTGCTGGAGCTGGTGGTGGCCATTTTAAGGAAGTGTACGCCTGGAGTGCACAAGGTCCAAGCGGTGATCGGTGCTCGCCTCCCAGTGGTCAAGTTCAGCCATCGACAGCTGAACCTGCAGGCAGACATCACCATCAACAACAGGTACGACAACAAAAAGATCAATAATAATAATAATAATTATTATTATAATATAGTTATTATATTATTATATAAAAAAGTTAATTTGATCAGATGGATTATTTCTTATGGTGGGATTCTGATGACAGGTTGGCGGTCAGAAACACGCGATTCCTGCAGCTGTGCTCAGGCCTGGACTCCAGAGTGCGTCCTCTGGTCTATTGTGTACGGTTCTGGGCAAAACAGAAAGAAATTGCAGGTACTGGATCAGCACACACACACACACACACACTTTCTCCTCTGCTTATACTCCGCTTCTTCATTGTGCTGTAATGAACAATAACCGCTATGCGGATTGATGGCCCTCCACCAGGGGGCGCTCTGAAATTACACTTCATATATTCATCTGCAGTCACTCTGGATGTTCTGTGCCTCAGGAGTTGGACAGGTGTTTTCCTCTGCTATGATTTATTTGTTTGCACACCGTGACCAGACTCGCTCACAACCTCACGAACCATCGCTTCACCCTGATTTATGACTTGTATAAAGGGGGAACCAAATAATATTGGCCAAGATGGGCGCCAGCCTCCCCGCGACCCTAATTAGGGTTAAGTGGCTCAGAAAATGAATGAAGGGATGAATAATAAAATATGCATTGAGATACTTAGTAGAAATAACATTACTGCATGAAAGTAAAGAATGTTAGTGGTTAATAAATACTTTCTCTAATTTAAATCAGGTACAAAAAAATATAAATAAATAATAAACTGAGGCAGCCGGGTGAAAACAGAGAGCAGCCACACATCCTTTATGGGGTTTATTTCATGACATGCGTAAGTTTTTTTTTGTTTTTTTTTTGTTTTTTTTTGTTTGTTTGTTTGTTTTTTTAAATCAGATGTGAGTTTATTGATTATCTCCTTTCTCATGCAGGAAATCCATCTGGCGGTGGGCCGTTGTTGAATAACTACGCGCTGACACTGCTGGTCTTATTCTACCTGCAGACCACGAGTCCACCTGTACTGCCTTCTGTGGAGCAGCTCAGGAACATGGCATGTGCGTACACCTGGAGTTATTGGGATTACTTAAAAAGAATTATAAGGCGTAAAAAAAAAAAAAAAAAGGTGTCGACCCCAAATTCTTTTTTGCAGTTTGGATAAAAAAAAAAAGAACTAAACCAACCGACCGACCTCCCAGTTTTGTGGTGGATCGGATTTTTTTTATGTGTCGAGGCGCCTGCCAACTGGTTACTTTGTTTACATTACATTGACCTATAGTGTCAGCGTGAGCTCTTCGTATTTATTATTGACTTGCAGAATCAGCCAATGAGAATGTGTTTTAGTGTGTGGCCAGTTTCTACACTATTCTACTGGCTAACTTTGTTTGGGCCATTGACGTGAAGAATAATCTAGACTGCGCATCGCACGTCTCTCGTGGCAGAACACCTTGGAGGTGCTTGGTTTGTGTTATGGATTCATGTTGTTTCCGTGGTTGGTTCTTGTCGCGCTGTTGTCTGTGAAATCCATGTGCTGTATTACAGGATGCTGAATAACGAGTGTGGAAGCCATTTTGTTGAATTAAAACCAGGGATTAGTGCAGTAACTATTACTAGGATTAGTCATGCAGTGATGTACTGCAGTTTACTCGACTAGTGTTCGGTTTATTTCAGCGCTTGCTTCATCTCTTCACTCATAAATCACAGCGTTTCTCTTATATGGTATTACGTTTAAAAATCCCCCAGATTGTATTGATCTATACTCCCTATAGCAGTGTACCCAATATACCCAGAACCATGGAAGAGCACCATATGCTCAAATTGTAAATGATATTTATATATATATATATATATATATATATATGTATATGTGTGTGTGTGTATACAGTGTATATATATATATATATATGGTCTCGACTTGGTTCCTTGGTGCATTCTTTGTTGGAGTATTAGAGTTAATTAGGTAACTATTAATTATTATGGGCAGATGTGAGTCTAGCATGTCATTTAATGAGCAACACTTGTGTCCAAGGAAAAGATTTCCGGGAAAAAAGAAGACGCTCCTTTTTCTGTCTTGGTTTGTGTAGGTGAGGAGGAGGAGTGTGTCATTGACGGATGGGACTGCACCTTTCCTAGTCAGCCGGTCAGCGTGCCTCCGAGTAAAAACACAGATGACCTGTGTAAGTATAAATTGGGCGCCACCATTATTGCTGCCGCGCAGCTATACTGCGCATATGTTTTCTCTGTTGGGGTCAGATTCATGTCAGCTTGTTTCCGAGCAGGTTGGGGTTCATAATACAAAACGAAGGTGTTGTTTGGATTTCCAACTTTTCATTCAGTCTTGTACTATTAGTATGTGTATTTTCTGTAGTTTTTTTGTTTACAAAGGCATTCTCTTGTATGAGGTCATTTGTTCATTTCAATCAATGTGGAATTATATTGAAGGATAATGCAGAGGGAGAGGAAGAAAGAAATGGTGACTTTGACTGGAGGGATGAGATTGAGGGGTGTGGTGATGAGGATGAAGGTTTTGAAGATGATTTTGATGACATGTTGACTGAAGATGATAAACCACAAAAATTGCTCTAAAAGCAATTTAAGAGCAAAAGCAATTGCTCAGAATTCCTTCAGGAGTTTGCAGGATGGATCAAATGTTTGAGGTAGTGAGCAGAATGGGTCAGGATGTCTGCTAGAGTGGGCAGGATTGGTCAGAAATTCTTTGAGAGTCGCAAGGATGGGTCACAATTACTTTGGGAGTGGCCGGGATGGGTCGAAATATGCGGAAGTGGGTGAGAGGGGTCACAATGAGTGCGGGAGTGCACAGGATGGATCAGAATGTCTGCAAGAGTAGTGGGATGGGGCAGTATGTTTGCAGGATTGGGCAGGATACATTCGAATTCCTTCGAGAGTGGGCAGAAGTGGTCAGAATGTCTGCATGAGTGGGTAGGATAGGTTTAAATTCCTTTTAAGAGGGGCAGGATGGGTCAGAATATTTACAGTAGTGGGCAGAATTGGTCAGAATGTCTGAGAGTGGGCAGGATGGGTTAGAATATCTATGGGAGTGGACCTAATGGGGCAGGATGGGTCAGTATGTCTGAGTGTGGGCATGATGGGTCAGAATGTCTGCAAGAATGGGCAGGATGGGTCACAATGGATACAGGAGTGGGCGGGATGGGTAGGAATGGTTACAGGAATGGATGGGATGTCTGCAGGGGTGAGTGGGATTGGTCAGAATGTCTGCAAGAGTAGTGGGATGGAGCAGAATGTTTGCAGGATTGGGCAGGATACTATCGAATTCCTTCGCGTTTGGGTAGAACTGGTCAGAATGTCTGCATGAGTGGGTAGGATAGGTTTAAATTCCTTTTAGGTGGGGCAGGATGGGTCAGAATATTTACAGGAGTGGGCAGAATTGGTTAGAATGTCTGCAGGATGGGTCAGAATGTCTGAGAGTGGGCAGGATGGGTCAGAATGTCTGTGGGAGTGGACCTAATGGGGCAAGATGAGTCAATGTCTGCAGGAATGGGCAGGATGGGTCAGAATGTCTGAGAGTGCAGGATGGGCCAGAATGTCTGCAGGAATGGATGGAATGTCTGCATGGGTGAGTGGGATGGGTCAGAATGCTTACAGCAGTGGGTGGATGGATGAGAATTCTTTTGAGAGTGGGCAGGTTTGGTAAGACTCTACCAGAGTGGGCAGGATAGGTTATAATTCCTTTGAGAGTGGGCAGGATGGGTCAGAATGTCTGTGGGAGCTGGCAGGATTGGTCAGAGTAAGGATCAGGATGTTAGAATTCTTTCGCTTTCTTTCCCTCTTAACCCACCATGTCTTCAAGAACCTCGCTTTGTGCACAGGGCATCGTCACGCCGGGACAGTGCTTGGGCCTCCTGGCTCCAGTGGAGAGATTTATTTTGTTGTTGCCTGTGCAGACATTCTATACAAATCTTTGCTTTCAGAATTTATTTCTGTGAGAACAGATTGGGGAAGAAGTACTTATGGGTTAGATGGTCGACATGCACATTCCTTTGCTCATGTCATGTAGATCAGACTTTCTCCAGGAGCAGACAGGAGCAGTAAGAATTCCTTGCAGGTTGGTTGGGATTGGGATTTAAAAGAATCAACCCACACACCTCTGTACTCTGGTCATCCAGTTGTAATTTATTTGTGTTTATGCTGTGTTGTTTTTCCCAGGTTCTCATTGTTTTCTTTCCCCTTTTTCCTGCTAGGCACCTTGCTTTTTGGTTTCTTTACCTACTACTCAAAGTTTGATTTTCCTGGATCGGTGGTGTCTCTGAGAGCTGGGTGCCCTTTTCCAATAACAGAGTTTATGAGCAGAGATGAGGAGATGCCTGACAGTCCAGGGGGCTCAGATGCCACCAGAGTGAAAGCAACTGTACGCCCTAAACTGGGACCAGTAAACATCCTGGACCCATTTGAACTCCACCATAATGTAGCTGGCAACCTTACTGAGCGAACATATAAGAATCTTTGTAGGGAATTCTGTGAAGCAGAGAAGTACTGCCGGAGTCTGCAGTACCAACGAAAGTCATCGAAGGGCAAATCCTGGGGCCTGGTTAAGCTTTTCGCTCCTCGTGATGAGGGTCTGTCCAACAAAAAGGAAGCTGTAGAAAAAGTCTCAGAGATTAGCGTCCCATTCAGGGCATCTGTTTTGACACAGTCTTTCCGTACAGATCTCCGTTCAGCAGGAGAAACTTTCCAACTCCTTTGGTTCAAGAAGGTCTGCTCCACACTGGAGGTGGTGTTCAATGACATTCTCAAGTGTACACCTTCAGACCAAGTTGAGGTCAAGCCAGAGCAAACTAAGGTCAAAAAAGATACCACCAAAGAGGAAGTGAACAATAACCAGAATCTTGAAAGTCCAAGCCATCAGCCTACAGCTCACTCTGGAATGAAGAGACCCCTGTCCATGGAAGAAGGTCCCTCCTCCTCATCCTCACCCCAGGAAAAGAGGGTGAAACTGGACCCGTGTGCAGATTTTCCAGAGGTGGCTGAATGGAAATGGACTCAGAGACACCCGGTATGGGCTGGCCGAAGAAAGATCCGGAGAGTTTTGCTAAAAACAAGCGACGAGACCTCCAAGCCTGAAGGAGGCTGCAGCAGCATTGAGAGAAGGGTGACACAGTATATCATAGACAATGACTCGAACCTCAAGGAGATACTTGAGTTCAGGGTGGATGGAGGCGTGGTGGGCAGTGATGAGTGTACCAAGGCTGTGTTCAAATTTAAAGCAACTAATGATCCTGCAGGACATTTTCAAGACTTCTTTCATTTTCTCGATTGTTTCTTGCCCAAGATGTTGGAAACATTGCTGGCAAAAGCCGAATGAATAATTTTGTTCTTTGACTTTATTGCTCCTTCACATTTATGTTAAGCATCTAAAATTTGTTTGCTTTAGTGGTGGAAATGACGTTCATAATTCTATTCGTATGCAGGCACAAAAACTAACCACAATTATTTGTGATTGTTTGGCTTCTCTTCTTTTTCCTTGTTTGTTCTTATCCAGTCAATAATTGTGATTAGTCATTTATTTTATGGTTTATTCATGCTTTAAAATAAACAAGTTGTGGTTGGATTTGAGTTACTTTGTAGTCTGCTTTGGTTTGTTTACTCATTTAAAAAAAAAAAAAGTATTTCAAAGTGCTGGCTATTAAACATAACACTGCCAGTTTTTACCTTCAATTTCACTTTAGACATGTTCCAACATTCGCAAATGTTTCAGGGATTGTTTTTAGTGAACAAATAAAGGTGAAAGGTTAAGTGAAACACTGAAGAAAAAGAACAACGATTCCATGCACACTTGAAACTAACGTCGTGATTACCAAAGCCAGGGGTTTATCTCATGGTACTCTCATATAATGTGGGAGGATATCGTCATCAGTATGTCCGTCCTTCTGTAATCATTTCATTACCAGCCCAGAACTCGGAAACCTTTGGAGATTTACTTATCAAACTTGGCAGTTATTTCTGTTGGGCAGTGTAGTTGTGCCTTTTGATATTTGGGGATTTTTTGCAAATAATTTTTTCTTCATGTTTCCATGCCAACCAATTTAACATGTAAGAATATGGGTGGTGTACATTTCCAACCCAGAACTTGAAAATCATTTGCAGGTCCTTAAAAAGTCTTAAGGCAGTTCATTATAGAAATGGTTTCCATCTGTCTAAGCGGCTCAGAAAATGAATCAATGGGTCACTTTTTCTATATTCGGCTTGTCAAAAAATTTTAGTGAGATAACTGGAAAGAAATTACATAAAATCACCACGTTTGGTGTGGGGCTGCCACAAACGATTATTTTGATAATCGACTAGTCACTGATTATTTTTGCTATTAGTAGATTACTCATATGTAAATTACATGACATCACTGTTATAACGTAACAGCAAACACATATGTGACCCAGTCTGGCAAAATGAGTCACAGTGACCAAAAATTCAAAATTGAGTTAGCCATACCATTTA
>JAQMYF010000021.1:12570327-12587647 GCA_030014195.1 Neosilurus mollespiculum
AAAATACAAACCATATAAGAAAATTTCATTACAGTCCAACATGTAGTCCGGTTGGTTTTACCACAACTGTAAGTCCTGGATAACTGCAACAAGAGAGTCTATATCACCAGCAGAGAAAAGTCGTCTTTACAGTCGCTGAGTGCAGATCTAAGTCCATATGGATCTTCATCTGCAGGAGCGAAGGGCTTCCAAGGTGAGAACTCCAGCCAGCATCAGCACACCAGGACTCACAGAGCAGAAGGATCAGGAGGATCCTTTATGAGGTTGGTATTTAAATGGTGGTGTGGAACACAATGGCACGTTCACTTTTTAGTTATCAGACAACAGATGAAGGATTAGTTTTGAGTTGTAGATAAAGGTTGGTTCTCATCAAGTCGTCGTATATCAGGAAATCATTTAGATGCCTACGCAATTGGAGTGGCTATAAGAATCATGAGAAACATGCTCTGTCCGATTGTTTGCACTGAGGAAAGACACTTTGACCTATTTTATGCAGTATATAGTCACACTATGCCTTCGGTGCAGTTTTGATTGGTTGAGATCCAGGAACCTTGATACACGACGTCTCTGTATCACTACACTAGAAGAGTTTCAATGCAGACCATGTTAAAAAGTATTTGGGTTATTTTGGGTATCCTCCAGGACCAGGGTTAGGAATCTCTGCCTTAAATAATAACTTTTTTTAGTTTTTTTGTTTGTTTGTTTGTTTGTTTTGTTGTGGGTTCTTTTTTTCTGTCCAAAAGTTTTGGTAGCGGTATCGTAATCACTGGCTTTATTTTGGTTTTTTTTGTTTGCCTGTGAACAAAATCCTGAGTACATGCATGCATTGATTTTCATCAGACTTGGTGAGGACACTATGCTACCTGGTTCCCGCAGATGATATGATTTTGGAATGTCATTTGAAGCAATTTGCATAAGATTTACGGAGGACCAAATTTATGACATTTCAGACCAGCAGGCCATTCTACAGTTCATGGGTCCAAAACACACAGCGCCCCCAGTGGCGCCTGATACCCCGGTTTCCTCCACTTCACTATCACCGAAGTATCAGCTCAAAGTGCAAACAGTAGGGCATGCAATAAAGATCTCGCATTAAAATTAATACCCAAAGTAGTAATTCCTTTTTTTTTCTTACTTTGTGGACTGAGAATCGAACATCAATTTACGGTTCTGCATGTAACCAGTGGTGTCCATGCAAGTTACATACGGAACCGACCCATTTATCCTGTGAGGGGTGATGTTCCATGTTACGACGTTCACTGTACAATTGAGTTCCTCCTGAAGTGGATTTATTTCACACGTAGACGAGCGCTAATTAATTTATTCACCAAAAACAAATGGGATGAATTTGGCGTCCGTATGTGAATGAATTTGAAGATGAATTTGGTGTTACAAAAGGATTTATTCCTGTTTGCTACTAATAAAAATGCAGTTATGTGCATGAAGTAGTTCTCTCACTGTCCCTGTAACAATGGCTCATGAATTTATGATGAATATTGGGGAAATAAGCAGGACCTGATTGAAACTTGGGGATTGTGAATGACACACTTTATGGTACCAGTTTCAGAGAACCCCCCACATATATATTCATATAGGGCCTGTTTACCACATTATCCATGCTGCAGGGTGGAGGTACCTTAGACTCTAAGTGCACCTCTAGTTTTAAAGGCCTTTTCTCCCATTGAACATTCGAAGTATTACATTTTTGGATTTCACATCTTTTTTGAATCTGACAACCTGTATACGCACTGTGCTGCTGTCACATGACTGGCTGAATTATCTGGATTTTCCTAGTAAAGTGGTCAATGCGTTTTTGTTGCTAATGTGTCATGTTGTGCATGTTATTGTCCCTTTAATTTGTTCTGTTCCCGCAGCCTGCTATTATTCTTCTTGCAGTACAAATGAAATGTGTTAATCCAGCTGAGCTTGCAATGCGATGAGACTGCGGATGTCGTCTCCTTCTATCTCTCAGTATCTCTTGAGAAATAGACCCTTTCTCTCACTTATTCATGATTCTGTGGTAATAAAAAGACCTTATTTGGGTTGCTTTATTACCATCATCCTTCCTTTGAGCCTGTACACTTTACCTCATCTCTATTCGTCTGTGTGTTCTTTATTCCGCTCTTGCTCACAAGCGCAAACAGGCCTCTGAAGCACTCTGCTCATATTAACTGCCTCGTCCTGTGCCCCAGACGGCATGTGTGTTAGCGTGTTATCAGTGAGGCGCCTATAAAGATACGCGAATTTAGGCCTCGTTCGAGTGAGCACGGAGAGGATTGTACCATTAGCACTACCATTTGACACGGCGGTGAGAGGTTTTAAAGTGGCGGTGTCTCTGGTGGCGAAGATGTTTGCCCTGTGTCCAGTCAGCGTCTGGAGGACTGACGCAGCACTCTCTGGCTCTGATTTTATAACGTTTAATGCTCAGCGTCACTGGGATTCACGCGATGGAGGATCACCGGTGCTGGGAGCCAAATCTTGACACTGACGTGCGGAAACGTTTGTTTAACTCTTCCTACCATCAGTCTTCTTTTTAAAATCTTTGCCTCCAGTGATTAGCAGTGGCATTCATGTTCCCCTGCAGCTAAATTCCGATAGCATGCATAGCCGGTAATCATCTCAGTTCCTTTTTTTTTTTTTAAGAATTTAATCTCAAGAAGCTCCCTAATGAAAACTATAAATCATGCATGTCCAATTCTACTCCTGTAGGACCACCCTTATGTTCTTTCAGCTCTAAACGTGGAAATACATTGCTAAAGGTGCATTCAAAAAAATAATGCATAAATAGTGCATTTTTATACACCTTTAAGACATGGATTTTATTTTCCAGCAGAAGAGCAATCTCTCTTTTTTTCCATAATGTGCTCGCCAGTTTCAGTAAATATAGAAATGTGTAACCAAATTCATCATAGAACATTTTATTTATCTTACAAGTTCTGTGCCGATTTTCATGAAATTTCTACAAGACTCTGGGCTTTGGATAAGGAAGAGTCTGTTCGACTTTGGAAACAATCTGTATAAAATTCTGGTTTCAGGAATTTTTTAAAGGATTCTTTAACTCTGTGAGATATATGTTGCTTTAGTTACTATGTTGTTTTGTAGGCTGAGAATTACCTGGATCTGCATTTTGTAAAAAGTGGAGATACGTCCAGTTAATTTTCAGCCCGTGATTTTATTTTATTTATTTATTTATTTATTTTTACAGCTTCCGTAGTACATTTGTTGTCAGTCGCTGCTTTCCCACTGTTGCACCAGACCCGAGTGTGCAAATGTCAACCAAGGCCATTACCATTTCTCTTGTTACCTCCAGGGCTTGAATGCACCTCCTCAAAGCTATTTCAAGGTTAATACCCTGAGAATTTTGGCCTGACTCATTATTATGAATAACCCATAGACCAGACGAGGCTAACTGGTGCATAAGGTGGTGTCAAGGTTAAAGATAGGCTGATTTAGCCCATTATGCACACTGATGTAAACAGATTCAGCACCACAGTGTATTTGTAATTCGTGTCCAAATATGTATTTATGGCGGCATGGTGGTGCAGTGGTTAGCATGTCCGCCTCACAGCAAGAAGGTCCTGGGTTCAATTCCTGGGTTTGGGGAGTTTCTGTGGGGCGTTTGCATGTTCTCCCAGTGCTTGTGTGGGTTTCCTCCAGGTACTCTGGTTTCCTCCCACAGTCCAAAAAACATGCACAGTAGGCTAACTGGCTGTTCCAAATCACCCCTAGGTGTGTGAGAGAGTGTGAATGGTTGTATGTGTGTTGGCCCTGCAATGGCCTGGCAAGCTGTTCAGCGTGCACCCCGCCCTCGCCCAGAGTTGGTTGAGATAGGCACCAGCCTCCCCGAAAACTTAATTAGGACTAAGCAGCTTAGAAAATGAATCAGAAATGAGATACAATATCCAAAATTGATATTTGGATATGAACTGAAAGTAATAAAGAAGAAAAACCACCTTGATTGTTGATGAAAGGTAATTAGCATTTCATTAGCATTTTTACACGTTTATATTGGTTCAGAAATAGGCTGATGCGCAGTGTGTACTGCATGTTTGGATCAGAGTTGGAGATTTAATTTTCTGTGACATAAAATGATTGATTGGAGACTTCACTACTTCACCATGAGGTTTACTTACCAAACATATAGCTCCAGCAATCATCCTTTTAGGAGTGCATTATCCCAGACGTATTGTTTGTGGACTTAGCGTAGCATGAGAGTTTGTGTTAGCTCTTATCTCAGCTGGCTTTCTCCGTATTTACCCGCACCAATCGGCTGAAGTGGAGGATCATCATAACATCTACTGCGCACTGGTGGACTTTTTATTGTGCGGTGAACGATGACGGCGGTGGGACTGGAGGAAACTGCAAGAACTCTGCAAATGTTTATTTTAGTGCTTTTTACGTCCGCAGTGGAGGTGTACAGAATACAGTACCGTGTTACACCAAGTATGGAAAGGTCATGTGATATTCACTAAACTAACTTTAAATGCATGCGTTACAATGTTGATATGTTAAGATTGTTGACACGACATTCCAGCCAGCGTCCACTCACTCATTAATCATCTCTTTCCTTCCATGTCTTAATTTGTTGATTGGCCAAATTTGGACTAATAATGAATTTATTGTTGTTGATTCTGGGCACTGAGACGCCTCTTAAAGGCTCGATACATCTGAAGCATGAAAGAACCCAGATCGCTGCACTGTCAACATTGCTGGCGCCATCCTTCTTTTTCAGGAGACATGAGCACAGCAGTCCATGCGGACACCGATGAGTTATTGGTTTGGTAGGAAGAAGGGAACAGAAAGAAAAGATGGATAACACACGGCATTTAGCACGATTATAGCTACAGGTTTCTGAGGCGGAAGCTCCCAAAGCATAACCAAGGAGTTTTAGATGATACGCAGCATAACTCTGTGCCTTTACCACACATCCATCAAAGAAATACACGACTCCAATCTCATATGAGCTGCCGAGGTTTTAGGCCTGGAGCGAGGAGCCTTATATTTATTTATTATATTACTATGTACTGGAGAAAGTGCATTTGAAAACAGTTTGGAAAACATTTAGGGAACACGAACACCATCACGGAAAGCGACCACACTGTCCACCACATACGATGTGACTGGAATCATTGATTCGTTTTGGTTCGATATTAAGAAATACGAGACACTATTTATTGGGTCAAGAGTTTTTATGGTTGGTATAAAGTGCGTCTTTAAAACAACAACACGTCCGATTCCTACAATCTTCTTATAATCCTATAATCTTCATCCAAATCATTCATTTATTTGCCGAATTGCTTAATCCTACTATAATCTCGTAGGAGGGCTGGAGCCTATCTCAGCTGACTCTAGGTGAAGGTGGGATACACCTTAAACAGCTCACCAGTCCATCACAGGGCCAACACACAACCATTCACACTCACACCCAGGGGCAATTTGGAACAGCCAGTTAGCCTAATATGCATGTCTTTGGAATGTAGGAGTAAACCGGAGTACCCAGAGGAAACCAATGCAAGCATGGGGAGAACATGTCAACTCCACACAGAAACACCCTCGCCAAGCCTGGCTCGAACCCAAGGCTGTCTTGCTGTGAGGCGGATGGCGCTCATTTATTCATTTATTTTCTAAGCTGCTTAATTGTAATTAGTGTCGCGGGGAGGCTGGCGCCCATCTCAGCCAGGCGGGGTACACCCTGAACAGCTCGCCAAACCATCGCTGCGCCAACATACACACACAACCATTCACACTCACTCTCACACCTAGGGGCAATTTGGAACAACCAATTAGCCTATTGTGCATGTGTTTGGAGTATGGGAGGAAACCGGAGTACCCAGGGGAAACCAATGCAAGCATGCGGAGAGGACCTTCTTGCTGTGAGGCGGATGCCACTGTGCCACCTTTGTTCAGAATAAACTGTCCTAATTTTTAAAAAATTTTATTTCAAACATTCATTACCATTTTTCCAACTTTTACATTGAAACAGTCCAAATGGCAACCTTACCCTTTTCCGCATTATTAAAATATAAATCATCCTTGAAACACTCACTCACTCATTTGCTGAACCATTTAATCCTACTAGTGCTGTGTGGAGGCTGGAGCCTATCACAGCCGCCAACACTGGGTGAAGGCAGTGTACACTCTGAACAGCTCGCCAGACCATCGCAGGACAACACACAGCAACACAACCATTCACACTCACGTTTACACCTACTGGCAATTTGGAGTAGCCAATTGGCCTAATGTGCATGTCTTTGTTGGTGGGAGGAAACTGGAGTACCTGGGGGAAACCCACGCAAGCATGGAGAGAGCATGCAAACTCAACACAGAAACACCAGAGCCGGGGAATCGACCCGGGACCTTCTTGCTGTGAGGCAGACGTGCTAACCTCTGTGCCAAAGTGCCACCCACCCTCGAATCATTTTTATTTAAATCAAAAAAAAAAAAAAAAAAAAAAATTCTAATGGAACCTTAATGGAAGTTTGAGACAATCTTTATATTTTTACACCCTTAAAGCTTTGTAGTGGTATTTCAAAAATAAATTCTTTAATAAATAACACCAACTTTATTTTAACCTTAATGTATGTAAGCTGGGTTAGAAATCCTTCACCAGACTTTCTTTTAACGCTTATAGAATTAGCCAATGTTTAAACGTGTAATGAGCCTTTAATGTTGTATGTATTTGCCCCATGTCCCCCTCAGCTTTGACTCAGACTCCGTAAACAAACAGTGATGAGGGTGGAGTGTTCCCTCGTTCCCTTCCCTCCCTGCCTGTATATAAGCCGCAGCACTCGAGAAGACACGAGAAACGAGAGCAACGTCTGAGCTGCACCTCTGCTCCGACCCTCCACCTCCACTACACAGTGAGTGATTCTCTTCTCCTCTTCATCGTCGTGTACTTATTGTCATCAGGCTTCAGAACTTCAGCTTGTCTCTAAACGTTGATTCATTTTCTCCTACAGCAGTTCCGACAGCCATGCAGCTGAAACACGCTCGTTCGAATACGTTATCGTTTCTATGGTGACCGCTCATTCGCAGAGATGGTTTCAGTAAGCTGGTGCTATTGTAATGGGTAAAGAAGGAGTCTCCAGTGTCAGACGTAAATCTGTAACTGTAAAAGTTGCAGTCAATGATGAAAGGGATCAGGATAACAGAGAGAGAGAGCACCTTCCTGCTCTCCTTAAGGTCCTCTATCGCAAAATAGAATCTGTGACTGTACTGTTATTTCATTTTAAAATTATTAGTTAATAAAACACTAATTGATTGGTCACTAGAATTGTGTATTATGTAAAATAAAATTTCAAAGAATAAATAATAGCCTGTGTTTTACTACAATTTTCAAAAAAGTTCAGAAAATTTGTAGTAAATATAACAAAATATACTTATGAGTAAAGTTCTTTTAAACTTAGTTTTTTTTAATCTTTAAAAAGCTATTAAAATTTTAAATAGCTATTTCTTTGTTTAACCTTTGACCTTCTTTAATCTAAAATTGGAAGTGAAACCTGGTATGTAAATAATAGCTGCGTAAATTCTACAGAATGTGCACAAACCATTTAAACTATATTCTATGTATATTTTCAATGCATTTAAAATTTTTTTGTATTTTTTTAAGTTTTTACTTTCATAATCACAAAGCTTGAATGTTGTTTTAGATACTTACTACTATACTTACAGTTATATTTCAACAGAATCTGAAGCTTTTTTGGAGAACATCACCTCATTTCTCTAAGATAGTGAAATGATTCATTGTGGTATCATTTGAATCGAATCATTTGACTTGATGATTTGACTTGATGAAGTGAAAGTTGACCCCTTTGGCGTGCAGGTGGATCCTTGGCATTATTTTCTAAACCAGATGAAGTTTGTTAGATTTTGACCAGCGATTTGAGCGATAGTAGAGTGAATACACGATCGCTCACCTACATGTATGAAAAAAGAAAGAAAACCCTAGCTCAGATATGTGAGTCACAGAGAGTCTTTCACCAAGAACATGTTAATTACATCCTAATGGAGATTTTGTTTTTGTTTTTGCTTGAATAAAATCGAGCTTCTACGTTCCATTAGATGATACAGCAGTCGGACTGATATTTCATTTAAAGCCAGCTCTTAAAATTTTTTAAATATGCTAGTAACAAGTAAATTTAGCATGTTAACTTTTACTCTTGTTGCTAATTCCTTCCACATATTCACTTCCTGTCCATGACTGACCTCATTATCATCTATATCTGTGCTTCTCAGACTCACAGACACCATGAAGTCTTGGTTGGCGCCCGTAGCCGTGGTGCTGTGTGTCCTGGTGTGTGTTGCAGAGGCATACCCACCCAAACCGGAGCCTCCTGCAGGAGACGCAGGGCCCGAAGAGCTGGCCAAGTACCACACGGCGCTGCGCCACTACATCAACCTGATCACCAGGCAGAGGTGAGCAGTTACATCTGTATTACACACATAACGTATATGTGGGTTTGTATTTATCATTCCACACCAGCAATTCCATTCACACTAGATTTCTTCCCCTTCTGCTCTGCCGGAGTGATATGCCGTACCACGACTACAGCTTAGCCAAATTGGTTATTATTAATATTAATAATTTTTATTTATAGATAAAAGCAGATCCCTGACCCCTTTTCCTTTTCCTTCCCCACAGCAAATTTCCAACAGCTGCGATTATTTCTATTCACCAAAGAATGACTCGTCAGAACATGCTATCCATTTACAGTCACCTCCAACGTTATAGAATGTCGATGATGATGCCATGCCCACTCTAAACTGTTCTAGAAAATGAATCCACACGTTCTAACCAATTTTTCTTGAATTGTTTTATTTTCTCATTTCTTTCTTTCTTTCTTTTTATGCCTTATTCTCCTGCTCTTACATTCCTTTCACTCTCTTTCCTTAACTCACTCTGATTTTTTTCTTTTGCTGTCTCTCTCCTTCTTTCTTTCTTCCTTCATTTCTTTCTTTCGCTTTATCTCTTCCTCTTCCTCATTCTATTCTCTCTCTCTCTCTCTCTCTCTCTCTCTCACTCACTCTCTCTCCTTCTTTCTTCCTTTCTTTCTTTCCCTTTATCTCTTCCTCTTCCTCATATTCTATTCTCTCTCTCACTTTTTCTCTCTCACTTTCTCTCTCTCTCTCCTTCTTTCTTTCTTCCTTCCTTTCTTACTTTCTTTCTTTCTTTCTCTTTCCCTTTGTCTCATCATCTTCCTCATGTTCTATTCTCTCTCTCACTCTCTCTCTCTCCCCTTCTTTCTTTCTTCCTTCCTTCCTTTCTTTCTTTCTTACCCTTTATCTCTTCCTCTTCCTCATATTCTATTCTCTGTCTCTGTCTCTCTCTCTCTTTCTTTCTTCCTTCCTTTCTTACTTTCTTTCTTTTTCTTTCCCTTTGTCTCTTCATCTTCATGTTCTATTCTCTCTCTCTCTCTCTTTCTTTCTTCCTTCCTTTCTTTCTTTCTCTTTCCCTTTGTCTCTTCATCTTCCTCATGTTCTATTCTCTCTCTCTCTCTCTCTCCTTCTTTCTTTCTTTCTTTCTTTCTTTCTTTCTTCCCTCCTTTCTTACTTCCTTTCTTTCTTTCTTTCTTTCTTACCCTTTATTTCTTCCTCTTCCTCATATTCTATTCTCTCTCTCTCTCTCTCTCTCTCTCTCTCTCCAGATATGGGAAGCGATCCTCTCCAGAAGTAGAGATGGCTGAGCTGCTCTTTCATGGTGATGGACAGGACATGAGGCCACGGTGAGAGGAGACACGGAATGCTTGTAATCATGTGATCTGATTAATGCGTCACACACAGAGTCTGACTCTCATTCTGTTTTTATTCCAGAATGGAAAGAATGGATGATGGGCTGGCCTGGTAGTTATCCCTCACTGCATTCCTGCACTTCCTGTTTATCACTCCCTTTCCCTCTCTCCCATCTCTCTGGAGGTTACACTGAACTGCCAAAGCAGCATCAGGATAATGGCACATGTAGCTCTCTCTCTCTCTCTCTCTCTCTCTCTCTTTTCTGTGAAACAACAATTGTAAATAATTTGTTACTCACCCAATTGCGAATAATAAAAAATGGCTGAATGTTAAAACTCTTTGAGCTCATTTTGTGCTCTTCTTCTTTGAGATCAGACTGTAGGATGTCTCCTGACTCATGCTGATGATTTAAATGAACCCCATGTTCCCAATAAATCTGAACAGAAACAAAAGACTTTCCTGATCACTATGAATGATCTTGCACTCTTTTGCAACTAGATGGCAGCATTAAACAGTTTTATTTCTGCATTACTCTTGCTCTAGGCAATGTTTGATTGTGCATAAAGGTCTAGTATTCATTTTTAGCACAGTTTAAGTGCAATCACAGTTAGAATGTGTTCTAGGCGCTTGAGTTTTTGCCCAATAGCAAATAGTTTTAGGTTTTATGCACCATTCTGGACATATAATTCTAACATAAACAGTTTTTAGACTCTTTGTGTATGGAACAGTTGCTTGGCAACTAAGAAAACTGGACGTTGAGAATAAACTAGGGAAACAGTGAAGCTGGAATTGTGACAAAAACTGTCCGAAGTATCAGCTACTTTCATCAGCTACCGTGTGTTTGTTACATATGAAAGTCTGAGTATCGGTATGATTAAAGCTGCCCTGTAATTACACTTTGCACATACTCCCAATGCCATGTTAGCATTCCACCAAACCTAAGGCCCCCGTCACACATTGAGGATTTAACCAGCGTATTCCGATGTATATACGCTGGTGTACGTTGAATAAGTTATGGGTAAGCTTTGTGTAAGTTACAGCACACTGATATAAGTTGTAGTATGGCGAGGTCTTCGAAAAATTATTGCATGCACCAGATTTAGCGTATGGCTCATACATTCTGCATACACTGGCCATAAGTTGTAGGTAAGTTATGTGATCGTTCACATGTTATTCGTAAGCTACTATTAAAATTGAATATAATGTCTATTGTACTTTGAACCTACGTATAACTTATACCAACGAATGCCTAACGTGTTGGCAGCGTTCGCAATCTATGACCAACGATAATATAACTTATGCAATGGTGTCTCCCTGACGATCGATCACGTGACGTAGCCTATAAAAGGCTGCCGCTTGCTGATTCAGACCGGATCTGCACTAGACATCGCAGTATCAACATCACCGTCATGCTGAAGAAATCGTTGAGGTCGTGCTGATGTTGGAGGACAGCTAGTAGGTATTCTCGTCTCAGCCTTGCTGGATCCTCCATCTCTCGGATGACATGGACATCTGCTCCTCCTGGAGTCTTGAGGAGTACTGACCAGTTCCGCGTTTGAACCCCATTTTATATACCGATCCCCCTAAACACCGTCAATACGGCCATAATACACTCGCTGTAAGTTACAAAGACGTTCAGTAAAAGTTCTGTGGTCGTCCGGAACACATCAGATACGTCTACATACGTCAATATATGCTGGAGATAAGTTTGATACAAGTTAGCTATACGTTTTCGATAGGTTCTGGATTACTAATAAGTTATGCATACATTTAAAACTGGAATAACATCCATAGTTCAGCCTATACCAGCGTTGTCATACGTCGGTGTAAGTTCTGCAAATGGTTCCTATTGCGACAAGTAACTAACCAGTAAAAAACCAGCCATGACCTAAACGCTAAACTGAACTGAGGAGTTGATATATTTTTTCTTTAGGCTGTTGAGAACTAGTTTATACTACATCTACTGAAGTAAACAAATAAGACCCATTCATGATAATATGTACCATCAAATATTTATGATATTTTAGATTATATAACTGCAATTTACTTTCAGTCACCAATAATCAAGGTGATAATTATTAGTGAAAGTTTTCTGTTTGGCTTTGTTGAGATTTACTTTTGGGTTGCAGTAGGAATTTTGGGTATTATTATTATTATTATTGTTGTTGTTGTTGTTGTTGTTGTTGTTGTTGTTGTTGTTGTTGTTATTATTTACTTGTTGGCGGTTTACTAAAACACACAGATAATAAAACATGTTATATTTGCTACGTGATAATTATCAGTGTGCACAAAAGTAGCATCAAAACCCAAAAGATCTCACTTGCAGAGCTGTTTACCATTTTGGGTCACTCTGTTGGCAAAGACATACATTTCATACCCTGCAAATTTTGGGCAAAGTGGAATTAAAGTGGACTAAAAATCTGTTGTTCCAACATTGATCCTGTGGACAAAATTATATCGGACCAACGTTGGCATGGTGGATTTAAATAGATTTGAATGTTTGTTGCCTCTGGGAGCCCAGCATTGGGCCCTGTGGACAAACAGACATTGGGCCAACAATAGCACCCAACTGAAAAAAAAGGAATCTTTTACAGGATGGTCAATAAACCATACAGCTCATTACATCCACCAAAGAGTTTATGTTTTACCAGCATTTGTTTGTTTGTCTGCTTGTTTGTTTGTCCTGAAATTTTTAGAATAAGTGGAGAATGGGTCAAACAACAAATGATTAGTTTGACTGAATGAAAAACAGCAGAGAGACTGTCCTTCCTTGGCGGAGGTTTGTGGTCTCTGAGTGCTTCTAGTTTACTTATAAAACTGCAAAAAATTGTACCTCAGGCTACTTTTTATATTTTTATTATTATTATTATTTTTTTTTTAAATCAAAACAGGTAACACTTCCAACTTTTGGTGTGAAAGTACATTCGTCTCACTGTAATCCAAATATTAGGCTATTGTTTACTACTTTTCATGTTTTTAAAGGTAGAAACATTAAATTTAATTTCTTTGAAAGTGCCTCCAGACTTTTGCGCAGTGCTGTGCATAATTCATGGGCATAAAAAATTGGATAAACCAAATATTACTTAGAACACAATAATCAGTTTGATTGCAGTGTATATATATATTGGGCAGCGGTGGCTTAGTGGTTAAGGCGATGGGTTAATGATCCCAAGGTCAGCGGTTCAATCACCACTGTTGGGCCCTTGAGCAAGGCCCTTAACCCTCACTTGTATAAAAATGATAATTGTAAGTCACTCTGGATAAGAGTGTCTGCCGAATGATGTAAATATATATATATATATATATATATTTACATACAGTCGTGTGCAGTGAAGATTATACACCACCACTTTTGTCTAAAAGGGCTCCTAATAAAAAGAAGAAAAAATTACTTCTCTATAATTTTTTTGGGTGAAAATGTATTGAACAATGCTATTGTATCATTCTGCCAATATATTGAGGTAAAAGTTTGGCTAATAAACAAAAACACTGAAAATACCAATTTTTCAGAAAAATTAAAAGGTGTCGCAAATTTTATTTTTTTAAATAAATAAATAATTTTTAAATGAATGAACTTCAGACCATATGGAATGATTTAGTGGGTAAGGAAATAAAAAAATTCAGTGATGCAGGGATGATGATCACTTAACAAAATGAGGATAAATCAGAAACCAAGTTTTATTCAAGTATTTATTTCATGTAATATTGGATCATATTGATGAGAATAAATAAACAAACAACAATATATAGTAATAACAAAAATAACAGTCTCTTTTTTGAGAAAAAAAAGTCGATATTTAGTGTGAACACCCTTTACTTTTATTTAACTTTTCAGGCATAGTGTTCACACATTTGTATTTTTTTTACTCGATAAACCATTCCATACGGTCTGAAGTTCATTCAAACCGTGCAAAAGTCGAAAAAAAAAAAAAAAAAAAAAAAGTTAAATAATATTTAAATAAATAATGAAAAATTTGTGACACCTTTCTATTTTCAGTGTTTTTGTTACATAAAACTATAACATTAATTAACAATAGCATTGTTTAAAACATTTTCACCAAAAAAATTATAGGGAAGTAATTTTTTACTTTTTTTTTTTTTTTTACTTTTTTTTTATTAGGAGCCCTTTTACACAAAAGTGGTGGTGTGTAATCTTCACTGCACACTACTGTATGTATATATATGGAATTGTATATTTGAGGTGTTTAAAAGGGCCTGGGGGAGTAAAAGCCCCCCTTTAGTTAATAGGGGTAACAGGAGCCTGTTTTGGATCCGAAACAGACGCTTTAACTCTTCACGCTGCGGGTTACTCAGTGCCAGCAGAGCTGCTTAAAAGGGCGACAGACGTGAGCGTGACGCTAAACAGCGCAGCAGCGGCTGAGGCGGGCCCCACCAAAGCGTTGCGTTTCCGCTTTAAGAGCCCAGCAGCGCGCTGACCAAATGGATCACCCAGGATTCAGTGGGAGCTGATTGGAGCATCATTATCCCTCTTCACAAATTTACTGGTTTCCCCCTTCCGACAGCATCTTAGCGTATTCAGGGCTTTATTTAACGTATGTGGAAGGTTGTTCGGCGGGTGGTAGTAGTGGAGAGCAGCCTGTAACCGGGTCCTCATCTTAAATCATCACCTCACACTGGAGAACAGCAGCATCACGGGTAGGTCGCGCGCCTTCATTACCGCGTCATAACCACGCTGTGCGCGGCTATTAAGGACAATAAACCGTGCTAGCAGTGTTACCATGTGTGTACATAGGCGACATGGGCATTACGGCTGGGTCCTTACCTGCACGGATAACAAGCACTCTGCAGCAGGTCATGGGAAATATACGCTTAGAGACAGGGCGCTGTGGTTGTCAGGGGGCGTGGTCTGTTGTCTAGGCGACTCTGCAGTGTGTGCAGCACGAGCATCATCACTCTGTTAATTACCGCTGTGTTCACAACATCTATGCCGTTTATTGGAGTTTTCTGTCAGGGACACGCTGGAGAACACTCCCTCCGGTCCCTGTGCGGTGTCACAGAGTCCTGGTTTCACTGGGATGAGAACCAGCCGGCTTGCTAACAACAACAACAACAACAACTACCAGCTAATGTACACATATTCTGTTCTCCCAAACATCCGGGTACTTTTAGTCCCTCCACTCAGGAGCACATCTGTTGATGTGGGGATTGGTTACAGTAGGGGGTTTACATTCCCATGGGATCTGTGTGAGTAGTGAGAAGTATCAACCGCGTTCAGCAGCAGGCATGTGGGGTACAGTTCCACCTTCCATCCATCCATCCATCCATTATGTAGACCACAGGTGTCAAACTCAAGGCCAAATCCGGCCCGCCAACCCATTTTATGTGGCCCGCAAGAGCTCTTAAAGAATACGATTATCGTACATTTCTTGCGTCGACCGTTACCGTGAACCGTAATGCATCATCCCTCCACTAGATGGCAGCAGCCTATTTCAAGTAAAACAGCTAGTCGTTCACGACTCAAGAAAGACTGCATGCTAGCTTGTCGCTGTTAAGCGTTGTCAGAAAATGCAAGTGAATAAAGGAAAAGGGGACAAATGCCTAAACAAATCATTATGCCATGTAGATTTCATGGTTGCCCTTTTACAATAGTTGTTCACTGATTTCTTGGCCCTCGATAACCTTTAAGTTTAGTGATGTGACTCTCAGTGAAAATGAGTTTGACACCCCTGATCTAGACCTCATCCATCAGGGTCCTGGGAAAAGCCGGGGCCAATCCCAGCTGACGTCAGGTGGGAGGTTGGAGCGCACCCTGAACAGGTCACTGGTCTGTTACGGGTACACAGACACAAAACAAAAATTCAAGCTTTTATTAACACCGCTGGGAAATTTAGAGTAGTCAGCTGACCTAATGTGCAATGGTTGCACACTGTGGGAGGAAGCTGGAGTACGTGGAGGAAACCCACACAGGGACGACATGCACTCCGTTTCAAGAGACAAACCCAGAACCTTCTCACTGCGAAGGCATAGTGATGACAACTGAGCCATCAAAGTTAATAGCAAAAGTCTGATCACTGGATTCTAATTTTATGGTCTTGAATATATAATCAATAGGTGTTTATGAAAGTGTGTGTCATTTAAATTAGAGGCCGGTGGTGTAGTGGTGAGGGTGCCTTTAGCAATGTCTACACCACAAGTGTGCCTCTGTCCACCCAGCAGGATAAATGCGTACCAGTGAAAAATACTGGGAAGGTAACCTGTGATGCCTGCGTCCCATCCTAAGTTGCTTCCTGCTACAGAAACGAGGAAGATCCGACTTTGGTGAGCCACTAGGCTCGGGTGTGAAAGCCCAAAAGATTTTACCTTTTGTTATGCTATATTATATATATACTTTATCTGTAGACACTGTGTCAACGTTTCCTTTTTAAAAAATAAAAAATAAAAAAAATCAACAATTACTTTCCCTAAATTAATAATAATAATAATAATAATAATAATAATAGCAATTATTATTATTATTATTATTGTTCATTAATTAATAAGTAAATAAATAAATAAATTTATTTTCTAAGCCGCTTAATCCTTATTAGGCTCGTGGGGAGGCTGGGGCCCATCTCAGCCGACTCTGGCCAAAGGAGGGGTGCACCCTGAACAGCTTGCCAGACCATTGCAATACACATGCAACCATTCACACTCACACTCACACCTAAGGGCAATTTGGAACTGCTAATCAGCCTACTGTGCATGTTTTTGGACTATGGGAGGATCCCGGAGTATCCGGAGGAAACCCACGCCTATTATTATTATTATTATTATTATTATTATTATTATTATTATTTCATACATTTTCATGTTTTTTTTTTCCACAGAATGTTACTTTCAAATTTCAGCTCAGACTAAAATGATTCTTACAATATTGACAAAGGCCCCAATTTCTCAGATTTCAAGTTTGTCTCATTAACGTATTTTAAAAAATCAATCATGTCAAGTACAGCAAATTAAAAAAATTTGTCACTTCAAGTAGAGCATATTTTAAAATATTAGTCAAATCAAGAAGAGTGTATTTCAAAAAATTAGTCAAGTGGAGCATATTAAAAGAATTAGTCAAGTAGAGCATGTTTTAAAATATTAGTCACGTCAAATAGAGCATTTTTCAAAAAATTAATCATGTCAAGTAAAGCGCATTTTAAAAAAAATTTCACGTCAAGTAGAGCATATTTAAAAATTAGTCACGTCAAGTAAAGCTCATTTTAAAACAATTAGTCACGCTAAGTAGAGCGTATTTAAAAAAAAATAGTCATGTCAAGTAGAGCGTATTTTTAAAAAAATTGGTCACATCAAGTAGATTGTATTTTGAAAAAAATTGTCATGTCAAGTAGAGCGTATTTTAAAAAAATTAGTCATGTCAAGTAGAATGTATTTAAAAAATTAGTCACATCAAGTAGAGCGTATTTTTAAAAAAACTAGTCATGTCAAGTAGAGTGTATTTAAAAAATTAGTCATGTCATGTAGAGTGTATTTAAAAAATTTGTCATGTCAAGTAGAGTGTATTTTTAAAAAAAATTAGTCATGTCAAGTAGAATGTATTTAAAAAATTAGTCACATCAAGTAGAGCGTATTTTTAAAAAAACTA
>JAQMYF010000021.1:12615575-12626636 GCA_030014195.1 Neosilurus mollespiculum
TGTGCATGTTTTTGGACTGTGGGAGGAAACCGGAGTACCCGGAGGAAACCCACGCAAGCACAGGGAGAACATGCAAATTCCACACAGAATCGCCCGAGCTGGGAATCGAACCCAGGACCTTCTTGCTGTGAGGCGGATATGCTAACCACTACGCCACCGATCTGCAATTCATACATTGCCAATGTCAATTTTCCAGCAGTAACTGCAATGCTCACATGGCAGTCACTGTTTCATTTACATTTTTACCTCCTCAGAAATCTACAGTAACGTCCACTTGGCCGTGTATGCCTCACGGATGCCTTCACAGTTGCAGGCTTTGAATTGATGTTGGTTGGGTTGATCCGGTGCTTTTTCAGCACATCCCAAACTTTCTGTGAATGGAAGCCACACCCTCCCTTTCAAGTTAGCTCCCTGGTGCTCACATATTCTGATTGACATGCCCAAAACACTTATCGGGAAATGCCAGTTGACCCTCCCGGAAGGCAAGAAATCGTCTACCGTCAAATACACTTAAGTAATTCCAGCTTTAAGGCATTAAACACATCCCCCTAAAAATCTGTAATCTCTGCACTGCACAAAAGTCTATAAAGATTCTATCCACAACAGGGATGCAGCTAATCAAACCTGAGAAGTGTCTTGCATTTGGTGTTTTTGCATAACCCGTTGACCGGGTTCTTATAACCACCTGCCTAGACTTAATAAGGAAAACAGATATAAAATCGAAGTGCTTGAAGGTAAATGTCCTAGAACATTCCAATAAATGCGTGAGTTATAGTCCAAAATGCATTTATCTTGATTATAGCACTACCTGATGGTGCACGTGTTATTTTGATTTGCGTTTTCCGCATATGAGTGGTCTCTAAGTGGAAAAAGTAATAGAAAGAACATGCCACTGCGGAGTCTCATGAAAAACTGACAAGGAATTCTAAACAAATGATGAAACTTGGGTAAAATTGAGTTGGATAGATACCATGATAAAGTGGTTGCTAGAGGAGGGAAGCTTCCGGATCCATACAACATCGCTGATAAAAACAGGGAAAGCTAGTCGGCCAAATGACCAAATATACACCAGATGTTTGCATCTACCCTATCCAATTCACTGATGGACTTCACACACACAAATTACAGAAAGCCTACAAATGTTTGGTTGGATATAATTATATGCCACTCTGACTGTGTTCAGGAGTTCTTATATCAGGAACTTTTACAAGAATCAACAGCCTGTTTTGAACATTAAACAACCTTAACAGACTAAAAGCTAGGATAAAGGATATGTGGTAGTACTCACTGCACATGTGAGGTGAGCTAATTTGAACTGAGTTAAATGAATAAAAATGGTACATTTGCATGCAGTCACCTGCCGCTGTTACCGGGTCTCTATCACTTGTTGCAAGATAGAGACACGAATTGGAAAATACAAATAAAAAGGGAACACTGACCTTAAAACTACCATTGGTTAAATTCGCCAGGTTTTCTTATGGGTACAGTAGCTGTTGTAAATAATCCTCTGGAAAGCACATGAGTTAGCAAGTAGTGAAATTTAAGGCTCATTCAGGGCTGGCAGTTTGAAAGCCCTTTACCAGTTAAATTTTTTTTTACTGCTAAAATGGCTAAAAATTAATGTCTGAACCTTTAACTTAATCTATGGGGGAACTGACACCAATGACTCATTTGTTCTGTTTGGCCCACCTGAAGAATCCGGTTTGCCATTTGTTTACTTGTCATTTTTGAAGCATGCCCTAGTAGCCAGCGTCTGCTAAATTTGATCAAGAGCATCAGAGTGTCATCACAAACAGTCTTAAATTTCATGTTGGTAGCATTTACCATGGCCAAGATATGCAAGTCTTTGTATGTTGCAAATATTGGCTTGTCATTCATGTAAGATAAGATAAGATGAGATAATACTTAATCCATGAGGGAATTATGTTTTACAAAAAACAGAGCATCAGGACTTAAAAGACAATTACAGGCCAGAAACAACAAGGACGTAAAAGACAATGCCACAACACGGGCTTAAAACACTATGCTCATTTACGCATTTGGAAACGAAGAAAAATTGTTTTGATAACTTTTGCTCATGTCACTCTCAGGATTCTGTATCATGCAAATCGGGCAAAAACTTTAAGAGAAATTAAATAAAGTAGATATTGCATATTTTACGATTTTGCACAAAAACAAAGACATCAGTGGACACAGCCTGCTTCATCTGATTTAGCTCAATTCAGAGAATGCATGAATTTAAATTCAAAATCATATTTTGAATGTGCGATGTATCATTTGGTAGTTATAAACCAAAGCATGTTATTTTTACTGTGGCGCCCCTGCAGGCCAATATGTGTAATTTTTTGTCTCTGTGGTGATTTGTACCCATCTGGTAAATACCTCTTTCAAAAGCCCAGCAGCTTACTTACAGAAAGTGTTTGATTTACAGAAAAAGAGGAACAAAAAGAAGAAAAGCAAAAACAGTAGGGTTCCCAGCTCTGCTTTACTGCAGCTACCAGCCCCCTCATGCTTGGACCTCTCATACACAGAGTAGACAATCTGTCCATAAAGTCAGAAAGCAGAAATGGACTGTAGACCTTCCCACCCAGAGAGCACAGCATGTTGTGTTCTATTGGTCTCCTTGTCATAAATAAAGGTAGCATCATCTATCTTCTGATTTAAATAGTTAATTGACCAACCTGGAAAAATTATATTTGATATCATTCCTATTATGAAAATCCTGGATCTGTCTGTGCTGAAGTTGATAAAAAGACCATATCCGTACAGTCCACAGTTCTTCTAGAGTTCATCAAGAATACAAATTCAAAATTTTGACCCATCAAAACTGGTGTGCTTTGGATGTAGTCAGTGCACAGTGACCAAAGTAGAATTCTTTCAGGCACGTCCTGTGTAGAAGGTTCAAAACATCAGCACAGTGGCATCATTCCTGGAAACTGTTTACAGGCAGCTTGGCTATGGGCTCCAATATATCCTCCAGCCATATTTTTCCCACCCTTTTGAAATCTCTTACATTTCATCTAATCTCTTCCCCTTGCTGTACATGATCTACGCTATGTATATGGCCAAAAGTTTGTGCACACCTGACCATCATACTGGGCACGTACATGGCACACTTAACACTCCAGTTAATCCCAGAGGTATTCAGTGGATTTAAGGACAAGGGTCTGAAGGCCATCTGAGTTCTCTCAGTTTCACTGGCAAACCATGTTGCCATGGACCCCATGCTTGAACAGGTTTGGGCTCCCTAATAATGTCTCACAAAACAAAAGGTCATGTTTTTATAAGTAAAAACAAAAGTATGAAAATGAATGTATACTCTATTCAATTCAGTTTTATTTGTATAGCGCTTTTTACTATTGACATTGTCAAATTAAAAAGGAATTTAAACATTCTTCTACCACCCCCACACATTATTTTGTCAGTTTTAAGAGCCTATAATTGTTCTATCCACAACATGGATGCAGCTAAACTCAAATCCCCCATCGCCCATTCGTCATGATGAAGGTTATGGGAAATTAATGAAAGTACCGCTTTCCTGTTTCCTTGTGTGTCCCGCCAGGGTGTTTCCCTGAATGTCTGTTCTTTGAATGGTTTCCAAACAGCAATATGGGATTTCCTTTACTATTGGCACCTATAAATATTCCTAAAATAAAGTTTCAGATGTTGGAATGAATCAACTCAGGCCTCTCAAGCTGTTTAATGCTCTGTGGTACCTGTGTGTTCACCTTTATTAGCAGCATTACTAGCATTATTGTTCATTCATTCATTCATTTTCTGAACCGTTTAATCCTAATAAGGAACGCGGTGAGGCTGGTGCCCATCTCAGCCGGCTCTGGGTGAGGGCGGGGTACACCCTGGACAGCTCGCCAGACCATCGCAGCGTAACACACACAACCCCTCACACTCACCCTCACACCTAGGGGCGATTTGGAACAGCCAATTAGCCCACTGTGATTGTTTTTGGATTGTGCGAAGAAACCGGAGTACCCGGAGGAAACTTGCAAGCACGGGGAGAACATGCAAACTCCACCCAGAAACACCTTGAGCACAGGAATCAAACCCAGGGCCTTCTTGCTGTGAGGCGGACGTGCTAACCACTGCCCCACATTATTATTATTATTATTATTATTATTATTATTATTATTATTATGATGATGATGATTAGTCTGGCCTGTTGCCTTAATACCCTTTTAAGATGTTATTAAGATGTAATACCTCATTATAAGATGTGCATGTGTGTGTTAATATGTGCTGCATATTCGTGTCTGTGTGATTTGGGAGAGGATGTGTGAGAACCGAAAGGGAGAAATGTTGAGATTGTTTACCTGCTCTGTCTCTCTGCTGTTCATGACCTTCTCCATGTCCCCTGTGTTAATTAGCGAAAGGGGAATGTGCTAATCCGTTTACTGATGCAACTTTTTAACAGCCTGCTTTTTTATACTGGATTATAGTGTGTGTGTGTGTGTGTGTGTGTGTGTGTGTGTGTGTGTGTGTGTGTGTGTGCGTGCACGCCCCCCCGCATAAAGCCTCGCGATAATCTGCCTGGAATGTATGAATTTTCTGCCTGAATGCATTACTTGCATGAGTAAGTTAAAAAAAAAAAACTTGGAAAAATATCTCATTAATTAAAAAAAATTGTACGTGTTTCTCCCCTGCGATGGTCTGGCGAACTGTCCAGGGTGTACTCTGTCCTTGCCCAGAGTCGGCTGAGATGGGCGCTAGTCTCCCCGTGACCCTCATTAGGATTAAGCGCTTCAGAAAATGAGTGAATAAATGATATAATATCTAATTTACATATAATATCTAATTTACATATTCAAAAATTTATTTATTATTCTGCCTGTATTCTAATAGTATTTTCGGATTTATTTGTAAATTTGTAGACCTCAGTAAATATTACGTATGTATTATTTAATTTATTACCATACTATTGTAATATAAAATAAATATAATTTAAATAATTTTTCCATAAAATTAAAACAGTAACTGGCTGTGAAGTATTTAATTAAAATATGTGACCCACTCCAGTATAACACGGATTAAGTCGCAAGGTGTTGTTTTGAGTAAGAGCCAAAGTAAATTGAAAATGGCGTACCTGAACGAAAATGAGATACCACCGAAAATACATCCTTCTAAGCATAATCTTCTAAGTGTAATACCAAGTATAATGACCAAGTTAAAATATCCATAAACACAATCTATCTATGCTGTAGTACTCGTTTAAGAAAGGGTTCCGTGTCCACGTTGGTGTAAAACAATAGAAAAATCCAGTTATTTTACTGATTTTCAGACGGCTTTTGTGGTTGCTCAGGGTATTTCCTTATTATCCAAATTCACTACCAGAATCCTCTCCCTACTTACAGAATCCCAGAAGGATTCCACCAATCATATAACACTAAACCAATGAGGAGCCTCAAAACACACATGAACCACTGTAAATAGAACTCATCTGTTGCTAGGAAGATGCTAGTACGATGGTGCTGATTGGTGAAGAGCCGGATTCATTTAGTGTACGGATGGTGGGGAGTTTCAGATGTGGATTTTCAGAAACTGGTTCTGTAACTGTAATTACTATTTTCTCTAAAGTAGCATTTCCTGATTAGCGACATATAAAGTGATGTAACTCAGTCTATTTTTTCTATAATCATGTTTCATACCTCATTCTGAAATAGATTACATTCTCTTTACAAATATATCAATATCTCAGTAACTCACATTTCATACTTAATCCCTGTTATGCTGGAGCGGGTCACATATATACTCTTCAGGCAAAGGTAGAGTACAACCTGAACAGTTCAACAGGCCATCACAAGGACAACACCTACACAACCATTCACAATCAGCCTACTGTGCATGTTTTTGGACCGTGGGAGGAAACCAGAGTACCCAGAGGAAACCCATGCAAGCACTGGGAGAACATGCAAACTCCACACAGAAAAGCCCCGAGCACGGGAATCGAACCCAGGACCTTCTCGCTGTGAACCGGACGTGCTAACCACTGCGCCACCGTGCTGCTGCTGAATATGCAGTAAAGAGCAGTAAATAGTTCAAAAAGACCATAACCTCGTACAGTTTGATTTTCCTCATGACTAATTTGAGTGATAGCTCAATACACACTTCTACAAAGCATCTACATGAAATGCAGAAAGGTGATAATGTAATATAATAATAATAATAATAGGGCAGTGCAGTCGTGCAGTGATTAGCATGCCCACCTCACAGCAAGAAGGTCCTGGGTACTGCAGTTTCCTCCCACAGTCCATAAAATGTGCACAGTAGGCTGATTTGGTGATTCCAAATCCCCCCTAGGTGTGAGTGTGAATGGTTGTATGTGTGTTGGCCCTGCAATGGTCTGGCGTGCTGTTCATGGTGTACCCCACCCTCACCCAGAGTCGGCTGAGATGGGTGCCAGTCTCCCCGCGACCCTTATTAGGATTAAGTGGCTTAGAAAAAGGATGAATAATATAAAACAATAGATGTCACTGTAATTTGAGGCAATATAATGTCATGTAGGGATGATAACATTGTTATATCACACCACCCTAGATATCATACCGCCTGTAAATCACAGAGACAATAACCAATCATGTGTATCTTTGAGCTTGTGCAGAATGCTGCAGATAGCACTATGTACTGGGTGTGTTACATTGCCTTATGATGCAGCAGAAGAAGCAGTTTGAAAAGTCAAGGTCGGTTGGCTTCACCTATCTTGAAAGGAGGCACGGTGCTAGTCTTTCACCCTTCCTGCTTGATAGCTACTATATGATAGAAGACAGCTGGATATATATATATATATCTATCTGTATATATCTGATATAGGGATAGCACTCATTACTGGCACATAGACATATTCAGCTCTGTGTAGAAGAAGATCAATCTTTAATTAAGAACTACACGTTTATTTTAAGACTAAGCCGAGCACATCGGTTCTGTCAAAATGAATGGCGTGCTGTCTCATTTCTGCCTCTGTGTGAAATCCAGGAACGCACAGACAGAGTAGCAATCAGAAACAATTCGTGAGAGGAAGTGAGTGAGAGGAAGATGAGTGGATTGCATAATTAAATCCAATTATCTAGCAGCTGTGAGATTAAAGCTCACAGCTCACTCACGACTCGTCCTGCAGATTTCCCCCCGATTCACATGCTCTACAGGAAGGCAGGAGAACATCAAAGTTCTCTCTGCTGCTCCTTTCAGTCTTTTGGTTAAGTGGATTTAAAAAAAAATTATGCAGGTGTGCATGTGAGTAAACAAGTTTAGATGCAGATGAGAACTGAAGGTGCAGTCCTGGAAATCTCTTTTTTCGTATTATACACCTGGTTTAGGTTACATTAATTAACATGCGTTTGAATGAGCTGAGGGACACTGGGTCGTGATGTGTGAGCAGGTGTCACCATCCTACGGCTTCAATTCTCAGCTGTATCAAGGCGAAAAATCAACCGCATTTCACGAAACACGCACTGCACTTCTGCCAGAATGAAAACACCTTTATTGTTTTTAAATCCCTGTGCTCGACTGGAGGGTTAAAGGCGTGTAATGATTCTCTGGAACTTTTACATGGAAACGTTTCTGCGAGTTTCTTTTGTCCCCATGGCGTGTTGATTGTTCTCTGACTTCCTGCCTGCTCTCCTCTTCAGCGATGCACAATGTCCTGGACACACTGAGCGACAGCACCGGCTCCACCACGGCCAACGATCTGGACCTCATCTTCCTGAAGGGCATCATGGAGAGTCCTGTGGTGAGGACACACACACTCACACACACAGCCAAAAAAGCAAGGTTGTTCTTCACATCCTTTGGCAGATGGATGGATGGTGGTATTCCACACTGTCGCTTTTTATCACTGCGATGGTTTATTTTATTTGAATTTGGGCTTAGCTTGAAGCTTTCAGGGTTGAGGTTAAATGATAGCGTTTAGCATCTCCTGCTATTAGGTCAACTCTAGGGTAAAATAATGAACCTCTGTGTTCTGTTAAACCTCTTGGTGGGTGAGGTTTAATATTTGAATGAGCACATTTTGACTGACAGCGTTCAGTCCAAGGAAAGAAAAGAACAATATATAATATGCAAAAATGAAAAGACTGAAAGTGCATCACTGTGAAAGAAAACAAGTAACAGGGCCATCACACAACACAATTTTACAGCTTTGGATAGTATTTAATTATTATGTATAATAGAAGTAAATGGGTACTAAACGCTTAAATGTCTTCTCTGAGTTACAGACAAAAATAATATTGGCTCAGAATACCACCTATTGGTTAAAATGATCCTGCAAGGCATCCTGTATGTGGATGTAGACTCTGTCATTTTGGACTTATCTGTGTCATGAAATGTTTATTTAGAAAAAAAATGTGAACACCCTCTAATCAGAGATGGGTGACCCCCACCTGCCCACGAGTGGGAGTCTGTGAAACCATACTCATTTACAAATACCTGCTGATGGAGTCTCACTAAGTAACACCTGCCTTACACTTCCACAGCGATCACATCGATCACCAGCCAATCATGGGCGTCTGTGAGCTCATTTGTACGAGGACGCGGATAACGCTTTCCCTCCGAGTGTGTTAGCCTGCCCCCCAAATATGCATGCGCAGCAGTTCGAGTAGAGGTGGGTGGCAGCGTTGTATGTCACGGAGGGGGCACGTGCTTGCTTACGCCCCTCCTTGGTTGGTGGTGGTCGTGTGATAGGGAAGGAAATACTTGACGGGTGGGAATTGGGTACGACTAAAATTAGAGGAGAAAATGGGGGGAAATCAAAAAAATATAAATTAAAAATAATAATACAATAAAATAAAGAAAAGGAGTAGAAGAAAAAAACGAGATGGTGGTGAATAACAAACATGTGACAACAAGCTACACTGACATGATTTTAAGGTGAATTAAGTTGTCAGTTTAATGTTATTGCTATTGCTAGTAGCAGCAGCTAAGCTAAGTAGCTACTCTTGTACTTATTAATGCACAAACAGTAAGTTAGACATTGTTATTTACTTGTAGAAGTTTAATAAAAGCTGGGAAGATGTTGACCAATATCTGTTGGTTAAGGATGGCATATATAAAAACTTACACTGAAGACATCATTCATTCATTCTCTGAATCCTATTAGGGTTAAAGTGCATGTTTTTTGGACTGTGTGAGGAAACCGGAGTACCCGGAGGAAACCCACGCAAGCATGGGGAGAGCATACAAACTCCACACAGAAACGCCCTCGCCCGGGAATCGAACCCAGGACCTTCTTGCTGTGAGGTGGACGTGCTGACCACTGCACCACAGTGCCGAACTGGACAAATTAGTCAAATGAAAACTGTCATTTTGTCCAATCCTAGCTGTTGACGATTGTTTGCTGTCAACATTTTAGTTTCTTAGTAGGTAGAATAATTAGTTCATAATCTAAAGTTTATTCATGTATAAATGACACATCATATAGCCTCGAAATCATATCGAAATACAGTATTTTAATATACAGCACAGCACTGCTGTTATGGTGTAATGTTTCCAGTGTGGGACGACATACAGACCTACATACATGCTGTACATACATATTTATATATAAATTGTTGTCAGACAAACTGAACCACCACTGGTGTTTTTATGTTATTTATATTTCATATTTTGTATGTATGTTTGTATAAGTATTTGAGAGAGGGCGAGAGGGTGGAGTGTTGGTTGTGTCTTGAAGGGTGAAAGAGGAGCCCCATGTTCCTCTTTTTTTAGGGCAGCCAGAGTCCCTAGAAATGGGTCTGTGAATGTGTATAATCATGATTATTATGAAGGACACTGATGAGCCTGCAGAATGTTTATTTCTGTTGCGCTGTCCGTCTAACTTTATCTCAGCTGAAAGACAGAAAGGATAAAACCCACATCTGTGCGTCTGCAAATGCAGTGGTGACCCGTGATGAGCGAGTGATTTCAGATATGGCTTTTAATTACCACCTTTTTTTTTTTTAACCTTCCTCCTCTTCCCTTAATCTCTCTTCTGTATTTTGTGTTCCTACTGTTCCTGTGCTCACATCTACTGGAGATTGATTTATTCAGTGACATACTTCTTACCCAAACTGACCTCCTTTATGATATACAATGCATTGTGACCTTTTCTGAACCACTTGAAAAAGTATAAAGTGTTTGGAAACACAAAAACCTTTTGATGACAGCTCCTTTACTGTGATTGTTAGGGAGCAATCATAAACCTCACAAGGGTAAAGAAAAGAGAGACCTGATTAAAGCGTAGCAGGAGGCATAGCCATTTAGATATTACAGGACCTCAGGGGAGTTTTCAGAAAAGTGTTTTTGACAAGTTGAATAACAGCTTTGTTGGTTTTGTTTTTAATACGAGACATAAAACTATGTTGTAAATGTAAGAAATAAAACTTTTCCTAACACCAGTTCATTACATTGAATCCCATCCTTTACTTCAGTCAACCAGAGCCTCAAGCAGGGATTTGCTAGGACTAGAAGTAAACGTCAAGGCTAAAGATAAATGTTCAATCTGGGGGTAAATGCCTGAGTTCTGTAACCTTTACCTTCAACCAACCCCATCTTCCCTTCGTCAGTCCTAAACTTTACCTCCAACTGCATCCTTTACTCTGAGTTCTGTAACCTTTACCTTCAACCAACCCAACCTCCCTTCCCCATTCCTTACCTTTACCTTCAACTCCATCTTTTACCCTGAGTTCTGTAACCTTTACCTTCAACCAACCCCATCTCCCCTTCGTCAGTCCTAAACTTTACCTCCAACTGCATCCTTTACTCTGAGTCCTGAAACTTTTAACTTTCCCTTCAACCTCATTCTTTACCCGAACTCTTAATCTTTATGTCAACCCTGTCCTCTACCACCACTTCTAGCTATTACCTCAAACTCTATCCTTTACAACAGTCCTAGCCTTTACCCTCAACATCATTTTTATTTCTACCCTGAAGTGTAAAATTGGGCAGTGATGGCCTGGTGGTAAGGTGCTGGATTACTGATCCCAGGGTCGGGGGTCCAAGTCCCACTATCACCGGGATGTCACTGCTGTCCCCCCAGTGCAGCTAACTGGGTTATCAAAGGCCAGCCATGTCTCTCAC
>JAQMYF010000021.1:12653422-12663210 GCA_030014195.1 Neosilurus mollespiculum
TTCCAGGGTTTTTTTGTTTTGTTTTGTTTTGTTTTTACCCTTTAAAGAGTAATCCATTGCTCAGATGTGAAGACCTGAATTTTACCAGCTGAATATTTGGCAGCTTGAATTTTAAGCTTGAACAGTAGTGGGTGGAAACTGTATTTTAGGATGGTGAAGTAGTGTGTTTGCTTTTTCAGTTGAATTATACATTAAAATAATGGAAGCAGCATAAATGCTGTGGCTTTTCTCTGGTGAACATCTTGACACTGCCATCAGGTTAAAAAAGTTAAAGAAGTTATAAGATATAGATATAGTTAGTTGTACGATATACATACAAAGGTATAAGATGAAGTTTACAGAAGTTATAGGATAGAATGTGCAATGATAACGGTACAGTTCAGCAGCAGATGTGAAATGTCCACGACTCATTTAAAGTGTACCAGTGCAATATTCACGTCCCACCTTCAGTGCGCAAAAGAATAGCGTCCGGGCAGTAAATCGAGGTGTGTGGAATGGGAGATGTGTGTGAGGGCTGCAGCAATGCCGTTATGTCACAGTTATTGCAGAGGGGGCATTTGGTGTGCGATGATGATGAGTGGAGGGCAGAGAAAGGGGGCTCTGATCATTCAATAGCATCACTGCGTGAGTATAGAGGCTAATAGTTATAATTTAATAGGCTGATAGTAAGAATTTGTAGCAAATTGTGGTGTAGAAAAAAAATCAAGAAAAAAAAATCAAAATTGTGACATGTTTATATTTAATTAGTGTGTTTATTAGGTTTTGCATTTGTATTGCATTTGAATTTTGCATCTCTAAAAATCAACATAAATCAACTTAACTGTGTCTCAAATATGTGTCTGAGTTTCATATAATTTTTTTTTGCCTTCTGTTCGCCATGTCAGAGTTTGACAGACACGAGCTGCTGATCTACGAGGAAGTGGCGAAGGTCCCTCCATTCCGGAGAAAGACTCTGGTGCTGATCGGCGCTCAGGGAGTCGGACGCCGCAACCTGAAAAACAAGCTGCTGATGTCACAGCCTCATCGCTACGGCACCACGACACCTTGTAAACCACACACCCACACACACACACACACACACACACGCATCCAATAGCTGACTTTTCCACCCAATTGAGTGTTATACTGTTAGTAATCCGTCTTCCCATCCATTTCCCATGATGCACCTATATTAGCAGGAGGAGTTTCGGTTACTCATCTCATATCTTGCTGCTCTGTAGACACGTCCCGTAAGCCCAAAGTGGACGAGAAGGAAGGACAGATGTACCTGTTCATGTCCCGCAGCGAGATGGAGGCGGACATTAAGAGTGGCCGTTTCCTGGAGCACGGCGAGTATGATGGTAACTTGTATGGCACCAAAATCAACTCCATACACGAGGTGATCGAATCCGGCAAGGTCTGCATCCTGGACGTCAACCCTCAGGTGAAATAATCAGATCATTATCATAGGAAGTAAAAACAGTCCTGGATTTATACACTGCTGCTTGGAAGCTTTGAGAATTTTCTGTGTTTCTGTATAAGTATAACCTCCAACATCACACAAGTCCTGAATGTAGACAGAGAGAACCCAAGTGAACAAATGAGCCCAAATATTACACTTCATGATTTCTTTACTGAGCAAAAGGATTCAGCGTTACATACCTGTGAGTGGCAAAAGTATGTGCAACTCTAGGATTAGTAATTAAATCGGAGTGAAGTGGTGAAACTCCAGCCAGGTGTTTTAAATCAAATGGATGACAGTGGAGTGCAGAGGTGGACACCTGTTTAATTAAAAAAAACGGGGGTCTATCAAAATGTCATATTCACTGCATGCTTGTGGAAGTATATCCTGACCCGAAAAAAGGAGATTTGTGAGGTCATCGGAAAAAGACTTGTTGATGCTCATCAGGCGGAAAAGGTTACAAAACTGGACTCCACCAATCTACCGTCAGACAGATGGAGCAAATTCACAACCGTAGTCATCCTCTCCAGGAGTGCACCAACAAAGATCAAGACGTGTAAGGCCTAGAACATATTTAACGCTCTGAACATGTACATATGTCCTGCGATGGCCTGGGTGTACCTCGCCCTCGAGATGGGCGCCAGCCTTCCTGCGATCCTAATTAGGATTAAGTGGTTCAGAAAATGAATGAATGAATGAATGAACATGTACGTGTACACATCATGGCTGCCCTGTGTTCCCAGCATGCTTTTGACGCATCCTCGGAGCATCTCCTCTAGAATTAAAACAACGCAAACACAAGCTGCAGTACCAGCAAAAATTGGGGCGGCCGATTGTTCACTTTTGGTACCTACTCTAAGCTGAAGCTATGAACATGGCTGATCGCAAGCTGATAGAGCAGGTTAGAAATGATTTTATTCTTTCAAATGTGCCCTCCCCCTCCATACTGAAATCATGTCTGTCAGGGCAGCTGGTATCAAATCACCAGCGCTAGTGAATATGGACCCCAAATGGAAGCAGATTCAAGGCTGAGACGTCCGTGCAAAGTGGAACGAGATGTCCGAGAACTTTTTCCTGAACTTGATAAGCACCCTGCATGGCTGCAAAACTTTGTGATTCATCGTCCAGACAACACAAACTGCAATATTGCTTTAAGTGTTTAGGTAAAGAGTCATATTTAATATGTAGCTTAAGCCATGTTAATATGAGCGCTAACTAACATCACCTCATCCTGTAGCCATGGTGTATTTATCTTTTACTATGGTTTATTTTTTGCTTTCAAAATTTTGGATTTAAAACAAAATGTTTCTATTGGATCGACTGAGGCCCGGGTTAAAATGACCACTACTGGTTCTGATGGCCAACAGAGTTTGGGCTACAGTTGGGCCAAGAAGAAGGAAGACGAATCCAGAGACACAGAGAGATGAGAAAGAATTTATATATTGGCATGATGACTAGTAAAGGGAGAGAACCTGGCTGATATGATAGAGGAGAGTAAGGTAGACACTGTGGGACAGATCTACTAAGATCCCACTTTGCGTGTACTAATTTGCGTGAGCAATCTAGAATTTTGCCTGTGGGCTGGAACCGCGGTTTGCGGATGATTTGCTAAGAGTGATTGCGTAAATGACAACAGGTGCAAACGGGTTGGAGACACGCCTATTTAAATGAGGGTTTTGCGTGTTTCATGGTTTATACCATGGTGAGATTGGAGAGCCGAAAACGCAAAATGAAATTTGACCCTACAGAATTAGAGGTGTTGGTAGATGAAGCCATTAAACACTTAAATGAGCCACAGCAAAGAAATCGGACGATCGCACAGAGGAACGCTGAGATAAGCTGTGAAAAAGTAAATGCTGTTGGTAAAATGATGCGAACAGTGGAGGAAGTGAAAGAAGATATCAAGACATCAGAGGAAGAACAAAAGAAAAATTGGCGTATAAAATAAATGTCGGCAAATAAAACGGGTGGGGCGCAGTGGACGAGATGCCTCTGAGCAGCATTGAGGAGCAGGTGCAGTTGACATTCTGCGAAGAGCAAGTCGCTGGAAGTGCCGGGATTGACACACTGGACCTAATAGCAGAACAAGGTAGGCGCACAGTAACACACTTTTTCTCCTGAAAAGATATTTATTTAATAAATGGAAAATGAATGTACCTCCCGTGGTAATATTTTGCAGACTTTCAAGTCAAATCTCCAACAAAAGCTTTTTTTTATATGTAGAATCTTCATCAGAAGTTTAGCCACCTCCTTCAAATCCCCCCAAAGCAGCTGCCACCCCTGCAGAGCCTCGAAAGGGTCCAGAGGACATTGATCTAGAGAACAAAAGAAGCCGTCTGCAGCCCTTCAGACAATTGCACGGGAGATGCGAGTGGCGTCATCGTTGGCGCGGCGGTCAGGCGCGACACTCAGGCCGTTGGCACGCACTGCAGACAGATGGTTTGTGCAGTATCTGCCCTGACGTTGGCCGTCAATTCTGTGGCAAGAGGACTACAGGCAATGACTGCGCTCCATCCAGGTGTCGAAGTGGTCCGACCAAGTCCTTCAGTGACAGCACGGCAGCTGCGGACCGGAGAGGGAGGAGAGCAATGTGTGTGTGATATGATTTTGCAGAACTTAACCTAATTCGATGTTAATGAGACTCAGCATTTCGTTTGCTTATATGTTTATATTAATTTAGAAAGTGATTTCAATCATCGTTTTTCAATAAATGTTGATTATCTTAACTTTGCGATGCTCTGTGGTTTGTTGGGTCACACAAGGTCAGAGGGAACGGCATGACTCGCGCATTCTAATCTACAACTTATGTTTAATCAAGGGGTTTTTCTGCATTACATATTATTAAATGAAAATAGAAAAATAAATGCATACCCCAAACAGCTCACATGAAGTGACTTCGAATGAGACTGCTGCGTGTCCTCGCTGGATTGTTGCTCCGTACGGGGGAGGGGGGCAGTGGGAGTTCAGGTCGGGGTTCTCTTCTGGCATGGCATCATGCTCCAGCCCGTGTTGCTTGGCGATGTTATGTAGCATGCAGGTCACTATAATCTGGGCCACTTTTTCTGGCCTGTACAGCAGTGCTCCTCCAGTGCGAACAACGGAACCTGATCTTAAGGATTTCGAAGGAGTTTTGTCATTGGTGGTATTGCGTGACTCCTTCTCGTTGCTGGCTCCAAATCCGCTCTGAGCTCCTCCAACAGCTCCAAAATAGCAAGGATGGATAGGCGATATGTTTTAATGACTGTTTTCTCATTCATTCCAAAAAAGTTCACACGAGGGTGAAAAACGCGTTCTCAGCGTCTTCTTTCGATCGTTTCGATGTCGCCTTCTCGCCACAGTAACCGCAGTCGTTATACCTATAACGTTTGCACCTCCCTTTGAGACGTGTTAAATATAGACGCAGTTTGTACTGGCAAAATTGCTTTCAGGTTTGATAAATCGCTTTGCGTGTGCTAAAATAATATATTTACAATTTTCTCCTCCCAGCACACCACAATTGCATGTAAAAGCCCATATTGCAAATTCATTGCGGAAAACGTACTAACTGGATGCTGACCTTTGAACCTTTTTGCACCTTTGAAAGACACAATCCTTAGTGCGCAGTGTTAGGAAATCAGTTTGTACATTTTTTTTGTGTGTGCAATGAGTTTGCGCACGTTTTTATTCACGCAAGCCTTTAGTAGATCCTGTGTACAAGAGACCAGGTGGAAAGGGAGCAAGGTCAGGAACATTGGAGGTGGATTCAAGTTGTTCTACCATTGTGTTGGAAGTGAAGAAAAAGTCTACAGGAGTGATGCTGAATATCATCAGTGTATATGCCCCACAAGTCGGTGTGAGAGGAAGGAAAGGGATGACTCCTGGAGAAAGTTAGATGGAGTGGCTAAGAGTGGTGCACCCAAGGATGAAAGAAGAGGTCGTTGGAGTGGACCTCAGTGGATATGTGGGTGAGGGAATCAGAGATGCTGAGGAAGTGATGAGCAGGTATGGTGTCAAGGAGAGGAATACTGAAGGGCAGACGGTGGTAAATTTTGCGGTTCTTGCAGATGGACTATGCCTTATGTAGACGATACAACCTCAAGGAGTGTGGATGGTGATCTGTAATATAACTTTAGAGGTGAAGAGGAGGAGGAGACTGAGAAGTTAACCAAAGATCACGTGGTGGAAGCTAAAGGAGGAAGGCTGCGGTGTGAAATTCAGAGTGTTGGATAGCAGCAAGGGGATTCTGGATGACCACATAGCTGAAGGTCATGATGAGGGAGGAGATTGAGCAGGGATTGAGAAGGATTGAGCAGGCAAACGTGACACAAGCTAGGGTGATAAAGAATGCACATGGTAATAAGCTGACAAGTTTATTACTACAAGATTATACTGAGAAGTTGATAAATGAAGAAAATGACAGAGAGGTGGATGGAGGATGTGGAGAGAGTGAACCAGGAAGTATTAGTAGGGATTCGTATGAACGTAGTGAGAGCTTCTATGAAGAGGTTGAAAAGTGGAAAGGCAGTTTGCCGAAATGATATACCACGGGAAGCATGGAGATGTTTAGGCGAGAAAGCGGAGGAGTTGTTCACCAGACTGCTCAACAAATACTTGGAAGGCGAGAGGATGCCTGAGTGGAGGAGAAGTGTTCTTGTGCCAGTTTTCAAGAACAAGGTGGGTGTGCAGAGATGCAGTATCTACAGAGGAATAAAGTTGATGAGTCTCACCATGACGTTATGGGGACAAGTAGTGGAATCCAGGCTTAGAGCAGAGGTGGGGATCTGTGAACAGCGGTATGGTTTCATGCTATGGAAGAGCATCACAGATGCCATATTTGCTTTGAGAGTGTTGATGGAAAAGTACAGAGAAGGTCAGAAGGAGTGTTTGTGGACTTGGAGAAAGCGCATGACAGCTTGCCAGTAGAGGAGTTGTGGTACTGTATGAGAAAGTCAGGAGTGGCAGAGAAATATGTGAGGGCGGTACAAGATAGGTATGAGGACAGTGGTACAGCGGTGAGGTGTGCGGTAGGAATGACAGACTTTTATTGGCGTTTTTCATTAACTGTTATGGCACAAACTACACACTTTAAGTGTGGACAGCATGATGTACGAGTCATCCCGGCATTAACCTGCACACCTTATTTTCCACAAGGTCACAAAGGAACCCATTCTAACTTCTAAGGTGCTGAAAGCCTTTCTCACGTTGGATAATATTAATGTTTTTATTAATGTCTGCGGTCAGTGGAAGATTGAACAACAATGGTGTGTATTGCAGAGTTGCAAGGTGAAAGCCACCACCCATAAAAAGAACATTGCTGCCCTTTTACAGTTTGTTAAAGATAATATGGACAAAGCCAGGAGACTACTGGAAAAATTTTGTGGACAGATGAGGCCAAAAAAGAATCTGTGGTTGAAGTGAGAGGTATTATGTTTGGAGAAGGAAAACACTGTATTCCAGTAAAGAACTTCATTTCATCTGTGAAACCTGGTGGTGGTAGTATCATAGTGTTGGCCTGTTTTGCTGCATCTGGGCCAGGACAGGTTGTCCTTATTGATGTAACAATGAATTCAGAATTTTTATTTTTTAATTTTAAAGTAAAAATACCAGGACATCTGTCTGTGAACTGAATCTTTAGAGAAAGTGGGCCATGCAGCAAGAGAACGACCCTAAAGACAGAAGTCATTACCAAAGGACGGTTAAAGAAGAGTAAATGTAACGTTTTGGAATGGTTGAGTCAAAGTGCTGACCTTAATCCAATTGAAATGTTGTGTGAGCTGGTCATGTGAGGAAACCCACCAACACCCTAAAGTTAAAGCTGTTCTGTAGAGGAATGGACTACACCGCATCGGACGTTACTGTGCAAGTGCCATGTTTTTTTAAATCGTACAGATGGTTCTAGAATAGTTCTGTGGTGTCTGCATAATATTCTTGATAATCCCACAGTTTAAGTCTTTTAGAAAGTAACTGTACAATTCTGGTCTTCTCATGAGCTGATAGATCTCTTTAGCCATTTCTGCAATCGGACTGCAACACAAGCCACTATCCAACTAATACACAGGTGTCTGAACTTTTTGCATAATAACATCAGACAGCTATAATCCAATGTTTTACTAAACAATTAAACACTTTAGGTCATATTAAGTGCTTAATTAGATGCAAACGAACTTTAGACATTATCTTTAAGGGAAGATTATCCTTGATTTGTTAGAACCAGTCGTTATAAAGATATACCAATATATCACACTTGCATAATAATTTCAGACGCAGTGTAAAATCCCTCCGAGTCCAAGTGTGCAGGACTAGTCAACAGTTACCATAAACTGTTAGTTGTTGGTATTGTTGCACAAGTATAATAGTTTGTCTTGTTTGTTGATTTTGGTTGTCTTTATCTCCTTTCAGAAAATCCAATGCAAACCAAAAGAAATTTCACAAACTTTTAAGCACCACAGTGGACGGAGAACTTGGCACACATATTCATCACCAGCATGCAGTATTTTAGAGCTGTAGTCACATCATCCTCAATATTAGTTTTATGCGAGCACAATAAATAACGTAATGATTTGTGTCACTTCAGGCTCTCAAAGTGCTGCGGACGGCTGAGTTCCTGCCCTACGTTGTGTTCATCGAAGCCCCCGACTTTGAAGTTCTTAAGGACATGAACAGATCTGCGATCGAAGCCGGAGTCGTCACCAAACAGCTCACAGTGCGTTTTTGTTTTGTTTTTTTTGAAAGAAAAACAAATATTGAGTTGTGTTCAGAAGTTTTTATACCTTCCCCATGGATATGAAGAATTTGTAAAATGAAAAAATATTTCTGAATGTGTTGTGAATGTGTTGTGTGTGTGTGTGTGTGTGTGTGTGTGTGTGTGTGTGTGTGTGTGTGTGTGAGCAGGACTGTGAGCTGAAGAGGACAGTGGAGGAGAGCGAGAGGATTCAGAGAGCTTATGGTCACTATTTTGACCTCACCATTGTCAATGATAATTTGGATGGCGCGTATCGAAACCTGAAGGGGGCACTGGAGAGACTGAGTACCGAACACCAGTGGGTTCCTGTGAGCTGGGTTTTCTGAGCCACACTTAGGTTCAGATATTTATATTAGAGCGTGGTGCAATGTGTCCAGCTCGTAAATAAACTTCGAAATTTATTTCATGTTTAAATACTACCAAAAACACTCTCGATTTTTTTTTCATGGCAAATATATGACAAAATCTATTTTTGACAAAAATATGGCGTAAGACATCAGAAACTGGTGTGTGATCTTGGAAAAACCAGCTGTGTAATTACAGAAAGCCGCAATGTGCCCTCTAGTGGCCATGCAGTTAAACAACATATGTACATATTTAAAGATGGCCGCTCACGCATGCTCGACTTGTGTAATTCGAATGCTCTAATCATTCCTGTACGATCATACACTGCCACACTCTTCATGTACAGTCATCATTTAAACATTGACTGTGGAAAGGAAATGGTGGACGCAAAAGGAAAACAGTCAAGGTAAAGTTAAAAATATTAGGAACGGCCTAAAAATCCACTGTAATGCCAATTTTTAGGGTTGGATTGGTAATCCATCCATTTCCCCATTCAGAACTCTCTATCACAGGAAGCCCAACTCTACAGTGTCAGGATAGAAGCAGCTGCACGTGATGTGAGTTTATAAAGCCATTAACCGGATGAACTGCAAAAAAACAGGTGAAAAAATTCAAAATCTTGATTGGTTGCCGTATAGAAACATGCAACATCAGTAACGTCCTAATAGTTTGCATGTAAATCTCACGACTTTAATTTCATCACTTCTATTTCTAATTTTTTTTAAGATAAACCGGGTGTATGGAAATAGATATCAAATACACATACAACCGAATACCTTCTGTCTCTCATTCCACCGAAAACAATCATCTCAGTACGGGAATTTCAGGGATAAAAAGGGTGTGAATGTGTTCATGTTTAAGGATTTTTGTTTCTTATACTACTTGAAGATGATCACAGTTGAAGCTGTGGACTGTAGGGTTATAATTATTTATTTTATTTCATAGTCTTTTTTTGGTGATGAATCATTAGACAAACAATCATATTTCAATCGAAGTGAGAAATAAATAAATAAAATAATTAATAAATTAGTACATTTAAATAACATAAAAATAGATGATTTTTAAGACCCTGCGATGGCCTGGTGAGCTGTTCAGGGTGTACCCCGCCCTCGCCCAGAGTCGGCTGAGATGATGAAAATGAATGATGAAGAGGAGTGATGAAGAGGGAGGGGGTTAATGAAAATGAATGATGAAGAGGAGTGATGAAGAGGGAGAGGATTGATGGAAATGAATGATGAAGAGGAGTGATGAAGAGGGAGGGGGTTGATGAAAATGAATGAT
>JAQMYF010000021.1:12666719-12688054 GCA_030014195.1 Neosilurus mollespiculum
TTGTTACTTTGATAGTTTATTCTTTACATTTTTGGACAGTCGTACTAAGCATTTCACTACATATTGTACTGTGTATATGTGTGTGACAAATAAAATTTGAATTTGAATTTGAATTTACATTTATATTTTAGATTTTATATTTATATTTGACCTTTGACTATAATTACCTTATATAGACATATATATTAATATATAATACACGGGAAAGGCACGATCTGATTGGTCTGCTGTCAAGTGATTAAAAATTATTATGAGTGAAATCAAAACAATGGACACTCAGTTTGTGACGGTGACTTGAGCAGGTGGCTTTGTCATTATTATGCTTTTCTTGTGTGCCTATGTAGGATACACTAAACCGTTGAATGAGTATATTCAGTGAGGTTTATTTACATTTCTGTGAAGTATATACTGGTGAATAGGCTATAAAAGATAGGATTAGCTACACAGTGCTTAGCTTAGAGTGTGCACTGCTCACCTAACCTGCCTCTGTCATGGAGAATTTAGAATTTTTTTTTTTATTTTTTTTATTTTATTTTTTTTGACATACTGTATTAATCCCGCAAGCTAAATTATTTCCTCTGCATTTAACCCATCCAAAGTGAGCACACACACTTGGAACAGTGGGCTGCCACACACTGGGGCGCCCGGAGAGCAGTTGGGGGTTAGGTGCCTTGTTCAAGGGCACTTCAGCCATGAAGGTACAGCTCAGAATATATGTAAACTTAAACAAACTTAGCACTCCCAATTGGTACATCCAAAATTTTGTGAGCTCAGGCCATGAGACCATGAGAGATAAATGGCCTCAGGGAGGGAGGGAGGTCATATCATTTCTTTCCTGTCACTTAAAAGTGATCACTAGCCAATCATAGGCATTAGCGAGCTCACCCATATAAGAGGTCAGAACAATGCTTTCTACCAAATGGGTCCACTGCTCCTCAATGTGGTTAAAACTCCCTGGCTGGTTGGTGATCATGAGATAGGCAAGCATTACTTGATGGGTGGGAATTAGCTATGAAAAAAATTGGTATTTTTTCCCCAAAAAGAATAGCTTTTCTTTATATTTCTGTGTAGTGAACTTTAGCTCTGAATGAGTTTCAAACACACCATCAAGCCTAAACAGCAATTAGCTCTGCTCAGACACACAGACCTTACCTGGCCTGCCTCTGTAAAAGTAAACAATAAAAATTTTGATTTAATTAGTTTTTATGTTCCTGTGTTGTCATTCATCCATCCATACATTTTCCACCACTTATCTGAGGTCAGGTCATGGAGACAAGTCTAGGAGGGAAACCCAGGCATCCCTTTCCCCAGTGACACTTTCCAGCTACTCTTGGGGGGATCCCAAGGCATTCCCAGGCAAGTTCTGGGTCTGTCCCGAGGTCTCCTTCCAGTTAGAAATGGCCGGAAATCCTCTGAATCGAAGTGACCAGGAGGCATTCTAATCAGGTGCCCAAACCATCTCAGCTGACACGTTCCAGTGCGGATGTGCAGCAGGTCAACCTCATGCTCCCCCAGAAGTTCTGAGCTCCTCACCCTATCTCTACGGCTGAACCTAGACACTCTCCGAAAGAAACTAATTTCAGACACTTTTATCTGTGATCTCATTCTTTCCTTCACTACCCAAATCTCATGACCAGGGTCAGAACGTAGATGGACTGGTAGATCAAAAATCAATTTGCCTTTCATTTTCATTTTCATTTTTATTTTTGGCCTCCTTTATCACCATAATGGACCGATGCAGTGGCCTCATTACTGCTGGATAGTACTGTTTCATCTATTCATCTGCTGAATTCTACCATCACTTGAGAACAAGATACGGAGATTCTTGAACTCCTCTGCTTAAGGCAAAGGCTTGTCCCTGACACTGAGGGAGCAATCCACCCTTTTTTTCCCATTGGATAACCATGACCTCAGATGTGCAGGAGCTGACTCTCATCCATTGCACTCAGCTGCGAACCGCTCCAGTGCTCACTGAACAACACAGTCTGAAGAAGCCAACAGAACCACAAAAAGCAGAAAAGCAGAAACGCAATCGTGAGGTTCCCAAACTGGACACTCTCCTCTCCATGACTTGAGATCTGTCCATGAATACCACAAACAAGATTGGTGACAAGAGGCAGCCCTGGCGGAGTACAACATGCACTGGAAATGACTTCAACTTTGTGACTAGGATGTGTATACAGCTTTCGCAATGGTTATGCAGGAACTGGATAGCTCACAGCAGTGCCCTACCTTGTACTCCCTCAGCACCCTCTACAAAATCCTCCAGGGAACATGTTCGTAGACCTTCTCCAAGTTCACAAAATATGTGGACTAGATGGTTAAACTTCCATGAGCCCCTGAGCAACTCTGCAATTGTAAAAAGCTGGTCCACTGTTTCAGGACCACGATGAAAGCCACACTGCTCCTCCGGAATGTGAGGTTCAACAATTGCTCTGAGCCTTCTCTTCAACACCCCAGAGTAAATTTCCCTGGGGAGGCTGATAGTTGGAATATGCTTTCTGCCCCCCCCCCCCTTTTTTTTAAATAAAAAAGTTTGACAGAACTTTTTTGAGGCCAACCAAAAGTCATTCTCTATGGCCTCCTTGGAGTCATCCCACTCCTGTTTTTTAATTCTGTGTCTGCTGAAGCTGCAAACCTTTTGGCTGCTCAATACCTGTCAGCTGCCTCAGGAGGCCTCTGGGACAATCAAGCCTAAAAGACCTTCCTTCACCACTGTTGTCCACCACCAGGTTCTCAGGTTGCCAGACACTGATAATGCCTGGCACCTCTCTCCCTGGGTAACTCCAGAGTATGAGAGATTCCAGTCCCTTTCCAGGAGTTGGGTTCCAGAGCCAAGATTGTGAGTGGAGGTGAGCCCAACTACATCTAGTTGATACTGCTTGACCTCACACATCAGATCAGGCTCCATCTCTGACATTGAGTTGACATTACATCCCTAGAGATAGTTAGTGATGCCAGGCATGTCCAGGCCCACACCCTCACCTGCTGCCCAGCTCATATTGCACCCGACCTCAATCTTCCTCCTTGCAGGTGGTGGCCCCACATGGTGGTGGCTTCTTGTGGTTTCTTTGGGCTAAGCCTGGCTGAACCTTGGTTCCTGAGGCTCAACCAGTCTCAGCCCAGTGAGACTTCCCCCAAGCCTGGCTTTTTCTGTTTGAGGTTGTCCTTTGTCCTTGGTGCTGCTCCACTGAGGTCTTTCAAGGTCACTCCATAAACATTTCTTTGTCCCAGCCCTCCCCTGAGACCAGTTTGCCTTGGGAGACCCTACCAGGGGCTGACGGTCCGACAACATAGCTCCAAGGATCATGGAGCTGCTCAAACCCTCTACCATGTTAGGGTGGCAGTTTTTCAAAGGAAACTTGTGTCACTAAAACTGAAACAATTATTCACCTCAGGCTTGGTGGATATTTGATTGCTTTCCACCAATCAGAAATGAGAAAATATTTTGAGGGAACAATAATAGATATTGTTATTCCTTCAAAATAATCCTTTTTGACTGATTGAAAGCCATCAAATAATTATGGTATTGTCCTGTTCTCCTGAATTATTGCATCACTGCCATCAGTTAACTGAATTATTGCATCATTGCCATCAGATGACTGAATTTTTGCATAATTGCCTTCAGATAACTGGCACAATAACGTGACTGTCTACTTTGAAAAATATTTTGAATAAATAATAAAACAGCTAAGGAATGTGACTGTCATGTGATATGAAGAATTATTAGGTCTCAGAGGGTTTTAGTCAACCCCTTCACCAAATAATTCTCAATATAATACTTTGCATTCAAAGTAACTGCTTAATATCCATCCCACAATTACTCTCTGTGATTTCCAGCACCCTTCCCAGCATAGCACCCTTCAACCTAGCTTACACCTAGGTTGAAGGGTGCTATGCTGACACTGGATCAAAAGAAGTGATAGAAATATTAGCATTTACTGGGTAAAACACTTTTAGCTTTCATTTTAATGGGAAAAAAATGTTTATTCTAGTTGATTTCATGTTAAATAAGAGCTATGCGATTAATATTTATATGATGTTGACTAATGACTAATGCTGACACACTATGCTAACTTGAGTGATAGATATATTAATGTTTTCTCCTTTAAACAGTCAAATGATTTGAAGAAAAGATAAAAATGACACTGGTCAGTTATTTGAAATGATTTGGGATTTTTTTCCAAACCTACCGCATGTGTCTGGTAAAACCTTACCTCTGAATATGGAGGTGGAGTGATGACATGGCTGAAGGAGTCATATGCAGGGGGTGCAAACGCTGCTACAGATGACACCGAATCTTCGTCGACGTTGTCGTCATTAATAGGAATGGGAATAACGTAGATAGGAGTGTTATGGTGTTGCACCTCGCACTCCCTTGAATGGATCAAGCACCAACGCCTACAGCAGCATTTGATAATAAGTACACCAATGATGATGCCTGCAACTGGAGGTACAACGAAGCTGTGCAGTGTGGAAAGGACACCTCGCATTAAACATTGTACACAAGGTTCAGAAATTGTTGAAAAACTTACTCTAAGCTGACATCTCCGTGTCAAGTTCAATGCTAATCTTCAGTACACTACAATTGTAACTATGTTTAACTAGAACATAATACTCATAATAATGACATAATATAATAACATAATATAATAACATAATATAATAACCTAATAAAAAAAAAATTATTCCTGGCATTCTGTTGAAGAGACGGATTCATTGAGTACCAAGTATGAATAAATACTTTTTTGGTACTTGTCTACACTGACCATAAAATGAGTAGCCTAGCTGAGTGTTAATGTTTTTTTTCTAAAATCCAATGTGTGTCTGTCTTTCCGTCTGTCTGTCTGTTTGTATCAAATGTGTCAACATGTACACACAAAAACCTTCCTACTTTGCCCAGTTTAAACTCTGGAAGTTTATAAGCGTACATATTTCCCCCTACGAAGCACGATCTTTGTGTAAATTATACATTTCTGATGCATATTGCCTACTAGTCAACAAACACCTATACAGAAGTCTTTCTAGATGAAAACAATGACAACATCTAGCGGCAGTAGGTGGAATTGTATGGCCTGTCTGACGTCACACACTGCAGATTTTTTATTATTATTATTCTAGCAGCAGTACCTGCTTTGCTGGGTAAAAAAGGAAGAATAAGTTATTGGAAAGCTTATAACAATAGACTTAAATATACATCATTGAATACTTTAGGCGGGCTGGAGCAGTAGGTACATCGTGTGCTGTATATGTCTTTAACAGCTGATATGCCAGGCTTACAACTGCAGGCTCACAACCGCCAAGCAGGTTTAATGTCACGGAAAGCGCCCTCTGTACCGGGAAAGCAGGGACTGCTGCTAGTTACTTAATAAAACTATGAAATGTTGTATTTTGCTCTGTATATGTTAGCTTCTGTCATGTGCTGCTAGCAGCATTTTTTTTTACATTTAATGTTTGATCGAATCGTGATGATCTTGAGGGAACTTGGTGGATTCGTGATGATCTTGAGGGAACTTGGTGGATTCGTGATAATCGCACTGATCGTGGAAACATTTTTGACTGTCAAAAATTTTGCCACGATTATTACGATGTATTGAGATTTGACACTAATCGTGACAGAACATGGGAAGTGCGGAACAGCCAGTAGTGTTTAGCAGACCTTAACAGAGCGTAACAGTTCTTGATGTGCCTTTGTAGGGGATCATGATGAACTTGGCAACATGATTCCTTCCAGATTCATCTCCTGGATGCAAGCTGCCTTCTTTTTATTCCCCGATTGTGCTCCAAGCGTACTCACAAATTGTGGAGCTGACGTGAACAGGCATTGTGCCCCAGTGTAAACCCAGGGTTACTCACAAACGTAATTCTATTTTGTAAATATAAATAATATTCACATTTGATGACTGAAAAACACTCAACAAAAGCTGGGACAGAGTGACTAGCAACCCAGCAACAATATCCCCTGCCACCACCCCACAGTCACAAGTCTCTTTGAAGTTGTGCCACCTACATAGGGCGTAGTCCATGTGCGAGCACTTTCCCACACTCTTATATGTCACACTGTGTTCCTCCGTCTTAAAATATGTATTCATGACTACCATTACCATTCTTTTCACCAAATCTACCACCGTCTGCCATTCAGCATTCTTCTCTTTGACACCATACCTGCCCATCGCTTCCTGATCATCTCTGTTCCCCTTAGCAACATGCCCATTGAGATCCGCTCCAGTCACCAATCTTTCATCCGTGGGAACACTGCCAACCACTCCATCTAACTCCCTCCTGAAGTCAACTTTCTCCTCCCACTCACACCCTACATGCGGGGCATAAGCACTGGTGATATTCAGCATCACAGATCATGAGTTCGAGTAGCGGCCTCAACGAGGGTGTTTCTGTGTGGAGTTTGCATGTTCTCCCTGTGCTTGTGTGGGTTTTTTCTCTGGGTGGTCTGGTTTCCTCCCACAGTATAAAGATATGCACAAATGGCTGTTTCAGATTTCCCCTAGTTGTGAGTGTGAATAGTTGTGTGTGTGAGTGTGTTGGCCTTGCAATTGACTGGTGAAATATTCAGGGTGTATCCTGTTTTTAGGCTCCCGATTCCCGCAACCCTAGTAGGGATAAGCAGCTCGGCAAATGAATGAATGAATGAATGAATGAATAAATTCAACAAATTCAACATCACTCCCTCAGTTTGTAGCTTGACACTCTTTACTGTCAGATTTTCTGTTCACTTCCAGCACACTCCAGTGAACTCTTCCTTCAGGATTACACCATCTCGTCCACACAATGGAGGACAACTTGAATCCACCTCCAGTGTTCCTGCCCTTACTCCCTTTCCACCTGGACTCTTGTGCACACAGTGTCTACCTTACTCTCCTCCATCAGATCAGCCAGTTCTCTCCCTTTACCAGTCATCATGCCAATATTCAAAGTCTCTACTCTGACCTGAACATTCTCAATCTTTCTCATCTCTCTCTGTCTCTGGATTCGTCTTCCTCCTCTTCTTCTTCGCCTTGGATCAAAAGTAGTCCAATTTCTACTGGTACCCTGCTGGCCAACAGTACCATTGGCAGTTGTTTTAAACCAAGGTCTTAAGCGACCTGGTATGAACATTCATTCATTCATTCATTCATTCATTCATTCATTCATTCATTTTCTAAGCTGTTTAATCTGAATTAGGGTCACAGTGAGACTAGTGCTCATCTCGTGCTAGGCCATCACAGGGCCAACACACACACAACCATGCATGCTCACACCTAGGGGCAATTTGCAACAGCCTACAATGCATGTTTCTGGACTGTGGGAAGAAACCAGAGTACCCGGAGGAAACCACCCCGGTATGTTTTGAATTCGCACGCTTGATTTGGCTCAGGGTTTTTTTTTTGTTTGTTTTTTGTATTTCCTGATGCTATCCTCCTTATTTACCCGGGCAGTAAGAGCACACTGGCTTGTGTGACCGAATAACAAAACAGCTAATTATGTATCTATAAATATATATATACAGTACTGTGCAAAATTTGTTTTTTTATTTGTTTTTTTTTGTATAAACTTTGCTATATATTTTTATTTTATAATTTGTATATTAGCAAAGTCAGTACAAAAACACTTTAGATTTCCAAACATTAATTTTTCTGCACAAAATGAAATGCTGCATAAAAAATGTTAGTACAGTATATCAATAAAGAAAGCAGCATACTACATATAAGAAACTACTTTTCAGATAAAAATATAATGAAAGCTGAACATGCAAATAAAGAACCGAGTGTGCCAGACAACATTTCCAGGAGAACTGTGGCTGGTTCTGTAAGATACTCAGTAGTAAAACTGCACAAACTCTACTTGATGCTGTTCTATTTTTAAACAAAAAGTCTTCAGACCTAATATTGAATTAGTTTCATTTATTACTGTTTGCTGTGCTTTATAGATTTTTTATGTAGAGATCTTTAATTTATTGTCATTGTTTATATGTAAATATAAGGCATCTTTGTTCTACACCATTCCTTTGTGTATTTGGGCCGGCGGCTGCCAGTCTTGGCTCGCCAGGGTCTGTGCCCCGTGGCAGCGGGGGGCTCTGGCTGGGGCTCTCCTCTGCTGCCCTCTGGGTGGGTCCGGGGTCATCTTCGGTGTGGGGTGGCTTGGGTTCGTGCTCCCAGGTTGTTGCTGATGGCCCGGGTCTCTGGGCGGCCGTGGTCTGCCTCTGGCCTCGGAGGAGGTGTGGTCACATTTGCACGGTCTCGCTCACCACTTGTCGCCGATCACTCACTTGTTCCACATATTTTGCATGCTGGCACAGTCACTGGGTTGCCTTTTTTTTAATTTTTATTTTTATTTAGCTATTTTTTTTGTGTGTGTATATGTATGTGTATGTATATATAGGTGTATGTGTATATATACATATATGTGTATAGATATGTATGTGTGTATGTATGTATGTATATATGTGTATATATATATATATATATAATTTTTCTCTTTTGTAATTTCTTTTTATTTATATATATTTTTTCTTCTTGTTATTTTATTTATTTATTTTTTTTAAAAAGTATTTATTTATTTATTTATTTTTTCCCTTTCTCTCTCTGTGACTGTGTATTTGGTACTTTGGTGGATGTTATGATACGTTTGTGATCTTGTCTTTTTGATTTGGTTATTATTTACCAAAACTCTTGATTACTGTCAGTTCTGTTTTTCTTTAAAAGCCGCAGGAATTTGCTGGTGTATTTATGTACAAATGTAGCAGTTTGTTGTCTTGTGATAGTTTGGTTTGAAGGGTCGTTCTTTATATCTACAGTATTTTTGTCTCCTCTTTCTTCTTTCTGCTTTCCCTTTTACATCTGTTTGCTGTCTTCCTTCTTTTTCTGTCCCCTCCAGTCAAGTCCAGCAAGATTCCATAGATTCCATAACACAAATCAACAGTAAATAAATAAATGTATCAGATGATCAAGAGGAGCCTTATACCCATAAACCTCCCCTTGGAAAAGCAAATTTGTTCGGCACAACACCGCAACCAGACTGCCATTCGGCTCAATATGATGCTGGACAGGACAGGTTAAAAAAAAAAAAAAAAGCTATTAATACTTAAAATAGTAAGTTTTAAGTAGTTTTATTTTGCTTAAAATAAAAGGTTTTCTCATTGCTAAAACAATGGCTTTTATCCATTAATAATAATAATGATCTTTTTATATTTTATATATATATCTATAGTCAAATAAGCTAAGTGCTAGCAATGCTGTCAGTCATAAGAACATCACACACACAGAAACCTCTAACACCTTATAGATTTATGCAGCTATGAAATGCCTGTTTGATGAACTTTTATTAACCTATAAATAAAAAAAGGTTTTGCAAAATTAACATGTAAGAGTTACATGTTTACTTACTTTATATAGTAATAACTTCCATTCATTATTCCTGCTGCTGATCTGTGAAAACAAAAGAAGTTTTAAAGCAGTTTCCGTTTGCTCAACAGTTAGTTAAACGATGCTATAGAAATTAAACCCAGGAAGCTGTTGCTGTCTAAGAGTCCAACAGCTTCAGGTCAATCATTAATATTAGCACCTCAGTGCCTATGACGTTTTAGTCGGTTTCGGGGTGTGTCAGCCATAACAACCTGTCCAGTCTTTCCCAAAAAGGACCTGCTAAACCACCACTTACAGTAGAATGAATGATTATAATCCTCCTGAAAACGTTTTATACACAATAAACACAGAAATACTAAATAAAACAAATAAGATGTTCCATGTTACCTTAACTGTAATCATGGCGTAAGGTTCAGTGTAATTATAAACTAATCAGTGGAGAATTTGAGAAGATCCGCTGGACTATCTAACAGCACAAACTTGTTAATCTCAGAACTTAATATTGAATTTTTTGACTTACAGTGAATCAAAATGAAGTTTAAATATGTGTGAAGGAGCTCCTGCGGTTGTGCTTGCTATATCCGAGGTGTTCCAATGTAGCGATAAAACAACACACGAGGACTTTGAGCAGGTCAACGACATAAACTTTTACTACTGGGAAACACGGAAAACGTCGCAGACGAGGGCAGGTTAGAAGAGTTGTATGATAAGTTACAGGAGAAATGACAAAGCAATATTTCTTACATGCACATCCTCTCGAGAACATAACAATGGGTTAACAATTACAAGAAAGCTTGTTTTCACTTAGAGATAACAATAACAGAAAGCACTGAAACTGGTCCAGGGTAGTAAATGATTAATTATACAAAACTGCCTTTACCCATAAAGATTTAATTTTTATTTTTTATTTTATTATTATTTTTTTTAATAAAAATTGATCATTTGGTTCACACATATGAAATTCTTATGCCTTCATGAATAAATAAAACAAATAATATTTAATACAGTCAGGAAAGGTATGGTGACGTGGTGGTTAGCACATCTGCCTTTCAAGGCGAGGGTGCTTCTGTGTGAAGGTTGCATGTTCTCCCTTTACTTGCATGGGTTTCCTCTGGGTACTGCAGTTTTCTCCCACCATCCAAAGATATTCACATTAGGTTAATTTGCTGTTCCAAATGTAAGTGAATGTAAGTGTGAATGGTTGCGTGTGTTGACCCTGTGATGGACTGGGGAGCTGTTCAGGGTGTACCCCGCCTTCGCCCAGAGTCGGCTGAGATGGGCTCCAGCATCCTGACAATCCAAGCAAGATTAAACAGTTCGGCAAATGGATTAATGAACAATTAGAAGAGCTAATTAGAATTTGATGCATGTTTAGGAGTCCAGTAAAAGACATTAAAACTAAATATTTATTCTACTTTTGATGGTCCTTTTTGCACAAATCTAGCAAATGTGTCCAGTTAATTTAAATAAATATGCCGTGGTCCTATCTCTGGCTATCTCTGGTCTGTGATCTCTAGCTACAGTCATGTGAAAGAAAGTAGGGCCTACATCCCAACCCTTTTCTGTTTTTTCCACATTTTTCTGCCCAAAGCATTGTTTTGCCAGAGGTATTGTCATCAGTGGTGTTTGTTTGTTTGTATGTCTGTGAACAGAATCTTGACCTCAGCCATCCACGGATTTTCACCAAACATGCTGGGTACACTACCCTACCCGGGTCGCAGAGACGATCTCATTTTGGAATATCCAGTTCAACATTCCTCCAGCTCTGATTTTAGCTCGTATTAGCAGCATGATGAGCAAACACAGAGATACCGTGCTCTTCAAAAAACAACCAGCAAACACTTCATCGTGATTTCTAGTGCCTGCATGCAGCAAAGACTGAAGCGAGAGGCAGCACCATCTTAGTCAGACCACTTTACGCTCGTTCCCCATGATGTCATTAATCAATCATGTGACTTGCTGATTAGCAAGTGTGGTTATTAGCTAAAAGTGAATGAGTGATGCATGTATGCTCAGTAATCCAGTTGATTCTTGTTGTGTGAGTAGATTTGTTAAATATTATGCCAAGATCTTTTACCGGATCCCTAAAAAGCCTGATTTATGAAGACAACTTTGGATGGGTGCAATTAAATCTGTGTGCTCTATAAGATTTTCTTTTTGTAGCATTATAGGATATTAATCAAACATAAGTGAGATTCAAAAAAGTCACAGCTAACATAATATTCGGTTACAGCCGATAAAGTATGCTAGCATTAGAAATTCAGTAATATTAGTCAGAGGTCGCTGATAAAAACAGGTTAAAACCAATGTCAATGAAAGCTTCTTGCCAACCAATTTTCTGTGCATGCTCAGAACTACATCATGCTAGGCTTTGAACATTCCTGTACTCGAATGGCATAAAAATATACGCATAGCAGTATGCATTGTTGTGCATTTGGCATTTGGTGAATGGTTGTATGTGTTTTGCCCTTCAATGGTCTGGCGGCCTGGTCAGGGTGTACCCTGCCTTCGCCCAGAGCCGGCTGAGATGGGCGCCAGGCTCCCCATGACTCTAATTAGGATTAAGCAGCATTCAAGAAAATGAATGAATAAATTTTGCCAAATTTTGATGGATGTAAGTTTGTGAAGTTTTTATCATTTTAAAACAATATTTTTTATTATTTAATATTACAGTAGAGCGCAGTGAAGATTATACACCAGCACGTTTGTGTAAAAGGGCTCCTAATAAAAAGAAGTAAAAAAATGACTTCTAAAAAATTATAATTTTGTGGGTGAAAATGTATTGAACAATGCTATCGTTGGCAATAAGACCCAAATAATAATAATAATAATTTTGACAAGTATATTGAGGTAAAAGTTTGGCTAATAAACAAAAACACTGAAAATGTAACTTTTTAACTTTTGCACAGCATGAATGAACTTCAGACCGTATGGAACGGTTTAGTGAGTGAAGAAATTAAAAATATGTGAACTCTATGCCTGAAAGGCTAAAAGCTGTAATCAAAGTAAAGGGTGTTCACACTAAATATTGACTTTTTTCTCAATAAAAGAGACTGTTATTTTTGTTATTACTATATATTGTTGTTTGTTTACTTATTCTCATCAATATGATCCAATATTACATGAAATAAATACTTGAATAGAACTTGGTTTCTGATTTATCTTCATTTTGTTAAGTGTATAATCACCACTGCATCACTGAATTTTTGAATTTATTCACTCGCTAAACTGTTGCATATGGTCTGAAGTTCATTCATGTTATGCAAACGTCAAAAAAGTACAATTTGTGCCACCTTTCAATTTTTCTGAAAAATTAGTATTTTCAGTGTTTTTGTTTATTAGCCAAACTTCTACCTCAATATACTTGTCCAAATTATTATTACTATGATTATTATTATTATTATTATTATTATTATTATTATTAGGTTCTCATTGCCTACAATTTTTAATTTTTTTTTTTTTAAAGCTGAGAGTCTCATAGAGAATTTCGTGATGTGTGAACATAATGACAATATAGAATCTTGAATCAATAGCATTGTTCAATACATTTTCACCAAAAAAGTTATAGAGAAGTAATTTTTACTAGTTTTTATTAGGAGCCCTTTTAGACAAAAGTGGTGGTGTATAATCTTCACTGCACACGACTGTGTATATATAAATATATATATTTGTGTGTGTGTGTGTGTGCATACATATGTAGACTTTCACATCGTTATCCTTTTTAAAAATGACACAGAATATGTATAAAACTATAAGCAAGTTGTATACTGTGTACCAGTGGTGGCTGCTTTAAGGCTATAATGGAAGCTCTGCCTCCTGTAACATGTCACCAAAGATTTAATCAAATATGTATTGTTGTATTTAAATTAATAATACAAAGAGAGTGCTACAATTTGTTTAACTTCATGATTAGTTCATTCAGAATCAGGACTCATTTCTCACAGGTTGTCTAACATTAAGTTTTTCTCATACATTCCCGTAGCAGCGTGATCCTTTAAAACCCACTGACGCACAGCTTCTCTGAAGTCTTATGGCATTCGGGATACACTCTGATTTCAGTGCAGCAAAGCAAGATGTTCACTGGACAGATGCTTGAAAAACGTCCAGTCCCCGGATGGTCAGTTTCTCTGGGACTTCTCGAGGAGTGGGCGGGTCAGGATGCAGGGTTGACAGTGGCAGCTGAGATTTTCAAGGTTATTTCTCCATGGATTTTAAGCAAGTAACTGCTGCTTGTAGTCTGGTTTTCTTAGTGCTATAGCTGAGTATTTTCATTTGTACATATCCTACTGGTGGCAGTGGTGGCTTGGTGTTTAAGATGCTGACTTACTGACTGAAGGTTGGAGGTTGTCACTGCTGCCCCCCCCCAGTTCAGCTAACTGGGTTATCAAAGGCCAGCCATGTCTCTCACTGTCTGTGGTGAGAGGCATATAAAAGAACCATTGCTGTCGTTCATAAAGAGTAGGCCACTGGATGGCCGTCAGCGTGTTTCTGCCCTGCGATGGCCTGGCGAGCTGTCCAGGGTGTACTCTGCCCTCACACAGTGTCGGCTGATATGGGCGCCAGCCTCCCCGCGATCCTAATTAGGATTAAACGATTCAGAAAATGAATGAATGAACATATCCCACAACAAATAAAAACATAAATGTAGTGCTCTTGGGTTTCCACTTTGCCTTAGTTTAGTAAAGTTTGTTGCATATGGTGAAAGAGACATTTAGCCATTTAGCCTTTTTCAACTCTCCCAGTATGAGAAGGTGAGTTGGCCGACTGGAAGTGATGTGATAAAGAGAATGTACTGCTGGACCTTTAATAAAATCATCTGGTGGTGGAAATGCTATGGTTTGGAGATGTCTCACTGCCTCAGGGATGGTGCAACTTTCAGTCATTGATTGAATGATGAATTCTGCATTAAATCAAAGAGTGCTTGTAGATAATGTGAGGCCATCTGTCTGAAAGTTAAAGTTTAACCAGAACTGAACCTTTCAAAAGGAACAGCATGTATTGTATGTAGGAGCAATTGCCTGAGGGGATGGACAAATCCTCTCCCTTCTAAAAAAAATTCTTTTGGACCCATTTATTGTGTGAATTTTTGTGTAATTGTCTAGCCAATCAGCACTCAATCATTCATACAGTCATTCATTTTCTAAGCTGCTTAATCCTAATTAGTTTCGTGGGGAAGCTGGCGCCCATCTCAGCCGACTCTGGGCGAGGGCGGGGTACACCCTGGACAGCTCGCCAGACCATCACAGGGCCAACACTCACACAACCATTCACACTCACACTCACACCTAGGGGTGATTAGCCAATTAGCCTACTGTGCATGTTTTTGGACTATGGGAGGAAAAACCGGAGTACCCGGAGGAAACTTACGCGAGCCCGGGGACTGGGGAACATGCAACCTCCACTCAGAAACACCCAAGCTTGGGAATCGACCCCAGGCCTCCTTGCTGTGAGGCAGATGTGCTAACCACTGCCCCACCATGCCGCCAGCACTCAATCAGCAATTTTTCAATCTTTGTTTCAATCATACTTACATGATACGATTTGGTATAAAAATAGCAGCCTCTAATAGCTCAGTCTTTGCAATTTAGTATGAGTTGCGGGGTCACCACTTAGTGCCATTTTTAAACGGCCAGGGTGTTATTAAATTGGAATAGCACCCCTAGTGGACATTTAAATTACTGAATGTCGGTGTACAAAAAAATCGAAATTAACCCGAAATATCAAATTGGCCAGTTAGAATTAGAGAGAAACAGAGGCTGAAATAGAACTAGGGTTTATAGTTGCTATAACATAAGTGAGAACAACTACTAACATATTTGTGGAAGTTTCACAAAATAAGTATCAGTGGAGGCTCAATGGTAAAGGCGTGAAGATAATGATCCAACGGTTAGGGTTCAAACACCAGTACCACTAAACTACCACTGAATGTAAATCTTGTAAACCTGTTGTGCATAAGTTTGTGTGTAGAAGGAGACAGTTCCTCTCCTTTAGGGTGTCCTGTCTCTTGCAACCCTGAGTCCTGTTCCAAAACCACCCCCGAGTCCAAACCTTTGCTTGTCTAAAACGGTTCCTTATTCCAAACCAAGTTGTGAAAGGGGTTCAAAAAGAAAAATGGTCATGTTCTAGCTAACATTAAAAATCGTAGGAATTACCAAAAAAATCCACCATCCTGCTGAGAGTTTGGAACTGTCACAGCTGGGAGGTAGTTGACCCCCCCCAATTTCCCCATTAACAACACACTATCATGGACCAACCCCATTGCCAACTCCACAAAGTCAGGATAGAAGCACCTGAATGGTAAACCTCATAACATTCCATGGCTTTTGCTTTAGTACTTAAGATTTAAAGGTAGATAAAACTACAAAGAAAAACTACTTTTGAAAGAAGTAAAGGAGAGACAAGTGGTGAAAGATAGAAAAACAGCAACAGAAAAAAGAAAGAAGGAAGGAAACAAACACAAAAAAAAGTGTGACACAAAACCAAGATGGGACAGATAATAAGAAAAAGGTAGGGAAGGTAGCGGGGTGGTAGGTCCATCAGTACGTGATGAGAGACAAAGAGACTACAGCTGCTTTTACACGGGCACTGTGACGTAGCCTAATGGTTAGAGAAGCGGCTTTGGGATGGAAAGGTCGCTGGTTTGATTCCTGAACCAGCAGGAAAAATGTGTGGTGGTGGGGGAAGTGAGCAGCACCTTCTCTTCCACCACCTTCATGGCTGAAGTGCCCTTGAGCAAGGCACCTAACCCCCAACTGCTCTCCGGGCGCAGCAAAGTGTGTGGCAGCCCACTGCTCCGAGTGTGCGTGTACTCACTGTTCGTGTGTGTGTGTGTGTGTGCGCGCGCGCTCACTTTGGATGGGTTAAATGTAGAAGTCAAAGTTTCCCTTGCGGAATTAATACAGTATAAAAAGTGAATAGAAATAGAAGAAAACACACAAGTTGCGCCAGGAGAAACTGCTGGTATAAAAAGGATCCGTTTTGGAACGGCTAGCCACTGTTGGTTGCAACTTGTTCCAGAACATCTTGTTCCAGGGGCAACTTGCCAGTGGGAGGGTTTACGTGTGCACATTAGCATCCATGCGGGTTATTAGGTCCTTTCACAGGCTTACACAGCAGATGGGTGATTCTTCTCCAGTAGGTGCTGGTGTGTTGTTCTTCTTGCTTCTGGCTTGTCACTGAGAGTGACTGTATAAACACATAGGACAGGGGGCACAACTTGTTTCAGGTGCCAGCTGTTCTGGGGGCAACCTGTTCCCATTGCCTGTGTAAAAGCTGCTAAAGAGACATAGGGACACAGAGTATGGCCCATATAAGAACAATGCTAAGTGTTCTCTCCCATTACATAAAACATTCACTCATTGAACAGCTCACCAGACCATCGCAGGACCAACACACACTCAAACACTCATACTTACACCTAGGGGCGATTTGGAACAGCCAATTATCCTAATGTACATGTTTTTGGACTGTGAGAGGAAACCATGGTAGGAAACCCACGCAAGCACGGGGAGACCATGCAACCTCCAGACGGAAACACCCTCTCCGAGCCCTGGACTTAAACCCAGGACCTTCTTGCTGTGAGGCGAATGTGCTAATCACTACACCATACCAGCATCTTGGACTGCACGGCCACACTGGGCCACAATAATGAATGAAAGAGTAAAAACAGAACAAAAGAAACAAGCAAGTTATCTTGACAGCAATAAGGTCCTGGGTTTGATTCCTGGGCAAAGGCGTTTCCGTGTGGAGTTTGCATATTCTCACTGTGTTTGCATGGGTTTCCTCCGGGCACTCCACTTTCCTCCCAAAGTCCAAAAACATGCACAGTAGGCTGATTGGCTGTTCCAAATCGCCCCTAGGTGTGAATGTGAATGGCTGTGTGTGTGTTGCCCTGCAATGGTTTGGGGAGATGGTCAGGGCATACCCCGGCTTCACTCAGTGTCAGCTGAGATAGGCTCCAGCCTCCCTGCGACCCTAATAGGATTAAACGGCCAAGCAAATGAGAAAAGGAAAATGAAGAGTAAAATATAAAAAGTAAAACTAAAACTTTGGATTAAAAACTTTTTAATTACCTCAATATACTGAAAGGAGACATCTTCAGGAAAGTTCTCCAAGAAAGTTTAAAATGTCCAAAATGTAAAAAAAAAAAAAAAAAAAAAAAAAAAAATACAGTAATGAGTCACAGTTCAGGGCAGTGGTGGCCCGGTGGTAGGGAGCTGGATTGCTGATTCCAAGGTCGGGGGTTCAAGCCCCACTATCACCGGTTTGTCACTGCTGTCCCCCCAGTGCAGCTAACTGGGTTATCAAATGCCGGCTGTGTCTCTCACTGTCTGTGGTGAGAGGAACGTAAAAGAACCTGTGCTGGTCGAGCTGTCCAGGGTGTACTCTGTCCTTGCCCAGAGTCGGCTGAGATGGACGCCAGCCTCCCCGCGACCCTAACCAGGATTAAGCATTTCAGAAAATGAATGAATGAATTGAATTGAATTGAGTCACAGTTCACAAACTCCGCCCATGACATGGAACTACGGCGGTGTTTTCTCTCATCGTTCAGTAATCACCAATCAGTCTTTACAATTTCCTTTTATACACAGCACCTGCTAAAGTGTATTAACATTTTCTTCACAGTCCACACACACACACACACACACACACACACACACACACACACACACCTGTAGCACAGAAGACACTCTCCACTCCACTGTACTGCACACATGGACTGTGGATCATTATGTCATTTTAATATTAACAGATAATAATCTATAAATCTGACTCAGAGGTGGTGAGTTTATGTTCAGTGTCCATTAGGTGTGTTGTATCTGTGGTGGTAAATCAGGAATAGATGATGGCTCCAGCACAATTTCAGAATACACCGGGGGCTCCTCGTCAGGAATGCTCATGTTTTGCTGCAGAATAAACAAACAACATCCATAACACTGAGTACGGCTTCTTCTTAAACAAACAAATACATCGCAAAAATATATGAAACAATAAGAATCAACATTAAAGACGATGTTTTATGAAAATGTGTAAAGAAATTGAACAGTAATGTACAAAAATTATTAAAAATGAACACAAGCAACATTGTACAAAACTACAAAGGAAGTACCACGCACTGGAATTGTGCAATCTGATTGGTTTGCTATTTTGGGATAATTAACAGTGATGCACTGAAGGTGAGGGGGATGTCATTAAGTGTTAATGCCCAAAAAGTTCACATTGGAGAAGACACCCCCGAAGAAGCAGCCACCTCTCAGGCAAACATTCAAAGCTCCATCTCCACCACCCTCACCTTCACCTGAAGAAACAGCTGCATCCCCAGAAGCCTCAAGATCCAGGGCTCTCAGTGCCAACTTTTTACCAGCCTTTGACTCTCCTAGTCCATTCAATGTCTCAACTGCCTCCACATACTCAACAGTACCGGTGGGCGAGCCAAAGAAGAGATGAGGAAGAAAGAATTCAAGCTTGAGTTCAATAATTCAAGAGTGTGGATGATAAGCAGCGTGGATGATGAGCAAGAAGTCCACTAAGAAGTGAAATCGTGGCGCATCGACAAGGTGCGTGACTATTAACCTGGAGCTCGCAGGTTCGAGACCATGGGAGCTAATTGGCTGAGTTCTCATGGGAGCGAAGGATGGCATACGCCCCTCTGTCACTCACAGCAATCACCAGCCAATCCATGGGCGTCTGTCTAATGTACATGATGTATAAGTTGGCTCAAAAAAGAATTATATGATGGCTTTCCACCAATCAGAAACAGGAATCTGTGAGCTCATTTGTACAAAAGGGGTGGATAGCGCTTCTCTCCGAGTGTGATAGGCCACTTCCAGATGCGCATGCGCAGCAGTTTATAAAGAGGCAGGTGGCAGCATCGCATGACATGGAGGGGGCATATGCATGCTTATGCTCCTGCCTGTTTGGTCGTGTGATGTGATAGGGAGGCAACACTTGATGGGTGGGAATTGAATACGACAAAAATTAGGGGAGTAAAAAATGGGGAAAAATAAAAAAATGTAAAAAATTAACTCGCTTAAGGTGGATGAATGAAGTCATACTGGTAACTAGCAGCAATCTTACTTCAGACAGCAGTGACATCCCGTTGATGGGGGGATGGGGGGGGGGAGCACAGCAGTGATATCCTGTTGATAGAGGGACTTGAACCCCTGACTTTGGGATCAGTAATCCAGCACCCTACCACCAGACCACCAGTGCCCTCATTCAAAAAAATGAGTGATTGGTGTTTGTGTAGTAAACACAGCAATACTGTAATGAAAATGAGTGGACACTTTTAGCTGTTAACGTAGCTTACAACAAGGTTGAAGGGCTCTATGCTAACACGAGATCACATGGAGCGATAGAAATGTTAGCATTATGGGTGAAATGCTGCTTTTGGCTTTTATTTTAATGGAAGAATGTTATTCTAGTTGATTCCACCTTAAATAAGAGCTATGGAATTAGTCTTCATATAATCTTAACTAGTTAGAACAAATCACACTAACTTGAGTGATAGGCATATTAGCATTTTGTTTTTTAAACAGTCAGATTATTATTATTATTTTTTTTTAAAAGGTAAAAATGACTCATCAGTTATTTGAAATGATTTTTGATCTAATTTCCAAGCCCCCCTCATGTGTCTGGAAAAGCCTTACCTCTGAATACAGTGGAATGATGACTGGATCTAAGGAGTCGTGTGCAGGGGGTACAAGTGTAGCCACAGCCGACACTGAAGCTTCGCCAACATTGTTGTCGGTAATAGGAATGGGAATTAAATAGATGGGAATGATATCTTCTTGCACCTCGCACTTCCTCGAACATCTGATGCACCATTTTTTACAGAAGTATATGAGTAAACCAAGGAGAATACAAAAAACCCCAATGATGATCAGTGCTTGGAAGATGAACCTGTACATTGTGGAAATAAATATCCAAAGTTAATCAAGTGAACATAATTTAATTATTATTTGGTTTTAATTAATATCTTAAAATCTCAGAATCCACACATTAAATAAAAATTATATGATTAAAATAAAACTTTAGATCAATTCTAACAAACTTTAAATTAATAAAAGTGTTAAAATTATGACCCTTAGCTCCATTAAACAATATTCCTTATAACTTTGGTTGCTGATCTGTTATACAAAGCAAGTTTTATTGATTGTTGTAAAGTATGAGATAATTTTTTGGAGGGGAAATTGTGGCCCTGCATTTCAATTTAAATACAATTTTTTACTGCTAAAAATTTTAATTTACTGAAAAAATGTGAATATTTTTTAACTTTTACCAAAGTATAATTTTAAGGTGTGTAATGGGACGTGATCATTGTGGGTGTTATTTTTCTGATGAAGCTGATTTATACTGCAATTGTTTTAAATACAATTTTTACATTTAAAAAAATGTACAATTTGTGACAAATCTTTTATGTTTTTAGTGTTTACAGTAACTGCATGCTTTAACTTTTACTGTAAGTGTTACTTTTAAATTCAAATTAAAATTTGTCACTTACAAAATCTTACACAGTACAATATGTAGTGAAATGCTTGTTACAACTGTCCTATATTTGAAGAATAAAAATGATCAATATCAAGAAGAAAAAAAATCCCAACAATAACTATTTGAAGGACAAACCAAAAGTTAAAGATCGAATATAAAATAAAATATAAATTGTAAAATATAAAATAGAAAATAAAATATATAAAATAAAATAAAATAACAATATATAAAATTAAATATAAATGTAGTGATGATTTTATAAGTAATACGGTATGTGAAGTGTCCGGAATAGCCTGCGAGAAGAAGCTCCTCTTCATTCGCTCCTCAATGTTTCTCTGACCGCAACAGAGAGAAGAGTCCATTGTTGGGATGGCTGAGGTCCTTCGCTATCTTCCTGGCTTTGGTCCAACACCGCTTGCTGTATATAGTGTCCAGGTCAGGAAGCTCGATACGGATGGTACGCTCTGCTGATCGCACCACCCTCTG
>JAQMYF010000021.1:12697870-12711894 GCA_030014195.1 Neosilurus mollespiculum
TTCGGGGTAGGGCTTATTTTGGACCGTTCTGCTGAAGTAAGGGTAGGTCTTATTATCGGGGAAACACGGTATATATACATATACACACACACACTATTGTCGGTTACACTCTATACACTCTTACTAGATTAAACAATCACGCGCGTGTTTAAACAACTCTGAAAGTGTACTTGGAGCGGAAGCGCACGTCCAAAGTGCTTTCCCTCACACGAGCTCACACAGAAAAGTTTCCAGTACCTTCTCCACCATCATGAGGGACACCAGAGGGTCCACCTTGTTGGGAAGGATCTTGTGCAGTGTGTAGCTGTCGTTACGTAGCGCCACCCGGCAGTTCGGGGTCACCTGCAGCAGGAAACATTCATATATCATCGTGCAAAAATAAATAAATTAACATTAAAACAAAACAAACATAAAAAAAGACAGGCCACTCAACCAAGCTGTAATACTCACATCATTGATGTCAATGTTCTTGTCCACATCCACAACAAATTTCCCCTCAGGGTGGACCTACAGACACACGAGCCAAGGTACAAGATAGAAAAATCACAACACTGCAGAAGACAGCAGGGGGACGAGTGGATTACAGATTTATACCCTTTATATAAAAAAAAAAACACAAAAAACAAAACTCAGTTTGCTCAGTGAACTATAACACGTGACACACCTTCACCAGCACTTTCTTCTTGTCCATGGCTCGGACCACCTCACCCACATAAGAGCCCTGTTCCTGCAGCAGCTGCAGCTCCTCGCGAAGCAGACGTACTGCACAGAGACATCGAAAATATAAAGTAGGAGCAAGCTGTGGGTGTAAAACAGTGACAGGAAGCTACACATCCGAGGTTACTTCAGTATCAATCTCCAGGTAGCTTTATCAAACTTCTAGCCACCAGAATGATACCAGGGAGAGCGCTGTCAGGCTTCGTCCCTGATGCTTCCTGGACCTCAGAATGTACTAAAGCCTGACAAGAGATTTTTTTAGGCCCATGTCAATATTTGAAGACTTTAGAAACTGAAAATGGTGTATGGACTGATGTACATTTCCCCCAAAAACATTTATTTGTAGTAAAATAAAATACAGTTACTGAATAAACGTACAATTAAACATATTAAAGTTTTGACAAATAACAATCAATAAGCTTGGGTCAGCTGATCATTGTGTCCTGTTGTGAACTGTGTGTCTTCAGATGGACTAACTATGCAATGACAACAGTCAGAACATGGTTTTTGAATGCATCCTCCGTCTCCTTTCTATCCTTCATCTCACTATCTTGATGTTATAAACCAGATACTGATTTATCTGCAATTTTATCTGTCGTCATCAAGCCATTTTTTTTCCAGGACCGTCTGAGTAAAGTATTCAGATCAGTAATGGTGTTAAACACTAGTGATGATGGGTTCTACCTTTAGCATTCAGCTCGTTTCTCTGGGCCTGCAGACGCCGAAGGTTCTGGCTCTTCTCGTTCACAGTCAGCTACAGACAGATAAAACAAAATGTCCAAGATTCGTGACTCGAGAACTCTTGAATAAACCTTTTTGTACTATGAAATTCTAGTTTGCACATTTTCCTGATGTGAGTAGAGCAGAGTAAAAGACAAAGATTAAGCCATAAAATACAACATGAAGAGTAAAAACTTTGGTTCATACAAAAATGTGGATCACATGACTGCAGTAGCACTGCATACAAAAAAAAAAAAAGAAAAAAACTAGAATAAATTAATTATAATTCCGAATGCTGAATAAATTCCTGATGTGGAAGATAAATATTACATATTACGTTAAACTTAAGAACATCCACATGTGGGGGCGTGGGAGCATCTACCCCTTTGCTTCTTGATAATCATAGTGCTTTTTTTAAAGCATTTTTTTTGCCTGTAGTTAATAAGAGCTTTATTAACAAAATATACTGCCTGGCCACAAAAAAACCCAAAAAAACAAACAAACAAACAAAAAGGGTTGCACACACTAATATTTTCATGGAGAGCATTTATCCTTGATCACAGCGTGTAATCTCCATGGCATTGTTGCTCCAGTTGGTCCGGTCGAGGCTCAGCAACATTAATGTGTCAATAAAATGAAGTCAGTTGATGATCTGAATGTAGTGAATGAGCAGGTTATCACATCAATGCACTTTTTCATTCCTGATGGCGCGGATATAAAATGGAGACTCAGATAATGAGCGAGTAGTTCAGGGATCATGAGGAATCATTTTCACATATGTATCGTCCCCCAGAGTCCCGACCTTAACCCTATTGAAAGTGTTCAGCATGTGCCGGAGAAGACTTTATGGAGTGGCTCAGTTTTTCCCTCATCGATTGGCGAGAAATGAACCCGATGACACTGGATGGAAATCAATGTTTATGTGCTGTGACTTTTTTTTTGTCTGGGCAGTGCACATTTATATTCAGGGAGGGGAACAGGCTTAGGAGAAAAAGGGGGGAAATGGGCTACTTTTTGTGTCTCAAATCTCAAATAATACGATAACATATTTTACAATAAAATAAAAGACACATAATTACACAAAACAACTTCAAATATTTTAACAATATTACATCTAATTAAATAAAATGTCTGAGACAAAATTGATAAATAAAAGTCAAAAGTCCAGTATTTTAGTTATTTTCCTGGACTGAAATTAACATATGCATTAATATGCAAATACATTTACAAAGCAGCTCCATATACAACTTTTTAAAACATAGACCGCCTTAATACAACTATAATCATTTTAATACTGTTAACATTTTAACAGTATTTAAGAAACACAAACGTCTCCATACCGGCATTAACAGACAGATATGGAAATCCATCAGCTGTGTGTGTGGCCCGCAGCACACATCCCTGATAAAACGCATCAAAAAGGCCTCCATGCTAACATTAGCTCTTAATATCGGGGCGAAATTCAACAATAACTTGAAGACAGAAACTTACAAAACTTCTGCAGGATAGAACAAAAAATTTACTGAAAAACTATGAATACGATCCCTGTTACAGGAGAATCCACATATAAAGTTGCTCGTGGCTGGACGATACGTTTGACCTCGTTTCTGAACAACCAATCATCGCTTTTCTTTTTGCATCAACGTCAGAATGTACCAGGTGCTGCTCACTTCTGCTGATTATCTGACCTCTGATTGCTGTGCCACGGCAAGATGACCAGACAGGAATATCATATCACGATGCCTGACACGCACGATACACTAGAAACAGCTGTGTTTCCCTCAACTGGGCGATATCAACATCCACACAGATAAACAAAACAAGGGTAGCACCGCACGTGTTTGGATAAAATATGACGTGATGACGGCGCTCCTGTCGATAGTAGCCAATAGAAACAGATTTTAGGATCAAGTTCTTTTGAACAGCATGTGTTCTACACATTTTTCAATTCCATATATTTTTACATTTGAGAGAATTAAGAATTTCAATAACTTCAATAACACAAATGATTATATAATAACATAAGAAAAGCTTTGCTTGGTAAAGTAATAGAACTTGATATGTTTTCTTTCGAGTTCACGTTGAAATTCACGGCAGGTGAACGTCTCATTGTTTTATGTACTATAATAATAGTACAACTGAGTGTCGCATTGATATGGTCCGTGAAAATCAACCTGGAGATCATAGATTTCATGCCACAGCCATCCACTGCTGGGAGTCCCTGTCACTCAAAGTGATCACCAGCCAATCATGGGCATCTGTAAGCTCATGTGTACAATTGGGCAGATAGTACTTTCCGTCCAAGTGCTTCAGGCCAGCCGGGACAGCGGTTCGTAGAGACGCAGGAGGCAGCATCGTGTGTCACGCATGAATCAGGTGCTCGCTTACGCTCCACCCTGGATGATTGTGGTTGTGTTACAGTGAGGCCACACTTGATGGGAATTGGCTACAACTAAATTAGGGGAGCAAAGACAGTATAAATAAATAATGAAAAAAAAAATCATTATAAATAAAACTGATAGGGTGAGAAGTTTGGCCATCTGGGAGGAGCTCGAAGTAGAACCGCTGCTCCTCCGCGTTGAGAGGAGCCAGTTGAGGTGGCTCGGGCATCTGATTAGAATGCCTCCCGAACGCCACCCTGGTGTGGTGTTTCGGGCATGTCCAACCGGGAGGAGACCCCAGGGATGACCTAGAACACGCTGGAGGGACGACGTCTTGGTGTCCCCCCGGAAGAGCTCGAGGAAGGGGCTGGGGAGAGGGACGTCTGGACCTCACTGCTTAGGCTGATGTCCCGACCCCGGAACAAGCGGAAGAAGATGATGATTCATCCATTAAACTCTGACCCCAGTGAGACTTTTCAAAGGTGGAAGAACAAAACCCGATGCAGTTTGTTGCAGGATTTTTGAATATGGGTTGCTATGGTTCAGCGGGTAATCCATGTGCTCTCTGAGCATCTGCCCCTCTAAAAGTCTACTTATTCATTCAAGTTAAAGACAATCTAAGATGATGAAAAGAGAATCATTTTGGTCCATTTCACTACAAGGGCTAAATGGCTTGCCAACATGTAAAAAGATTTATATTTGCGAGTCGGTTCACAAAAAGGTTCCGACTCAAAAGAGTCGACTCACTCGGTAATGACACACCGCCGGGCTTACCTGTAACTCCTCGATTTTGGACAGGTAATACTGCCGGAGACCTGAGCCTCCTTTACTATCCTCCAACTCCATCTGAGACAAACACAGACAAACAAATCAACAACTCATTCAGAACAGTATCAAAGCGTGAAAGCCTCTCAGCTCCAGCTAGCTAACCTGGCTAAACACTCTACCTTAAAGCTAACGATGACAGGGCGACTGGATTTTACTGCACTAAGACTACAACAGTACATTACGACCGCGATCTGTTTCCTCTCAAATGAATTCATAATGAATTAAACGCAACACATTGGACACCGACACTCACCACTCACCATTTTTATGCTAGTAAGCGAAATAATTCCACTCTTTCTACCTGTATTAAAACAAGTCCCGCCTCCTACACATGGATTGGCCACATAGGTGATGCACAAAAGTAGTTGCCAATCAGAGATATCCACAGGAGATACGATCCAATCCTTGTTGAGAAGGCGGGACATGTCCGAATAGAAGTGTGGAAAGAACCGCTTTCAGCTAGCAATAACAATGAGACAGCACACTGAAATCGATTTAAATTAATTGCTTTTTTAACCGCACGAAATCAGTTTTCCTCATTTTAAATAGATATTTACATAAATGTATTTTAGGGCAAATTTCATGCAAACTAACACGACAATTAATACAAATACAACGGCGATTTGTTTCAATTGGAGGAAATCAGAACTTACATTATCAACTCCGTCTAACGCCATCTTGAAAACGCATGACAACGTCCGGTGGATTATTACGTATTTCCGGTCAGGTTTTCCCCCCTTGAATATATTTGTTTTACGTGGTATATATTTACCAACCCTTTATAATAGTATACTAATAACAACAACAACAACAACAACAACAACAACAACAATAATAACACCACCACCACCAACAACAACAATAACAACAGCAACAACAACAATAGTAATAACAATAATAATAATAATAATAATGGGGAAAACATTTATAAAATTTACACTAATCATTAATAAATGAATACATATATAATAGACTATTTTAACACATATTAAATACAACTAAGTAAATAAAAATTATGATATATAATTAGTTTAAAAAACAGTATGACAAGACATCTATATAATTAAAAAAAATGTAAGTAAAAAAAATATTTTAAATGTCACAATTTTTTGATGACTCATCCTGTACTAATCAAGTGTTTCTCCAATTAAATACTCTCATGTATATCTCCCACCTCCAGGGGTGTCTTGCTCTGCAATAGCAGCAGTTACCCTTGTTCCTGAAGGGGCGTGGCACGGTGGCACAGTAGTGAGCACGTCCACCTCACAGCAAGGTCCTGGGTTGGAGTCCTGGGCTTAGGTGTTTTCCCCTTGCTTGTATGGGTTTCCATTATGTGCAGTCCATTCACATGCACATGAGACTAATTAGGTGTTCTAGATTACCCCTAGGTGTGAGTGTGATGGCCATGGCATGGTCTGGCTGTTCAGGGTATACCCCTTTCACCCAGCATTGGCTGAGACAGGCTCCAGCCTCCCAGCAACCCTAACAGGAGTAAGTGGTTCAACTGATGAGAGAGTGAGTGGGAGAATCTTTAAAGGGTGGCTACTGATGATTTTAAGATGATTCAGACTGTAGTGAAGTTGAACTAAATACTGAATATATACTCGTGTTGAGGCCTGTTCTGAGTAAACATCACTCCTAAGCAGATAGTAAGACAGAAGAGTAGCACTAGGTCATACAGCGAGGTCTCCAACCCCGCTCTAGATGATCTATGTTTAGTGTGTGTGTGTGTGTGTGAGTACTCCTTTCCTTTTCTGCTTTATAGCAGTTTGTTACTGTACTGCATGAATCTCACTGTCCAGTTTCAAAACACCCAAATGAGAACACAAAAGCACTGATGCCTTTATAAGAATGGATTTGTTTATTGTACAAAAAAAAAAAAAAAAAAATCATAAAGAAAAGTTAAAAAACAAACAAACAAAAAAAGTAAAAACAAGTCCAGATCACAAGTAAAAAAGTACAAAATAGAACATGTTATTTGTCATATAAAATCCAAATTTTCCATTTAACGGGTTAAAAAAAGGAGTACATCATCTTAAGGCAATGGCACATTTAATACAGAAGGTTATACCAACTGTAATAACAGGCCAGAGTTAGAAAATACTCATAAAACAAACAAACAAAAAGAAAACTTAACACCACCAACAATAACACCATCAATAAGAAGAAGCGGTTATGAACTCAAAGGGATCATTTAGGGTAAAATTCTAATTTCTACACTTTGTCCATTCAGATGAAATCTCACCGATCAGCCTGCATGTGTAACTAATTTGTAATTTTGGAAGCTTTATACAGCATCACTAATAAGGTTTCTCATCAGAACAACACTCTGGACAGGCCACACCCATAAGAAGCAACCGCGGCATGGCTACAAGTAACAAGCTGTAATTGCACGCGGTGCTAGAACCCTGTATTTATTCGATATTCCTTGTTTAAGTTACTTTACATTGTTACTCAAGGTACCACTTCCTTATCTTTCACAGTGCGCTTTCCTTCATATCGTTCCATCTCATCATCATTGGTGCTTTTGTTATGGAAACCTAATATTGTCCCGAATCCTAATCCCTCCTCTTATTAGTGAAATACACAAACATTTTAGAAATACTCAACAAAAAGGTCTGAACAGGTAGCAGTCTTTTTTTTTTTTTTATTTGGTGAAGTTAAATGCTATGCTGAGACTCATATTTCTGTAACATAACAATAAATCATGTAAAGAGATGTAATGATTGTGCCATTTCGCCCACAGCGACCGCTGAGATAACCATGTTATCACTAAATTATTAGTTATTAAACACACTAAACAAGCATCTGTCTACATCATCTTTGTGTTTGCTAAATATAAAACCCATGTAGCTTTTATTACTTTCTCTCCTTAGCTCCCTTGATGAGGCATAGAGAAATATTAGCTGTATTAATGAAGTAGAGCGCTAGCATCATGCTAGCTAAATTCCTAAAAAAAAAAGAAGACAAAATTAACATTTTGACTAAAGAGGAAATTTGTCGATTTCTGGAGATGTGTCTCAGCTCATTGATTAAAAAAAAAAGTCTAGAAATGTGATTTTAGCCTAAATCGTCCCTTTAAGTGTGCAGGTTGATATAATCATCTCTCCTCATAAATCAGTTTGGAAGCGGAACGTTTATATGTTTATACGTACGAAATGTAAGAAGCTGAAACCAGGACAAATACACTTGACGGCTGAGTCAATCAAACCTCCCACGTTTCAAAGGTAAATAACAACAATAATAATAAAAAAAATCATTAAAGATAATCAAATTATTATTTGCACAAATGAAACATCATTCAACGCAGACTGATTGGGGTGGATGAGAACACACTCGTGATTGAAGGTAGCCCCACAGAAAAAAATCCCAAGGGGCGAGATCAGGGGAACGGGTCAACCACCCAACACTGTCACCTGATCTGAAAGCATTTCCCTCAGCACCTCCAATGATCTACGAGCTGTGTGTGTTGCGTAGCTCCATCGTACTGAAACCACACATCCACTTCTTCAACATCAAGGGGTTCAAGTTGGGGTAGGGCTTCCAACAGACCTCAGCACCGGCTCTCCGTTTCATGCGTGTGAATAATAATCTGATTATCTTTAACTTTTTTTTTTTTTTTTTTTACCTTTTAAATCTGGAAAGTTCTTTTGGGTCACCCTGTACAGTAAATGTAAACAACAGGAAATCATCCGAGTCATCACATTGAATAATTATTTTCATGTTTTTGGTTCATACCTACAAGAGCTTCGCTGAGACGGAGCTTAACTCTGTGCTATGGATGGATGTCTTTTTTAATTAACGTGAGCTTATGTGGCGTACAGTGCTGTGCATAAGAATAAACCCCCAGCTTTTTCCATATTTCATACAACTGAAACGTACTTAATTGGGATGATGTCATGGATGTTCACAAGACATCCCATAATGTTAAAATCTAGTTATTACTTGCGCATAAAATGCATTAAATTTGTGATTGCAGAAAACTTACTGTAGATCCCTAGGTCCTGGTGGGTCCAATTAAAACATCTAATAATCTCCATATAAATATGATCTCTCGAAGTTTCACATTTTCACAACCAAAAGCACCATCAAAACCCAAAAGGTGACAAAACAGCTGCAAATTCTGAACAAGAATCCAAGTGTTTTGGTTTCAACCAGTAAGGAAATGCAACACTACTGATTACCCTGAGAGTGCTATGCAGCCTGGTGGTGGTAGCATCGTGTTGTGGGGATGCTTTTCCATGAGGAGGGGATCGAGAAACTGGTCATGGATGAGGGCGTGCGGACAGGTCCACACAAAGGATTTTTAATGTTGAATATTAAGCTACATGTTTGTACAAGTCAACTATACTGATTTCCCTTTCTTCAATCATTTGGTCTGTGTAGATTTATGATGCATAATCATAATTATGGTTCATTTCCAGGTTTTAACACAAGTTGGAAGTGAGGTACAGAGGTAACAGAATGTACCTCCTTACTGTAAGGTATTAGTTAAGACGATTAAATGAGGAAAAAAAAACCAAAACCCAACAACCCCCAAAACTAAAACAAACTCAAATGTAGAAACAGTTATATTAATATCAAAAATGACATCGCAACCAGAGCTGAACTAAAAGTGTCTGATTTTCTGACTCTGGTTTAGTACCACGATAAAACTAAGATAGTGCACTAGAAACTAGATATCGCTGTAATGGTAACCATCACTGACTGAAGTACAGACACTCAAAATACCTAACCAGAATTTTAAACACTGCCTGAACTAGACACTCTGTCTTTCTATCTGTCTGGTCATTTGCTTCATAGTCAAGGCTGGGGGTGAGGTGGGGGGTTTAAACCAACCATACAGAGAATATGGCCTGGACGAGCTTTTTTCTTTTAAGTGAACACAAAGGTCAAGATCACAGTGAAATATTGGCATGGAGGACTTCCCCTTCCCTACTTTGACTAAGTATGCATAGATTGCTACATGTGAGGCTCAGCATATAGGACATATGGGCAGGACATGATTTTTGATTTGAGTTGAGTCAAAGGTCAAGGTCACAATGACCTCATGTTGGTATGTGACAGGCCACCTTACCACCTTTCACATATCCACCAAATTTGAGACAGGTACCGCAGATAATTTGGATGTTACAGCCCGGACAAGGATGGGGACGCACGGACGAATGCACAGGCTGATCACTAAACACTTAAAATATCCTCTCCAGGCTTTCATCACATTCCTTATCCAAATCCCTGATCAAGTTTGGTGTCTCGACTCACCTAGTGCTCTTATCTGTAAATCTGGATGAACTAATCCAGTGCTCTGATTGGAATGATCAGGAAGTCTTTTATCTTTTACATTAAAGACCAAGTGGTGTCGGGTAAAAATGGCTTACAGTCCAACCAGCTGTTTATAAACACACGTCTGTGTTCTCTTAATGTTACGTCTGGCACAGTCATACTAAACACACACACACACACACGCACACACACACACGCACACACACACACACACACACGCACACACTGTAAACACTACATTTTGGATCAAATCTCCTCAATCAGAGACCCACTGTATAAAACTCCACCTTCCATTTTATCTCAATGTCAAAAATAAGAAAGAAGGCAGTTATGGCTTAAACTTGTTCGGCACAAAATGTCCGCCCCAACACACAAACCGCCCGAATATGGTATGCAATACCAAATAAGGGCAAATACACACTAGAAAATGAATAAGAAAAAAATGTTTTCATAAATGCAAGAATGAAAATAGCGACCAATCAGTGACCTGAGGAAATCTCACGTCAAATTTAAAGCAAGAAAAAAAAAAAAAAAAAACATTTAAAGGATGTATAATATAAACGCCTCCATCCAAAATGCTCCCTCTCTGTTTCAGGTGAGGCGGATACCGAGTACCTGCTCCAGCTCCTGTCTCCGCTGCTGGACCTGAGAACCACCAAAGAGAATATTATGTACATAAGGAAGGAGTCTCCAGTGCAAGCCCTTTGTAACAGTAGCAGTTCCTAAACAGGAACAGACGGGTTCCTCACGCCACGCCTCTGTCTAGTTCGTTTCATGTTTAAAGGACCCGTTTGCAATTTTTCCATGCACTCTGCTGCCCGAGAAGTCAATTACAAGTGAATGAAAACATTCTCAAGATTCCACTTGATCTGGCAAAACAGCACATGACTTTCCTTTTCCTTAAAATGTGAGCAGCCATACAGTGAAGGGCAATAATCTGATGTGGAAAAAAACCTTAAACCTGGTTCTGGTGTATCTCTGAAATAAAATTATTATTACCAGATCAGGGATCCTTTCAACGTTTACTGACTGTACCATGATTTTTTATTTCAAGCTGTATTCATTTACAACAACAACAACAACAATAATAGTATTAATGATAAAAAGCCATAGTAATTTTTAAAGATATGTCCATTTCTGTTAAATCTTAAGGATTAATTAGCAGCTGTGGCTACATCAGGAAGCGGTCAGAGCAAGTCACATACCTTGGAGAATATGTAGCGGCCCACGGCCTCCTGGATCCAGGGAGCCTGGTAGAACTCACTCCTCCTCTCTTCCTCTGGGTTCCCGGCAGTGTCCGTCATCAGCTGAAACAGACAACACACACACACACACACACACAACACAGCAGCGCCACCGAGTCGCACCAAATGACTTTTTAATGAAAACCAGCCCCGATCTCATGAGCTCTGTGGCTGAGTGACTCCGAGCTCTTGGCTTAACATTTAGAATATTCAAAACCGTCTCAATAACACCACGGGTTGCAGTGGGGCAGACATGCTAACCGCGGGGCCACTGCGCCACCCTTTATATAATATACTTTTGTAATTTTAAAGACAATTAAACCCAAATTAATAAAATCCTGCATACATCATATACATCTTTCACATCAAAACATGCTACTGTTATTACAATCATCCTCGTGAAGAAGGAAGTCTAATAAAATCCTCACACACGTGTGAAAAGTCGCACATGATGCACGTCGCAGACACTGTAAACACGTTTACATGTAAATGTAAACACGGACGTGATTTGCATAGAACTGAACTGCGTGTTTTCTACGCGTTTCCATGTAAACGAGCAGGTGCTTATCTGATAAGTGCTGAGTTTTAATTACTGAAAATACTGATTCGTCAGCATGTAATGATTCACTGCAATACCATCCATCAGGATTCGACCAATCAGGGTAAAAGAATGATTAGCTGGAATGTGAGTTAAATGTGTTGGGAAGTGGATTGTGGGTACCTTGAGGTCTCGGCTCTGAGACTTGAGCCAGTCCTGGATGAAGTCCTGAGGGTTGTTGCTGAAGCTCAGCATGAAGTCGCGCTGCGTTTTCAGCTGGTTTATGGACTCGATCGTCTCATGGATCTGATGAGCAACAAATAATACAAACGTGTCAGCAAACTGGGGTCTGATTCTCACACACACACACACACACACAAAACGCTAACACGCTCGCTCGCGCACACACACACACACACACACACACACACACACAACGCTCACACGCTCGCGCGCACACACACACACACGCACCTTCATCTCCAGGGCTGCAATTTCCTGCTGGTTGGTGGTAGAGGACAGGAAGCTGCTCATCTGGCTCTTTAGCGGATCGTCCACTTCCACGTCAATGTCGAAACACGCCGTTTTCTTCTGGTCGTTCGGGTCCACGCTGTGGACAAACGCAGACACGAGAAGCGTTTTTTTTGTTGTGTCATGACTCGTCGGAGGGCGTGCGATGCGAGATAAAAACAGCACGCATGACGTAACGCACCTGATGACATGGTTGATGATGATGGGGTCCGGGTGCTGCAGGAGTCCCGCAAGCTTCATGGGGATCTCCGAGAACCTCATCCTGTGACAGGCGAAGATCTGAAACGAGACGCCCGCAATGTCAGTCATGCACTAGCCGCTAGTCCTCGGGGATTTGTTGCTTGCTACGTGTACCTGTCTGAAGTAGCGGTTGCAGTTGATGTACTCTTTTTCATGGCAGTCCTGCAGCTTGTTGTTCTTGATGTACAGCCACAGTGCCTGCATGATGCTGGCTCGGGTTTGAGTGTGAACGCCCAGGAGACGCGCTAACCGTGGGTCCAGTTTGTACTGCGCCGGCTTCCAGGGGGGGAAACAGAGGGAGGAGTCGTCATTTATGTGATACAGTAGTACTGCTTTGGGGTTTCAAAACTACTGGCGCCATGTGAGTGTTACCTGGTGGTCCAGCATGAGCAGCAGTGTACATTTCACGCTCACATCTCCGGGCCGCTTCACCTGAAAGCCATCTGTCTCTTGCGTGGTGGGCATCCTGTGCCACTAACAACCCAAACAGAAACACATTTAAACACTACACTTCTCCGAGGAGCTTCCTGTCATCTCATAATACTTCCTGTTTCCCTCGTCAGTGTGACGATACACTGCTTCTATAATCTCTGTATCTGTTGTCTTGACATCCCATAATACTACACTTCAGATTTATTTACATGCCTTTAACTGCTCATAAATTTTTTCAAATATTTATTAACCTCCAATAATGCTTTGATTTTTTTTTTAATTTTATTTCAGCACGCAGCAAGTAAACGTCCAGAAACCTAATGTACAGCTTTGCCTCCATGACCTTGAAAGGTAGGTCAAGGTCACTCACACACAAACTCATCCTAGCACTCATAGTAGTGAGGCAGCGTACCAAGCATGAAAGTCCCAGCCTCGTTACACGGCAAGTAAATGTCCGGAAACTAAAATGTGACGGACGGATGGAACCCATTCCTGTAGCTCCCGATGGGAGGGAGCTACAATATTTATTTACCCCCAGGAATATTACTGATATTAATTCACCTTCAGTGTATTGATTTAACAATTGTAAAACTTTATTAACACTTATTTACTTGTTAATCCCATATTTATTACAACAATACTATAAATATTTATTTATCTCCACTATTTTTGTTGCTTGATTTTATACAGACTGTAACTCTGTATGGAAACAGTTCAACGCAGCATTTTTCTAAAATAAAAATAAAGTTTTGCCACCCCTGCCAGCATTTGGCTCACATGCCACCAATAATGAACACTTACTCACAACTCGCCGAGTTTCAACAGTTAACCTGTGACATGTGACGTGTTTGTTTTAACCCTTTGATGATACTGTTTTAAACAGGTTAGTGGTGTGTGTTTACTTTAATGAGTGTATGTGAACTGCTTTACCTCAACCAGGTGGTTGTCTGGACCATACAGCTCCTTATCCAGCTCAATCACCAGACTTTTAAAAAAGGAAGAAAACTTTCTTTTTTGTTTCCCAGGCTACACAGAGAGGGAGGGAGAGGGAGGGAGAGGGGGTAGCGAGAGAGCAGGAGGGGGAGAGAAAGGGAGGGAGAGGGAGATAGA
>JAQMYF010000021.1:12725492-12757541 GCA_030014195.1 Neosilurus mollespiculum
TGTGAGTGACAGGGAAGTGAGCGTATGCCATCCCTCCCTCCCATGAGAGCTCGGCCAATTAGCTCCCATGGACTCCCCATCACGGATGGCTGTGGCATCAATCTGAATTCAAACTTGCAATCTCTGGGTTGATAGTCGCACACCTTGTCGATGCGCCACTCAGGAGCCCGTACCTCAGGTTTGAGAAGCTATCACGTACAGTAGACCATATTCACAGTGGCATGGTGTACAAGGGTGGGCAGAAACGTGCATAGTAATCCATCTCATCATCGTCATTCTACGAAGCGACAAGGAAAACGTAAGCTCTTCTCTGTTCTGGCACAGAGGTGGTGGAATGAACTTCCACTGGACGTCCGGACAGCCGAGTCACTGGGTGTCTTCAAACGATCTTTTTTGGATGTACTTGGGTTAGGCCAGACAAAAAATACTTGTGGTTCCAGTAACGCAACCAACTTTGAACTGGGTCAGTAGGGTGGGGTGGGGTTATTTATATATAAATAAATAAAAATTTCATTTAGGTATACAAACCATGGTACAGGAAAATTGTGGATATACCTACTAAGCAAAGGCTTAAACTGCACAAAATACAACTTTGTTAGCAAGGTATGGCACTTTCAGTATCTATCCTCTTGTATTTATTAAAAAAATAAAATAAAATAGACCACAGGGGTCCAAACTCTCTCGTCGAAAGGACCATTTCATAATATGCTGATATAGAACAAGCATGCCAAGTGTGAAAGCCCCTGCCTCAGCGTGCGGCAAGTAAATGTCCGGAAACCTAATATATATAATTTCGCCTTCGTGACCTTGAAAAATAGGTCAAGGTCACTCACACACAATCTCATCCTAGCACTCATAGTAGTGAGCCAGCATACCAAGTCTGAAAGCCCCAGCTTCAGCGCACGGCAAGTAAATTAAATTGTGACGGACAGATGGACGGACGAAACCCATTCCTGTAGCCCCCGAGCCAGTTTGAGGGCGGGAGCTAAAAAAAAAAACCCTACCCACTGAGTTTTGTGTCCTGTATCAGAATGTATTCACTTATAGTGACTACAAACCACTTATGTAAGTCGCTCAGGATAAGGGCGTCCGCCAAATGCCACAAGGGTAAATGTAAATCAGGATGAGAGCTTCTGTGCCAAGGAGATCCAAGCACTGCAACACTGATGGAAGAAGTGTGTAGACTACCACATGACCAGCCCATTTCAACCCACCCTTATATGTTCAGATTGTCTGTCCATCATCTATACCACTTATCCATTAGGGGTGGATATACATTTCTTTCTTTCCTTTTTAAATCTTTCTGTGATGTCATCCGCACCCACTGTAGTGCTCTTCTCTGTTCTGACGATAAAGGAGCAGGAGAACTGCGAATATATTGCCAGCTGCTATCTATTGCATGGGATTGCTGAAGGAATCGGTAATCAAGACCATGGAAAACAAATCATGACTTCACTGTCTTTTTTCCCGATGGGCGTCAAGCACAGACCAGCCATTTGTCCACAGTTGCATTCTGCGTTCTCACACATCTGAAAGCGGGAAACATGGGAGAGGGTTACCTAGGCAACCTGAGCTGGCCATGAGCGAGATTCGCTTGTCACAAGATAATTCGTTATCTAAATACCACTCCCTCATCGCTTCCTACTTGGATGCCGCGTCAGCCTGAAACATCACCCAACAGCCTTTAAACACAACCAGGCAGGGTATTGAGTCATGTTTATTATGTATGTGACATGCCGGTAAGCATGTGGCTCATGGCCAGTGTAGCAGCATTTCCCCCAACGAGTCAAATATATGTACAATTACAACACAGCCAAGACACAGAATTCCTTTACACTGTAAACATTGAGTACACAGAGATGAGCATGAAAACACCCAACAAAAAAGAAATAAAGAATCAGAGGAACGCGAGATTTCATTCATTCGTTGGTTCTCTAAACAGGAATAGTACATGTTTCAAGTTGTCAGATATCGTCCATACAGTCCAGCTTCTGCTATAATAACATGATCTTAATCACAATGTAAAGTCCAGTCTGTCTGAATCTTGGTTCTGCACCAAAAATGTGATTAAAATCCCCCCAAAACAGAAATAAGCAGCATTAAGATTGATTTTGATCACTCCTCTCGTCTTGGTCATCCGCAAACCGTTCCAGCACCAGTCGGAGCAAATACATCAGCAACTCATAACTCGTCTTCTTCTGCCTGCTGGTGTCTTTACTTCCTCCCTGAACTCCTCCCCCTGGTCATTTAATCATGTTTACATCATGCTGAGGGGTGCAGCCACACAATCGACACAAGGACACTGATTTGTTGTGCAAATATTCCAATATAAAAGAAAAACAAACACGACAGAACAGTTGTGTAAACTAAAAGAAGAATCCACGCCGGTTAGTCCCGTGATCCATCTTCGTGGTGAGCCACGTCACATTGTGGGTAGCTCTCGATCATGTTGCTACGGAACCCGTCTCCTAGCAACAACTTCACTCCGTGCACTGCTTAGGATCCAGCGAAGCTGAAGGACGAAGACAGATCTTTGGCTTTTAAAGAAAATCCCAATAAACAATAGATTCAATTGACTCTGAATGATCAACCTGATAAAAACCTAATAAACACTACAGTGGATATAAAAGGTTTACACACCCTTTGGAAAATAATTTCTGAAAATCTTCCACCTTTAATGTGATCTGTAACATTTTAGACATGTCTTAGGAACCATACATAAATTCCCCCCACCTTGATTTAAGCCCAGGTCCAGCTGAAGAAACAGCTTCAGCGCGTGATGCTACCACCCTCATGCTTCACCATGTACCCATGGGCTTCTTTTGGTGATTCATTATTGCTTTTGCACCAAACAAATCTTTAGGAATTATAACATCTTCCCCACATGCTTTTGGGGGACTTGATGTAAGAATTTAGCCTGGCTTGGAAACTGTCCTTCGAAAGAAAAGGCTTCTTACATATGAAGATCACATGAGAACTGTTACACAAAGAACACAACTGGTTCTTGTCAGATATTACTGCAGTAGCTTTGATGTTGCTATCGACCTCTTGGCAGCCTCCTGGACCAATTCAATTAAATTTTGTATAGAACTTTTTACAATTAACGTTGCCACAAAGCAGCTTTACTTAGTAAAACAAATTCGGTAAAGAATTTGAACATCTCTCTATAAACCCTATACATCCCCAATGAACAGGCCTGCGGCACCGGTGGAAGGGAAAAACTCCCTCAGACACGAGGAAGAAACCTGGAGAGGAACCAGAGTCAAAAGGGAAACCCATCCTCTTTTGGGTAAAACCAGATAAAAATATAAACCGTGTAGCAGAAAATTCACTATAATTTAACATGAAGTGTAGCTGGTTATCTTATAACTTTAATGGAAACTGTAATGAATCATTTCAGTAAAAGAGTTTCTATCACCACCAGTGAAAAGTCACCTTCATAGGCTTTGAATGTAGATTTAGGTCCATATGGATCATCATCATCATCAGGAGCGAGAAGCTTCTAACATGGGAACTCCAGTTTTCTTCTTTTCTTTTCATCAGTTTTAGAGGAACATCCAGTCCTTTGTATTGTGCCATGTTTTCACTGCTGATGACGATCTTCACTGTGTTCCATGGTGTATGTAACACCTGGGAAATTCGTCTGTACCTTTCTCCTGACTGATACCTTTTAAAAGCGAGGTCTGGGTGATGGTTTGGAAGTTCTTTGGCTGTTAATGTGACGTAAACCCAACTAGAACAGCTGAATTTTATTTGGGGATCAACCGGAGACACTTTAAATGACGGCAGGTGTGTGCTGAAATGTGATTGGTTAATACTGTACAGAGCCACACCTCCAATTACAAGAGGGTGTGCACACAAACATTATTGTGGTTGCATATGTACTTTTGTTTAGTTTTATATTCCCCCTAAAAGATTTCAGGTCACATTAAAAAGGTGGAAAATTTTAGTCTCCTTTTTTAAAAGCACAAAATCCTGCCTTTTTTAAACAGAGGTGTAAATAAACTTTCTATAGCCACCGTACTGTGTCTGTTTCCTTAGAAACTACTAACGTCCGAGCACTAGGAACTAAACATCGGCGTTAAATGTCACCTGTAAAAAGTAAATTCCTATAAATAAGTATTTTTCTTGTATTTATTCAAGAATGACATCATCCTTTTCATACACACTACCTGACCCAAAAACCTCTCACACTCACCGTTATTTCATTGCTCAGCTTTAGTTTTGATTATGGTGCACATTGACCATTCTCACTGTTTAAGCATGAATTTTTGCTATCAGGAAAAGCTCTATTAGTGTGATAACCTGGTCATTTAGTACATTCCGGTCATCAGCTGACTTTATTTTATTGCCACATTTTTTAAGTACATTCAAGGTGCCAAACGCAAAGCGAAGAGTCAGACACAAACAAACGCGAACGCCAGTACCTGCCAAAATGGGAAAAGATTTCCGTGGGCTTGTGTATGAAATCGGAAACTTGTTGGATCGTCCCACTTCATCTGGAGCCAATTTGGAAGATAGTACTACTTCTAGTACCGCCGCGGTCACTTTCCCAGATCACCATGGTGAATCGCCTGCAGGTTTGTACGGTTCATAAGACTAAACTACATATGTACATTCCATGGGCACTGTCGTAAGATTTTATATATCTAATAATTTTATAGAGTAATAATTTATCCAGGTTCTTATTTCTTACAAACCAAATTACTACTAGACTATATATCCGTCAATGCACGTCGTGTGCTAGCATATAGCAGCCCCCCCCCCCCAAACAAAGTACAGTTTACTACTATACAGTTACTCAGAATACCTGACAGTGGGGGGTTTGGTATAACTTTAAAAGTATAAACCCTGTAGGCATAGTAGAGGTTTTGTCAGACACGTATTCAACTGCATCTTGTTTAATAAAAACTTGATCACAAACCATATTTTCTGTTTTGAATTTTTATTTGCTTTCAATAACATTATTGGCCAGTAGAGTATGAACATCACTAGCCCTGCAGGCCAGTAAATATGGTGAAGGACTAGTATTTCTGTTTACCTTACTGGCCCTGCCGGCTAATAGAATATTTATATTAAATTCCATCCCTGCTGACGGCACGGATATAAAATTAATGCTCAAATAGTGAAAGAGCGGTTCAGGGAGCAATAAAATGAAGTCTGTTGATGACCACCTGAAGCCACCCCAGATTATAACACTGCCTCCAGAGGCTCGTACAGTTGCCACTCTGCACGTACGCGTCGCTTCTTACCCTGACACGCCCATCGCTCTGGAATAGGATTAATCTGGATTCATTAGATCACATGACTTTTTCCCATTGCTCCAGAATTCAATCTCTATGCTCCCTACAGGCCTTTTCTTCAGATTATTCTCCCTAACAAATCGTCCGTCACACTGTGTGTGTGGAAATGCTTTTACTTTCACTATTACAAACATAGCCGTGAGTCCTACAGTCGTTTATTTAATTATTTAATGACCATTGTTTTTACATGAGCTCTGATCACGCTCAGTCAGATCCTTTAGCACTATCCTTCCAGGTGGTAATGTGTTCTTAAGCCAATTTCAACAATCAGTTGTTTGATGCAGATCAATAATTTGACCTTCTAAAACGCAGTGACCTTTCCATGACCACGGGATACACCTTCCATCATGGTTATTTAAGAAAGGAGAAGCTACTCACTGCATCAACAATGGTTAAATAACATGCTGAATCATCGAGAAGTCCAGGTGGTGAGTTTTTGGCAGGGCAGTGTATAAAGTCTTGCTCCCTCATCAGCTTCTTTTGCCCACTTTTATTAATACCTCAGTAAATATTCAGACACTTACTGTTTTTGTGTTTTAGTGATTTGGATCGTCTTGGTGAATTTGGATTCTGTAGAGGGGGGAAAAAAAACAAGCAACAGTTGCAAAAGTCCCTTTTTCTATAAAGTCAAACATACTGCAGTGGATGTTATAGTGTTAAATGAGGTCATTATATTCAGTAGGAAAAAAGAGATGCTAGAAAGTCCGAAATTAACAGTGGTTCGTCTAAATATGAGAAATTATGGACGTAGCAGTGGAATGAAAACTTACCGATGGAGCAGGATGTTTCAAAGAATGTAAAAGTACCTTATCTGCCTTTCTCTTCTTGGCTGCAGTGCAGAAAAAGAGCCAGTGTTAAATAAAAAAACTCATAAAAACACATTTCTCCATGCAACAATTTCAAAGCAATTTCAAAAGGACCGTTCGTATAAAGTCATTTCAATGGAAACCGCCTCTGACTTCAGGTGCATCATTTAACGTAGGGAAACTGTACCGAACGCTAGTTAGAAATTCCAAAAAACAACATGCTAGCTGGTAATTAAATATAGCTGAGGGATTGTCAGTTAGGTAGCTTAAAAAAGTAATGCGCTGGATAGCGAACACTGTAAATACGGGATATGTTATGAGCTACAGTACAGCTTTTCATAAGGACGGGTTTGATTAGTAATTATCTGTCTGATAACTTCTTGTCCACAGTCTTGACAGTTCAATCTCTTAAAATTTTGGTAAGAATCCACAAACTGATGACATCACAAAAAATTATCAAAATTGAAAAAAGAAAAAAAAAAAAAAAAGAAAGAAAACAGGTTTTCACTTAGAACGTGAATGTATTTAAGTAAGTTTGAACCTTTCCCAGCAAATTAAAGTTACCATGGGAACTCCCAATTTTTGGAAGTGTGGTAGTACAGCAGGCCCAGCAGGGAGGTTTGTGCTCTCAGAGGGCTCTTTTTAATCTATTATTAGGTACTGGCATCACAGAGCAACTGTTCGATAGAGAGCCTGCTGAAGGTGCCAGAGAAGCGCTCTCTCAGATGAGCTCCAAGCTCAATGTGTTCATTTTCCAATTCTGAATTTATCATATTCAGAAAGCTGAACTCCTGAGCATTTTTTATTCATATGAAATTCGTCCAATTACTTCATAATGGAATCCAAAAAGAAAGCAGACGCTAAAAACAAGTATTTTCCACAATTACCAGTGCCGGGGCAGCACTGCGGCACGTCGGCTAAGCCAGACACGTTAACCTTGAATGAAATGCGTTATAAATCATCTTGCACTGGGTGCCTGCAGTACCGAAAGACCTTAATATAGCATCAAACAAAACTAGAAAACCGTAGCTATCTTAAGTACCACGTCTGCTTTGGAGTAAAATCCGCTGGGATTTTATGCTAAAAAGAAAGAAAAAATACCCAGGAGTTTGAATGTAAATACTAAAGAAATGATCAATAATAACCAAAGCATGTCCTGAATGTACAAAAGCGCACATTTTGCAACAAATGGTAGTGTATGCAAAAATAAAAGTTCCGTTGGATGGGATTGGGGCACGACAGGCACAGTGAATGATACCCTGTACCTGGAGAAAGCATGAACATGGCAGCTGCCATGACAGATCACGGCGGAGAACATGACCGAAGATATATTCCGACATTTAACTGAAATTGGTAAGTATAAGCCGATCCCAATAAATCTGCATGAATATAAGTCCTATACAGGGCAGCGGTGGGTCACTGATCCGAAGGTCAGCGGTTCAATCCCCACTATCGGCCCCTTGAGCAAGGCCCTTAACCCTCAATTGCTCAGTTGTATAAAAATGATAACGGTAAATCGCTCTGGATAAAATGCTGTAAATGTCTATTACCATTGTAATTATTTCTTTTTATTTTGAAAAAAGCAGTACTGAAGTTGAATGTTCAACGAGCCTGGTTAACAGATATGCTACAATCTCAAACTTAGGGAGTAACATTCACTTTCAGAGCAGATCGATGGGCAATGACCCAAATTAACGTACTACTTTTGGGAATTCGATTCCTTGATTCGTTTTTTAAAACAAGCAGATACTTGGGTTCAGAGTCAGAAGCCACCATCTGAGATATTTGAGAGTATTAATATACTACTGCTGTAGAGGTAAAAGTCCCAAATGGAAGCCATTAAGGACAAAAGGCTCATTATTGTGCACTTCATGTAACGCCTATGAGCTCCACCAACGCCTACGAATTTCTTTTATTGAGTACAAATCACTTTAAGTACTATTTTGCTTTATGCCCAGGTGAATAATTATGATTTGAAGTTTCCGTGTCTTCTAAGCTTTCGTCTGGTAGCGCTAGCCTGAACATTAAGAAAGATATGGCATGTTTAACAATATTATTTTAGGACAATTAGCAGTCATGGGAAATTTCCTTATGTGAAATTGTCTTTTTTCCAAATTTTAATGACTGTTAAAATTTTAAATAGCAGTTTATTTCACCCTGAAAAAACTGAGTACGACGAATGTATATGGACAGTTTTACAGTCAGGGAACACGTGTGTGTCACAGGAACTAAACAACAGTTATCCGTTGTGAAAATACAGGCATGCGTGCTGTGCCATCCATTTCAGAGAAAAGTATGAATGTTTAGGAGGGACATATTTTGACAGACACCAAACCTTCTGTCACTTCCCAACTTTTACAGTACCACGCTTTGCAGGAAATTCCAATTAGTGTTGATCACAATGTTTAGTACATACAGTATGTACCTTTACAGGTGGTATGGTATTTGGTTTCAAACTAAATGTACAACCCAAGTCAGAGCCCGCGTTTCGGAGGGGACACTTGACGGAAAAACATGTTTATGATGATTCACAGAAATTCTTGTAAACAGCCAGTATGGCAAAATCAGTGTCTTAGATCCAGCATGCAAAGTGAAAAACAACAAACATGTCTCATTATCCACTTTCCCGTTACTCAGAGACCTGTAAAACTTATACAGGAGATACATATACACACACAGAAAAAAACAACATCATATTATTATTAGTTCTATAAAAATATATAGGTGCTAACGTTCAAAAATGACTTTTGTTCCCTGACTGTAAAACTGGCCACATAATCGCACCAGATAAATTCAGAATTGGACAGTTTTAGTCATTTGTGTAAATGTTTACATCCGTCTGAAAGCATATGATAAATATATCTTAATGAATATGATTTTATTTCATGATTTCATAAAATCAGAAGTGTTTTTTTTGTCTCATATAACATGAAAATTCAAAATGAAATTGCGGAAAGCAAGCTTATAATAAGACGCTCTCACCTTTCTTTTCTGCCCCGTAGGACCAGTCGTTGTCGTTAACGTCGTCGTTGTCCTCCTGATCGCTCTCGGATTTGTTTGTGTTGTTGCCGCTGGCTATTCTAAGTGACGCAGGAGAAGAGATGTGAGAAACATGCCTCTATATTTATACCCATGTCCAGCAATCTCTCTGCTAATCACTCAGCAGCTTTACAAGAAGCCGGAAAAGAAACCCAGCAGTGGTGTTCGGGTTGAGTCGAGATGAGATCACTCTGCAGCAGAACTACAGAGCGGAACCCCGGTGGAAAAACAGTCAGATTCATTTCTGAACAGGGTGTATAACAGGGGGTAGAGTGCACCCCTCCCACACAGACAAATAGTTTTCCTCTTTCTCCCTACCAAGACATCACGGTGAACAAAACACACACACTATTCGTAGTTACAAAACACATGAACACATCGTAGCTGCTGCTTCCCAAAATAAAAAGCTAGCATGTGGCGTGCTGACGCACCTGCGGTTGGCGATGCGGCTGCTGTTGCGACCCATGCCCAGGCACTTTTCCAGGTGAGGAGCGAATCGCGAGGCGGCGATGCTCCGGCTGCAGTTGGGACACACACACTCCTTGTTCTTCCACTGGTTATACACCTGGCCAAAGATGTCCACACCGGGCTGGTCCACAATTTCTGTTACACAGGAAATAAAAAATATATAAATAAGAAACACTGATACTGAAAATCTGCACTTTTTAGGAGGAGGTTGTTGCCGTGCGGTTATACGTTCCCTCCTCATCACTGATCGTGTATAAAAATATCAGGATGGCTAAGACCAACAAAAACAACGCCAGCAGCAAACAACAGGAAGTGAACATAAAAGCAAAATGGGTGGTGGTGGGAACGCTCTGAAAAATAGCAACTTCAGAGGGGAAAATTCACAGTGCTAAAATTCGAGTGCCTGACATTCACCCCGAACTTGTCTTCTGTGGGCATTTAGCGACTGACTCGGTTGTGATCATTGGGTGTGGCCTGCCAGGTGTTTTGTTTTCCTTTTAGTTCTGATAGCAGCCAATAAACCAATCGAGTTGCTTTTGGAAGGTCAAGACATTTTGTTTAGTTTTCCTTGTGTCACTGTACTCGTCAGGCCGAACGAATATGGCTTTGAACTACACTCGACTTTCGATTTAACAGACAAAGAGGGAAAGCACCGGTCTGGTTTTGCCGATTGTCCGCAGCTTCCGAGAATGGTTCGGAAGTGGATAATAACGCCATTTTATCATGGAAAAATGCAACGTACTTACACGCGCGCCAAATAACATCTGCCTTTGCCAACTAACTCGCATCCGCCCTTGCCGACCGCCGAGCCCTCCCTGACAACTTGGTTACTCCAGACTTTGTCCACAACTTCCGATATCCGTTAAACCGGGGTCCGTAGACTCGAGGGTCGAGTGTACTATCTCCCCATAGATGAACGTGCCCAAGTTTGGTTTCTGTGAGCGGTTCTCTTCCTGAGACATGCAGGTTTTCTTTTTTCTTAATACAACCTGTAGCGTCCCCCTCCGACCTGCCTCGGTCCTTCTGGCGGACGTGTACACATGGGAACCCTGTGCTATTCTTTGAAAATTTTATATCTTGAAAAAGGAGAAACATAAGTCATATAGAGAACAGGAGGCGTATAACAGTCGGGTCACGTGATGTGACGTCATCGTTAATGAGGTGAAATAAATAAAGAACTAGTGATATTCTTGTGTAATTGAAATGTTCTCTAAAGCTACGGGTTCTAAATGGTGTACTTTACACGTCGAGACTAAAAGCTGACTCACACGTAAGCGATATACCCGGGAAATAGTGCAACGTCGTTCTCGGTAGGTTTTGGCTGAAAATACCACCATTGTGTTTAAATTAGCCGTCACTTCGAATACCTTCGAGTATCATATTGGCGGGTGTGGGGGGAAAAAAAAAATTATAAAAAAAAAAAATCACATTTCGCCTCACATTTTGCGCAGGTCCAAAATTTTTCACCGAGACCACGAATACGGATCATTTATCTGGAATTTCACCGAGTAGCGTCAACAATCTCTTATTGTCTTTCCAAGATTTATTTTTCACCATCACGTCTCTATGCACGTTTCACGAGAGAGTGAGCATGTACATGACAGGATATTGCGAAAGCACACTTCTTCCATGTTTTGAGAGTTAAACACTACATGAGAACTAACAAACAGGAACTGAAGTCACGAGAGGGGAACTAAAATGTCGGACCACACAAACCGTAGCGTTAAAGTTTTCGGCTGGTTCCTGTGTCACCACGGCAACAAGTAAAAATCGTTAATACTACACCTGAACTCAAAGTTCCTGAAATACCTACTGAGAAACATTCAGTAACGGCTTCATTCGGTTTTCTTATAACTCGAGCTGGGCGGTAAATAAATTTGATTGATTTCAATTTTTGGTTCAGGACGGGTCCATGTCTGTGTTCCCCAACCCTAACCCTATTAACACTGAAAATGTGAAATCACGAATATTCCATAAATTCTTACTTTGAAGATCCATTAATCTAATAAGGACCAGGGAACATGGGGACGATCCCATTCAGAACGATGAGTAAAATGAAAATCACGATTCACATGAAAGTGATTTATATATCTATCAGTGGCTCTGTGGAGTGTGTGCAGCATTGGTGTCCACACCCAGAATTCTTTTCTGCTTCACACTCATTGTGATTGGCTCCCCCGGTACCCGCCATCCAACAGAACACACATTAATGAGGAGGCAGCGAGGAGGTCGTTTCAAACACCGGCAGTGCATCCTTGGTAATTTAGTAGCACAACAAACATATTTCAATATCTCGGACACACACACACACACACACACACACACACACACACACAGCTGAGTGGCAGGACCAACTTTACCGTGCGTGTTAACCTCTCTAGCTAAATAAATCAAAACTAAATCATTTAAAGTAAATTATAAACACACACAACGTCCTGTTACTCCTTCGAAATTTCAAAATGTATTTTGTTTAGAAAAGTCTTCAGGTATTCAGGAGGCATCTTATTTATTTGGTGGTGCAGTGGTTAGCATGTTCGCCTCACGGTAAGAAGGTCCCGGGTTCGATTCCCGGGCTCGGGGTGTTTCTGTGTGGAGTTTGCATGTTCTCCCTGTGCTACAACACACAGAGGGCTGACTGGCGGTTCCAAATCACACCTAGGTGTGAGTGTGAGCGTAAATGGTGGTGTGAGTGTTGACCCTGCGATGGTCTGGCGAGCCGTCCAGAGCGCACCCCGCCCTCGCCCAGAGTCGGCTGAGATAGGCGCCAGCCTCCCCGCCACCCGAATTAGGGTTAAGCGGCTCAGAGAATGAATGAATGATGAATGAATTATTTATTTTTCACGTGTGTTGACTTGTAGTGAGTCGTTACTGAGCTGCCCTCAGAATTCCGGTTCTAAACCAATTATGAGCTGCGTTTTATTCTAACAATATTAATGCAAAAAAATGAGCAATGTCCGTGCTTAAAATTCAGGCGCAGATTAAAAGAAATAAAAACACACACACACACATATATATATATACGTAGGCCAGCCCTACTTATAACTGTAGGAAAACTCAAGACGTTCAGTTCTTTTTCTTCATCACACACATCACTTTTACAGATCTGTCTATCAGTCAGTACCGAAGTCCTTCATGCTCTCCTGGTCCGTGTCGTCCAGGAAGAAGTAGCCTTGCTTGACAGCCCGGTGCACTTCGAAGCAAAGCCCCAGACACGCATCCTCCACCAGATCAGAGAGGATCTCCTGAGCGATGCCCTGCAGTAAAGCACATCACAGTGTACATGCCATCATGAGCACTCGCTCAAAACCAGGTGGAGAGAAGTCTGATAGATAAGACAAGACAGCCATATTAAACACAAACTTAACGGCAGAACGGTTGAGAAACCCTTTTAAATTCTGACTCCATTCACTAGCCAATGAATAAACTCCAACTATTTAACCGCCATGGTGGTGAGGTGCTTAGGGTGCTGGGCTCGTGATCAAGAGGTCATGGGGTCAAACCCTCTTAGCCCCACAGACGTAGTAAGGGCAGTGGTGGCTCAGTGGTTAGGGTTCTTGCTCACACTTTAATGATCTGAAGGTTGGGAGTTCAAGTCCCAGTACCACCAGTCTGCCACTGCTGGGCCCTTGAGCACGGCATTTATCCCTCAGTTGTATAACAGAATGATAAATGTAAGTCACTCTGGATAAGGGTGTCTGGTAAATGTAAGACCCCTGGGTAAGGTCTTAACCCCCAGTGTGCCTCTGTTCTGCCAGCAGTATTAAGAGGTAGCAGTAAAAATACTGGGAAGGTAACTGGTGATGGACTAGCCTCCCATCCAGGAGGATTTAACTGGGATAAACTGTGACCTGACGAGCCACTCGGGTGGTAAAAGCCCACCAAACTTATTTAACCTCCAAGCGATGGGTAGAGAAGGAAACAGGGCGGAATACAGACGTTACATTTTAGGGATCGGGAATAAAAATCGATTCGTTTGTGTACGGCGATTTCTTTTTGTGCAGCGATCACTACAACGGCACCAAGATCAGTTTTAAAAATTCATTTTGAAGGGAAACCCTATTTTACTCACTTCATTAAATTCTTCTGCCTTTTCTTTTGACCATAAAAACAAAACTGTGCATTGAGAAATGATCACATTTGGTAAGATGGCAGAAGGTCCTGTTCTGAACTACACTCGACAATTTTGTGTCCGTGGGTCACATGACCTGGCAGGAATTGTTGATTGAAATCGTCAGTTTCAAAAGCTCCACCACCTTGAACTGTTTGATGAAACGTCAATAAACTTGCCATGCAGGTTTCAGTCCTCACAAGGAACAATTTTGCCTCTTGGATTTTCAAGACCAGCATATTGGATTTTGAGCTAATTTGCATAAATTTTAACCAACTTTTTTTTTCTATAGTAAAAATTGCATCTTTTATTGAACGGCTGTGCTGACTTACACGAAATTCGAAACACGTCATCTTGAACCTATTCCCAACTTAAACTGCAAAGGAGAAGCTGCTAGGTCAAAAAACATGGTCACCACGAGACAAGTTTGTATTACTTCCTATTTAATATGCAGTCATTCACTGTTGCATCAAACATCCTGAAATCTGTTGTCTACAATGACAAGGCCTCACCGACAGGATAGTCCATGTTTGAAAGCAATCCGGTAAAAAAAAACTGATTCCGCAAGTGCTCGGACACGCCCGTTTTTGATATGGAAAAAAGGCATTTAAAGATCTTATTTTCCTGAACTGTTACTTCAACTGATGCGAAAACTCCACTTGGGCCTTTGAGGTATGCTCCAACCAAACTGCAGAGAAAAAGTCTCAATGTCAGACGATCACTGCTATGTGCCAATCAAACTGCACCGGTGATGTAATGATATTCTAATTCTCAAGTGCTTCTGAACTGCTTTTCCAACGACCTCTGTATCAATTTAAGACCCCCAGAGAATTGGCTTATCTGTATCTGGACCCCAGAATTGCTGCTTGCGGCTGAGCATAACTTCACTCATTTCTTAAGCCGATCGCGGGGAGGCTGGTGCCTATCTCAGCCAACCCTGGGCGAGGGTGATGTACATCCTGAACAGCTCGCCAGATCATTGCATGCACACCCCCATTCACACACTCTCACACCTAGGGGTGATTTGGAACAGCCAATTAGCCTACTGTGCTTTATTCGAACTGTGGGAGGAAACTGGAGTACCCGGAGGAAACCCACACAAACACAGAAACGCCCGAGCCCGGGAATCGAACCCAGGCCATTCTCGCTGTGAGACGAACACGCTAAATGCTGCGCCACTGTGCCGCCGCTGTTTATCTCATATGTTTTAAATCAAGGTAGAGAAACGCTGCTGTTCCTTTATATTCCAGCAGGTGGCGCACTCTATACAATTAACATTATTATATGTTCTTTTTGATGGTCCAAGGTTTTAAAATTATAACAAAAAAGGTGGAAAATTTGAATACTGAATCGGATGTTTACAGGAGCACGATACTCACAGAATCGCAGTACAAATCGATTCGGCATCGGTATCGTGATATCATATCAGGTGATCCCTGGTGACTATCACCATTCAATACCATGGTGTAAAATCCTATTGAGACCTCGGGCTCGACCCAGAATACACTGGAGGGACCATGTCTCTCGGTTGGTCTGGGTGCGCCTCGGCGTCCCCCTGGAAGAGCTGGAGGAAGCGGCTGGGGAGAGGGACGTCAGGACCTCACTGCTTAGGCAGCTGCCCCCGCGACCCGACCCCGGATCAAGCAGAAGAAGATGAAGATGAGATCCTACTGAATCCTGCGCTGTACGACTGTACTGTTTTCAGAAAATAGCAATAGTTTATCTTCGGTGAAAACAACCAAACATATCTGACGACTCGTAACTGTGCACAAGTGAGGACGTCCCTGCCCCGCCCCCAGCAGTGCGCCTCTGTCTGTGAACAGTGATGTTCATTCTTCAAGGGTGTAAAAGGACCATGACGTGTTCGAGTACTAACGGAGGGACGTTCTGTGGGTTCGCCAACAGCGGGTCAAGCTGTTGGACCTGTGTGTCACAGTGATAGAAGCTCAGATCTGAACTTGGCTCGCTGAGGCTCGGTGCTGGCACAGCCTGTCCTGGGCATCGCCCACGCCCTGACTCTTACAGGTGTACGCTGTCGGACCCGGGTACGAGACTCAATCTGTTACACACACCTCTGTAAAGATCAACCACCGCCGCTTACGGGACTTTTTAACCCAGCCAGGGTGTCCCAGTACCACAGCGTCTCAGTTGTGGCACCCGGTCATGACTGAAACAACTCATTAATGATCCGCTGTCAGGTGGTTCAGACTCGGTGGGGGCGTGGCCAGGCTCCAACGCTCTGTGCTGTGTCATTCAAGCACGTTAGCGCCCTCACTTCCGGTTTAAAAAGGGATCAAATTACATCACCTCCGGTCCCCTCCCCTTTCTTCAGGACCCCACAACCACTGCAGTGTGGCGCTTATGTTGTGCAGTACACACTTTTGAGCAAACAAAACAAGTGGGTGTAACTAAATAACACACACAAACCCACCTCCATTTTGCTGTTGTCCATGCCGGACAGGGCCGTCTCCTCCATTTTCATTGGCGAAGACTACAGGAGGCGGGGTCTACATGCTGGAGCACAGGGCTGTGGGACACACACACACACACACACACATTAAACAGCAGTGTTATTAAAAAAAGGAAACAATTCGGCCTGGAGAGGCTTTAAAACGTGTTTTTGTCCTCCACCCTGTATAGAACACGTCCTTTAAATACACCTTATACCTCCTGTTAAAGGAAAACACACCTAAAGCGAGCGCGAGACAAAAATATGCTGCTGAGATCAAAAGCGCGAGCGCAACAAACATGTTTTCATTCAGCTACAATGTCGCAAAATGTCCCGCGTGCGTTCGTTCTTTTCCTTTTATCTCTCTTTCTCTCTCTCTCTGTCTCTCTCTCACACACACACACTACTGTCGCTCCTTTCAGCTTCTCCTGTATGTATTTATTTTACCTTCTGTAGAAAGGCCGCCTTTTATTCCCAGTCCTGCTGCTGCTCATCTGACCCACACCTACCCTCTAACTCCTAAACCCGCCCACATTCGGTCCCAAACACGAGCCCAAAGCACCACGGACGCTGGAAAACATTCCTCCCGTAAACCACTTATTCGGCCTCTTCCTAAAAACAGGCTTAAATAGCAACATTGCATGCGCTCACTTCCATTCTCCACCGTACTCAGACCCGCTCAATCGATCCGCCTGCTGCTGGAGAGAGTCGATCGGGAAATGGGCGGGTCCTAAACCTCTGAACTCACTCAGACTGGGCGGGACTGAACTGGCGTGCTGTGCGAATGGGGAAAGTGGGCGGGACCTTGGAGCACTCAATGCACATGGCTGCTAACACGGGCGTTTACTGCACATCAGATAACTGGAGGTGTCATCTAAAGGCATTAAATCATAGAGTAGACTCGGGTAATACCGAACTCATGGCTTCACCGCTCAAAAACCAATAAAAAAACAACACAAAGACTTCTGGGTATCATTTTAAATCTCAAAAACGAGGGATTAAGACGGGGCCAACACACACACACACACACACACACAGACAATCACACCTAGGGACAGTAGCGCTGATCGATTGGGTTATTCAATCAGATTTCTTCAAACTAATCACATCTTATTTATCAACATACTGTATGTAATAACATCACACAAACATTATCATTCATTCATTTTCTGAGCCGCTTAATCCTAATCAGGGTCGCGGGGAGGCTGGCGCCCGTCTCAGCCGACTCTGGGCGAGGTCAGAGTACACCCCGGACAGCTCGCCAGGCCATCGCAGGGCAGAAACACGCTGACGGCTGTCATGATAAAAATCTGTCATGATGCTCCTACATTCGCACCTCTTGCCCTGTCCAATTTCAAGCTGAGGAAGTTGAGATTTCAAAAGGAACAAGTCAAAACCATTAAAGTCTTTAAAAACGATTTGTGATCTATTTCAAAACCTCGGATACTAAAGATAAATAATATTTTATAATTATACTCTGCTGCCATGCGATGGCCTGGCGAGCTGTCCGGGGTGTACTCTGCCCTCGCCCAGAGTCGGCTGAGATGGGCGCCAGCCTCCCCGCGACCCTAATTGGGAATAAGCGGTTCAGAAAAGGACATGACATGACAATTATACTCTGCGATGGCCTGGGGAGCTGTTCACGGTGTACCCCGCCCTCGCCCAGAGTCGGCTGAGATGGACGTTGGCCTTCCCGTGGTCCTAATTAGGATTAAGCGACTTAGAAAATGAATGAATGAATTTAATTATACTATCAAAATATTTTAAATAAGTTATTTTATTTGTGTCCGTAAAATGTCCGTCAACTATGTTGCCAAGACAACTCGCTCCAGCATTTCAAAAATGGTTTCTCCTAAATGCACCATGTGACGTCCTCTTCCCCTGTGGCGGCCTTTTGAACACACAATGATGAATCTCCTCTTACTTTTTTGGATCATTTGAAGAAAACCAGTATATTGTCAATGAGAATATTAATAAACCGTCAGCTATGTTATGTACATTATCATGGTTCCGAATTGATCTATTTCAATGTTTTCAACATTTTATGTTGAACTTTAACATTGAGTAGATTGAGAAAATGACATGTGGTTAGCTGGCCAAGGCCCACCATTTCAGGTACCCGTGCTCTATGTCATCAGACACCATCATTTTATCATTATCAGTAACAGTCTATATTTCTCACACGGTTTTTTTATGCACTCTACCCTTTTCACTCAAAACCTACATATGTATTTATTTTTTTTAAATCCTATGATTTGAAATAGGTGTCAAAACAGCGGTGCTACAGGGCTCTTCGAGATGCTGACCCTGAAAGAAGGGCAGCTTACTTGGAGTAGCAGAGAGAGGCATGGCACAGGCTCAGGTCACAAGGAAAGGTGAAAACAGTGGCAGAGTTAAGTGAGAGGCAAAGAAGAAGGAAGAGTGCCTACTGGAGGAAAGCACAGCAGAAAAGCAGAGAGCGAAAGCGCAGCCTTAAGAACTTAAATACAGTCCATCCAGTCGAGACAGACAAGCTATTCATCATCAACAGGAAATAAGGCAGAGATTAAGCAAATCAAGACAGAAACAGCTTTATGAATTCAATAATATTCGCTTTTATAACTAGAAAAGCACTCGTAGAGCGCAGACCTCCGCCAAGGCCGTTCAGTACCCCCATATGGTACTGTAAGAAATGCAGAATTTTATTAATGCGACATTTGTTTATTATCTGAGCCCTACAATGCAATCACACAGCCGTTTATATGATTGTATTGTGTATGGGGCCTGCCTTGAATAAGTGGCCTCACGCTCAGATGAGGACGTATTAAAAACTGGATTCTTTTTGTGATAATTGGCCTAAAAGTTGTACAGAAAGGTAAAGGAATGAGATTACACCATCGAACTCAAGTCTGGAAGTTACGCTTCGATACGGTCTGGACACAGAAACTCGAATGAATACGTCGTCTGTGCTAAAAAATCTCTAAAAATTCCCTGCATCCAGACAATAATCTGGATCCCTGCCAAAATTTAATCAGTTGTTACTTGTATCAGTTCTGACTCATCCTGAAAATTTCATCAAAATCCGTTCATAACTTTTTGAGTAATGTTGCTAACAAACAGACGAACAAACAGACATACAAACAGATCAACGCCGGTGAAAGCATCACCTCTCTGGCGGAGGTAATAATACAGTGTGTGGTTAATAAATTATTATTATCTTTTTTTTACATTTTAGACAGCAGAAAGCTGGAAGAAAAAAGGTCCAGAGAGAAAATTGTAAATTAGTCAGATACAGAAACTTCTAAAAAAGAAAAACAGACAAACTTCGTAAAAAACGCCAAAGAAGAAGTCAGAGTGACTCAAAGAAACAGCGGGTGTCAGAATCCCCAGCATCAAAAACATGGCGGCAGCTACAAAATGTTTCTGTTTCTCACGAGGTGCACAGATCTTGGCTTGTTCGCCATGCCCTCATGGCCAACATCAAGGAAACCTTTGCTACCTCCAAAAAGAAAACACACAGACAGGTATTGTCACAACATGTTAATGGGAGGATCCTTAGAAAGTATAGACTGCAAAAAGAAATCTACACAGCATTACACCTCTCCAGAAAGAGTAAGAAGCATCCTGCTGAGGGCAAAACAAAGTACCAAAGCCATTGCTTTCGTTTACACGACAGTAAGACAGTGGCGTTGCCTTCCGGGGATGAAAAGAGGTAAAGCACAATCACTAGAGAAAAGAGAAAGAAACAGACGAGGATTTTAAATGATACTTTGAGACACCTCCAGAGAAAATTTCTCCTAGAACACCCTCATTCTAATCTCTCCTACTCCCTGCTTTGTCGTAAACGTCTCTTCTGGGTAGTTCATCCAACACTCACAGACAGAGAAACCTGTATTTGCAAGGTTCATGAGACTCTTTCATTTCTGGCCAAAAAGCTTCACACTCATAAGTTAATTAAGGGTGTGGACATGGAAGATATGGTGATGGCAGTTAGCTGCAATCCAAAACCAAAGGACTGCATGTGGAATGTTTGTCCCGACTGCCAAGGGCAGTGGTTTGCTACAGAAGCAGAAGGTAACCCTAATGACAATGTCCAAATCACTCAATGGTCAACTGAAACTGTCATCATGGAAAAGAAAAACAGTGATGGTGAAAAGGAAAAGGTCCCTGTAAAAATCACAGTGAAGAATAAAAAAACAGACCTGCTGGAGATGTTTCAGAGTCAACTGACTCATTTCAAACGTCACGTATTCAACATCAAATGCCGATTTTCCCTTTACCGCGAATTAAGACAAAGCATGTCCGAGCAAGAATGCTTGATTCATGTGGATTTTATTGAGAACTATTCATGCAAACTTGCAGCAGAAGTAACACTCCACACAGGAGTTCTTTATGTTGGTGGTGCCACAGAGCACATGTGCTTTGGCGCAATTTCAGCGTCAAAGGAGAAGGGCCCTCCTGCCATTGGGGCCCATCTCTCTCCCATTCTTGGTGAGGTAATGTTTGCATATCCTTCTGTTGAGGTGATGCATTTCTTCAGTGATGACCCAACAACACATTTCTACAGAAAACGGGCGCACCAATGTGTGTGTGTATGTGTGCTCACTGTTTACGTGTGTGTGCTCACTTTGGATGGGTTAAATGCAGAGGCAATAATTTTCCTTCTGGGATTAATACAGTATAGCAAAAAGGAGAAAAAAATAAATAAACAAATATATATATATATATAGTGTGTGTGTGTGTATGTATTCTGTTGTTGTTGTTGTTCTGATGTCCCAGACAGGTATTAAAACTATATTATAACCTGCATAAAGCACTAGAATTTAGGAAATGGCATCAACTGTACTAAAATTTTTTCGGCGACAGCTGATGCCAAGATGATATTGGCCCAAAATTTTGTACAGTGTCTGTTGGACGCAAAGACATCAGAATCTGCAAGTATAAAAGAAATCTAAGGAGGTCAGTCGGGAACTTTTTGTGAAACCTGATGATTTCACATGGAATTACACAAAAAGGACAGTAAACGTTTCATGCGCATTCCGAATGTCTTATTAGACATGTAATACTGACAAATAAAGACTTATCTTATCTTACATTATCTTATCTTTACATGTTACAATCTTGTTTTTGTTGGCTAAGTGCATCATTAGGGAGGACAAATAGGGTGGGCACATGGCCATAATATTATTGATGTTTCATTAGCACATCAGTCATCCTGCACTATACTCAGTGGTCCTTATGTGTTGACATCATGTTGTCAGTACAGCAAAATTTCCATGCTTGTCATTCACTATGAATAATTTTCACAAGTAGTTATCTCGTAATATCAAACGAACTGTTAGTGAACAGCATTTTCAAAATAGTGTTCAGAAATGCATTTATTGCAGTAGTGCTAAAATAGACAAAATAATAGGCTATGCAATAATACGTCTGCTTTATCACAAACAACTTTTACAGGTATTTAAAGTCATGTTTATTCACCACCTTAACATGGTGGAGGGGTTTGGGTATCCCCATAATTCTGGCAGCTACGTTGTAGGGGGCATCAGCCCCTGGTAGGGTTTCCTATTCTATCATTTCTATAAAAAATAGAAATGATAAAGTAGTACTGAGAGGTCATGGAAATAGACATGAAGGAAATGGTCACAGATGGAATAACTCATCTATTATTGCAAATATTAGTAAGAAGATTGTTTTAAACCAAAAATAAAGAAATGCCTAAATGAAAAATCAGTGCTGATCAGGCAACAATGGTGACCAGTCATTGGTTGTTGTGAACATTGGCGACTAGTGATTGGTTGTTGGAAACATTGGCGACTAGTGATTGGTTGCTGGGAACATTGGTAACCATTAATTGGCTGTTGGGAATGTTGGTGACCAGTGATTGGTTGTTGTGAACATTGGCGACTAGTGATTGGTTGTTGGGAACATTGGTGACCATTAATTGGTTGTTGGGAATGTTGGTGACCAGTGATTGGTTGTTAAGAACATTGCTGGCCAGGGACTGATTGTTGGGAGCAGTAGTGACCAGTGATTGGTTGTTCAGAACATTGGAGGCCAGTGATTGGCTGTTGGGAACATTGGTGACCAGTGATTGGTTGTTGTGAACATTGGCGACTAGTGATTGGTTGTTGGGAACATTGGTGACCACTAATTGGTTGTTGGGAATGTTGGTGACCAGTGATTGGTTGTTGGGAACATTAGTGACCATTAATTGGTTGTTAGGAATGTTGGTGACCAATGATTGGTTGTTGGGAACAGTGGTGACCAGTGATTGGTTGTTGGGAGCAGTAGTGACCAGTGATTGGTTGTTGGGAACAATCAGAAAGTGTTTTTTGGGAACACTGGTGACACTACACTTTATCTTGAAGCCTATGTGATGCCTAAAGGTGGATTTAAAGAAAATGTGGGCACCATTAAAGTTCAGGGCCTATGATGTGACCTTGTGTCTCATTGTCGACCGCAACCAATTTGAAAAGGACACCAACACTGGAGGACTGATCAGGCTGGAAGAAAATACCTGTGACTGAATTTGGATTAATGATGTTAAAAAAAATACTGAAAAAATGTTTCCCTAAATGATGTAATAAAACTGTGATTGTTTTTCTAATTTGTTGGTGGTAGAAGTATTTACATCAATATAGTTTATTATATTAAAAAATCTTAAAGCGGAAGACAAAATATTTTAATATGGTTTAATAAAAGAAATACTAAATCTATGGCAAACTTAATTTATTTTATATAATTTATATAATATAATTATTATGTCATATATACATACATATATACATATATAGTTATTTAGCATAGAGATCCCCGATTGGAATGTACTGATATTAAACAACAGAGAAGGGTACATATCCATATAACATGACACGAGTGCTCTGCATTATTAAATAAACAGAAATATACAATAAAATACATCAGATAGTTAACAGTGGCTCTACCTATAACTTTTTAAACACAAATTGATGTGATGATGTAACACCATGTGTATTAAAATCTACACTTGATGTAGCACAGTGAAAGTCTTATGAGCTTTAACTTGAAGATACTTGTGCAGGTACTGCATTTATTCATTATCTCGGTATCAAAGTCAGTATGGGATTGAAAGCAGCTTCGACATTTTTTGGCGTTTTTAAAATTTACGATGGCATCCTGGTCTCTGAGTACATGTCCACTCCAGGCTCCTCCTCAAACGTCACCTTGGCATCATTGGCATCCAGCTGACAAACATGAAACAAGAGGAGATAATAAACTTTGTAAATTTTATGAAAACAATTAATAAAGCTAGTGTAGAACCTTCCACACACACACACACACAAAAAAAAAACAAGAGCACTCAGGCAGTGCAAACCTCAGCTAAGCCTAGCAATTTCCCATGTGAACCAAAATTTGAAAGATCATCCAATTTCACAATGTTAAAGAATCATTAAAAAAATCCCTGGATCCAGAACCTGATCCAAATCATCTCCAAAATCGAACCGAGTCTTTCTTTTCCAAAGTCTCACTTCTGGAAGAAATTTCCTGAAAATCGACACATAACTTTTTATGTAATCCTGCTAACAATCAAACAAACATAAAATGCAGGTAAAGCGTATAACCTCCTAGGCAGAGGTAATTATGAAATAAACCTGTTAAACATGAAGCTACCTAAAGGTAGAACATTTTAAAATTCATTCATTCATTCATTTTCTAAGCCGCTTAATCCTAATTTGGGTTGCGGGGAGGCTGGTGCCCATCTCAGCCGACTCTGGGCGAAGGCAGGTGTTCACCCTGAACAGCTCACCAGACCACCGCTGGGCCAACACACATACAACCTTTCACACTCATACTCACACCTAAGGGCAATCAGCCTACTGTGCATGTTTTTGGATTGTCGGAGGAAACCGGAGTACCTAGATGAAACCCATGCAAGCACATGGAGAACATGTAAACTCCACACAGAAACGCCCCGAGCCTGGGAATGAAACCCGGGACCTTCTTGATGTGAGGCGGATGTGCTAACCACTGCACCACTGTGCTGTCTACAGTTTTAAATGATTAGCATAATTTTTAATAATTATCTATATTAGAATGATTCTGATTGGTTAGATTTTTCTATAGCAGCCTCCAGCAGCTGTATTAATGCACATTCTAGTAATTTAACATGAATACAGAGACACATCTTCATCTTCATGTGGATTGTCTAGGGCAGTGTTGCGCGGCGGAGCCCGTCCCTCTCCATGCATGACCACTGCAGATATCCACTAGGTAGCGCACCTCGGTTGCGAACACGTGGCCGTTCTTTAGATTTATACCTGGATATAGATATATAGTAGCCAAGTTGATGGAGATTCCTCACAGCAGCACCCTGACTGATTTTACAACGGTGATTATTTTCAACAATCCGCGTGACGCCTGTCAGAGAGCCCAGGTCGACCTGAGCGGGATGCTGTTGATTCCTTCCCCAAGGTTTACACTGGTTAAGTCCACACTCAGACTGCCCTCTTTGAAAATCAGTCAACTCTTTTGCTCCTGGTGTTTGCAGCATAGCTAGTTGCTATACACAACTTACTGTACTATACTGTAATCTAAAATAAAACATTATTATATATTAATAAACTTTGTAGTGAGGAGTGTATTTACTTTTGATATATCTCTGTATATTGACAACTCATTTATGGGGACATTCCAGCGCTCATTACAGCGGTTTGTATGATGTAGGCGTAACACACATTAAATAACGCATTATTGGTGATATTTTGATTCTACAATTTTCTGTAAGATGTTTATGTAACATCTGTCCAAAGAGTCCCAGTGTCCGTATTTTGTGACGGAATTAAAGCTGTAACTGTAAATGTAAATATTTTTATCACAAGACGAGTTGCACATTTTATTTGAAAAAATCTTTGCAAAGGGAACGACTGGGAGTGATAACGTAAGGGAGAACAGTAACTAGCATTCTGGTAAGTGACTTGTTTCCTGTTAATCTGTACCACACCCATTCCTCTGCCCTCTGGGAATTCTGGACAATGCCTGCCTTGGGGCCCTGGGAATCATGGGTCTGTCATGTACCTCCCCTTCATGCCCTTTGTGCTATATACAGAGGGGTACTTGGGTACACTGTAAAAAAATTACTGTAAAAGTTACGGTAAATTACTGGCAACAGAGTTGCCAGTAAATTACCGTAATTTTTACGGTATGAGATCCTTTAATGTTAATATAGGCTACAGTAACTGACTGTAATCTTCACAGTTTGAAAGAGCTTACCGTAAATAATGCAACAATGAATTACTGTATTTTGTACAGTGCCTTACATTTACAGCATTTGGCATACACTCTTAAATAAACAATTGGGTTAAGGCCCTTGTTCAAAGGCCCGACAGTGGTAATAGTGGGGATTGAACTGCTGACTTTTGGCTCAGTAACCCATCACCTTAACCACTAAGCCACCACTGCTCTAGAGCTTTAAATGAGTCTGTAAACTGGAAACCTTAGTTCTTAGGTGCCATGTTGCTGCATGGAATAATATAATAATTATTATACAGCATATAATGACCACCTGATTTAAAGGACATTCAAAGTAATAAAAATGCTATTTTATATATAAATAAGTTCTAGCTCACCCGGCGCAGCGCTACAACGCGTTTAATAGCAAGAAGCCATTAACCTACGTGTAGACCTACTGCAAAGTTTTTCTTTGCCGATGCTAGCCAATATTTTTATAACGTTAGATCCAGTCAGTTTGTGCTCTTGCAGAAACAACAGCCGAACACTTAGAAGCTATTTGAGTAGTGATGTTGACTTGATGGGCTGCCATATGGGATTGATGCAGGTTACAAACTGGTTTTATCCATCAGAGATCAAAAAGACATCAGTACACTTTCACGCTGTGAAACAAAAAAATCATAAAGAGGGACAGGAAAATGTTAGATCACATGAAACAGAACAATGTGGGCAAACGCAAAATCCAGAGACAATACCTATCTTTTTTTTAATTTTGCTATACTGTTTTAATTCCACAAGGGAAATTACTGCCTCTGCAATCGAATCAGCAACCTTTATACCCAAACCTGTCCCTCGTGTGTCTAGTGTGCACAACCATTTATACTTACATCTAGGGGCAACCTGGAACAGCCATTCAGCTGTATGTCTTTGGACTATGGGAGGAAACTGGACTACCTGGGGGAAACCCCATGCAAGCAATGGGAAAACATGCAAACTTTGTCTCTATATTTCAGGGTATCAACAAATTATAGTCTAAATATTTATTTGCCTTACAAAGAAGCTCTCAGTTTCACTGCAGTAGCTACCTGCCATTAGATTACACACCATGTCTATTCTCAGTCCACTCTAACAACCTTCTCCGTGATTTCTTATAATGTTTTAGCCCTTCGTTCGGCTTCTCTTTCTCACTTTCTTTCTTTGTCCTCCAGTGTCAAAATTCTCCATTCCCTTATGGGCCTTTCTTTATCTTCATAAACACTCATATTGTTGCCAAAAAAAAAACCCTCTCCTTTTTATAACAGAGATCATGGGATATGGCTTGTATTATTTTACAGCCGAAAAATGCCAGAAATCTTTTATTTAAAGCAAGCTGTACATCTTCTTCCTCTTGATCCGGGGTCGGGTCGCGGGGGCAGCAGCCTAAGCAGTGAGGTCCAGACGTCCCTCTCCCCAGCCACTTCCTCCAGCTCTTCCTGGGGGACACTGAGGTTTTCCCAGACCAACCGTGAGACATTGTCCCTCCAGCGTGTTTTGGGTCGGCCCCGGGGTCTCTTCCCAGTTGGACATTCCCGAAACACCACACGAGCGTTCGGGAGGCATTCTATTTGTTCAGATGCCTGAACCACCTCACCTGGCTCCTCTCAATGCGAAGGAGCAGCGGTTCTACTCTGAACTCCTCCCGGATGGCCGAGCTTCTCACCCTATCTCTGAGGGAGAGCCCTGCCACCCTGCGATAAAAACGCAGTTACACACCTTTCAAACCCACCTCACCCAAACCTCAGTCAGCCCCTTCAGTCGTAGCTCCACTTCATTTGTACGACCAAAAAACAAACAAAGAAACCAAGAAAAAATGCAGGTTGTTTCTGAAAGTGGGTTTAGATCCCTTGCAAAACAGGCACCGCCCATCACCACCTTTTTTTTTTATTAAATGTGGCACATTAATTTGCCCTAATTAGTAAATCTGGTCGAAAGTGTGTGTTCAGTTGCAACTGAAATTTTGGATTTTTAAAAAGTATGATAAAGGGATATAAAGTTGTCTTAATAAGGTTTTACCTGATTAATTGGCCACAGGTATGTCTAAATTATTTTTGAACTGTTTTTCTTACCTCTGGTGGATAATTGAATTTAAATTATGTCTCTTCATAATAAATCCACTGGGACCCAGTACCAGGCTTGCCATATGGTATAACGAATCACAGCACACTTTAATATTATTGCATTATAAACACAGTTGTATTATAAATAAAATATTACAATTAATATTATTGTGATTAATGCCTACATTATAATATATATATATATATATATATATATATATATATACACATATATATATATATATATATATATAGGATATACCTTAAATCCTTTGTTGGTGAGTGATGTGATTTGTAGCTTACACATTTCATCTCGAGTTTGCTGAAGATACGGCGACCGAGGAACATGCGCAGTGGGATGGTCAGGATGAGGATGAAGGGCAGGGCGAGTGACAACGGGCTTGACTTCACTATCCACAGCACAGCCAGGCACACGATCTGGATGCCCGTAAACATATGCATCCTGCTCATCTTCACCTATGGCATCATGGGAGAGCAGAGACAGAAGGAACAACATTCATTCAGGCACTTGCCAGGTTTTGATAAAAGGTAATCATCTAGGAAAGTTTTTAGAATGTAAGGCTTATAGCAATGGTACAACGCAAGGAGCTGGAAAATCACATGATTTACACCACAGGTTTATCTCAAATCATGCTGGAGATAGAAACTTGTTTTCACTTTTTTGTTTTTTAGTTAGATTGATCTGACATACAGTCTAGTGATGGTTTGATAAATGCAAATGAATATTATTGCTGACAAAAGCTAATTTTTAATTGAATCTCTATATGGGCATACAACGGCACATTTTCAGAAAGCTTCATCCTCCGTTTCAATGTCACATTGCGTTAGCTAATTTATAATACAAATATATAATCGCTAATAATAAAAATGAGTTTTTAGATTTAAAAATTCTTTAAATCTAGATATTCCAGTACAAGTAAATATACAGCACATATTATACAGATAAAAAAGCAAGTTTATGCCTGATTATGATTTGTCAAGCATGCTGTGTTTACAAAACATCCAATAATATGTGACCCGCTCCAGCAAAATAGGGATTAAGTTGGATATTTGAGTTACTGAGATATTGATACATTTGTAAAGAGAATGTAATCTGTTTCAAAATGAGGTATAAAACATGATTATAGAATGAAAATGGACTGAGTTACATCACTTTGTTTGTGGCTAATCAGGAAATAATTACAGTTACAGAACCAGTTTCTGAATGTCCGCATCTGAAACTCCCCAACATCCGTACACTAAATGAATCCGGCCATCGTACTAGCGTCTTCCTAGCAACAGATGAGTTCTATTTACACCGAGTCATGTGTGTTTTGAGGCTTATCATTGGTTTAGCGTTATATGATTGGGGGAATCCTTCTGGGATTCTGTAAGTAGGGAGAGGATTCTGGTAGTGAATTTGGATATTAAGGAAATACCCTGAGCAACCACAAAAGCCTTTTGAAAATCAGTAAAATAAATTTCTATTGTTTTACAATAACGTGGACATGGAACCCTTTCTTAAACAAGTGTTACAGCAAGGATAGATTGTGTTTATGGATGTTTGAACTTGGTGATGTTAAAGATTATGCTCTGAAGGATGTATTTTTGGCGATATCGCATTTTCATCCAGGTACGCCATTTTCATCCTACTTTGGCTCTTATTCAAAACAACACCTTGCGACTTAATTCCGGGTCACATATTACGATGTTTTCCTGAAAGGGTTGGGGTTTAATTATTCTTGAAACATACTCTTTGAGCATACGGTTCATTGGGGTGATACTTCTTAGGAATAAGGAGCAGCAGCATACGATCCCACAGCTGAATGCCACTCAGAGATGTGACACCCATATAGAGGAAGATTCCAAACAAAGCTGCTATGGGAATTTTCTTCAGAATGGGCTCCATGAGGATGGACAGGCCTGGTAAAAGTTCACATGAGGAACAAGGATTAATTTATTAATAAATACATTATATAGCAAATGAAATAAGTCAAGAGAGAAGAGGTAGAGAATGTAAAACACCCAATGCCCATTTTCGTTCACTCACTAGTGTTTATATTACAGATATAGAGTGCTTAGTGATTCCACCAAGGTTGTCAGGATTCCTTCAAAATTTAACTGAAATATTCTTTAAGGGATTCTTCCAAAATTTGTCCCAAATTAATTCCCACAATTTTATTATAAGGGATTTCCCCAAGATTCCCTTCATGTTTCTCATGAAATATTTCCTATGATTCCCCCATGATTCTTCCAAATATACCACGGTTTCCTGAATTAAATCCGAGAGATTGGGATTTTCCCAGTTGTACCATGATTCACTCAAATTTCCTTGAATTAAATCCCTCAAGAGATTTCACATTCTTAATTGCCCAAAAAAAACCCCCCTCAAATTATATTTCCCCAAGGTTCTACTGAGGGATTCCCTTAAGGGAGATACCATAATACTTCTCCTAAAGGGCTCACTTATGATACCACTAGGAAAGGTGGGAAGGACACGTTAAACAGAGTTTGGGTCTAGGCAGATGCTAATCCAGAATTATGGACCACAAGTTCTTAATTTCTTATTGCATTCGTAGAGTGGAAATTGACATATTCATTCATTCATTTTCTGAACCGCTTATTCCTAAGTAGGGTTGCGTGGTGGCTGGCGCCCATCTCCGGGCAAGGGCAGAGTACACCCTGGACAGCTCGCCAGGCCATCGCAGGGAAATTGACATATGAGGGACTAAATCGGTATCAGCTCTAAAAAGAGGAACCTACCCACAAGAAGTGCCACTAATCCACCACTAATCCTCTGTTCCAGAACCTTCTCGATCTCTGGTTTAGGCCCTTTGCTCATGACAGTCAGGGCATTGGCATGGGTCACAGAGCGAACTGTAGCAGCGCTGAGCCATGGCATACCGATGAATGCACTGAACCCTCCCATACAGACCAAAATCAGAAGGTCCAGGTGGAAGCCCGAACCTTTCACCATCTTTCTCTCGGGTTTACTCACAATTAACCTACAGAAAAAAATAAGAAACCGTTCAGAGGGAGGAAAGTTGTGGATCTGATATAATTTAAACTTAAATAGCACGAAGCACTAACAGATGGTCTAAAAGCTCTCAAGCTGATATATTATGCGGGTGTACAGAGAATTGGGTTTTTCAACAAAAATAAGAGCTTCCTACAAAAAATATTTAATGTAACCTCTATAAAGTTGCTACAACAGGTCTGTGAAAAGTTGTCCTTTATGATTTTAAACAGAACATCCTGTTTGTGTTATTACTTCCACGAGTTTTGCTGGCGATATTGTAATCATCAACATTTGTTTGTCTGTCTGACAATCTGTTTGTCAGTTTATCTGTGACGGAAATCCTGACCACACTGGCACACGAATTCTCACAGAACTTGGTGGGAACACTGCCCTATCTCATCGTTTCAGAATAACACTGCCCTAACTGTCCTTTCTGATTATTTCATTTTGCAATGTCAAAGAAGGCCACAACGTCTTATAAAAAACTGAAATGAGTGGCGAGATTCATGCCGTTATTATGGAAACATGTTAGGACTTTCATATTACACAGTTACCATTGACCTTTTGACCTTTTATCACTAAATTGCTCATGGCCACATACTATAGAACATATTGTAAGACGAGTACGTGGGTAGTTAAAACCAGTACCCACACTGGGACTATTTGCTATATTATCCATGCTGCGTGGTGGTAATATCTTATACTCTGAGCCCCCTCTAGTAATATTTTGCATTAAAACTTGATTTTGAACTTCACTGATGTATTTTTACATATTGCACTCCATGGTTGTTATGTCGTCAGGACATTGTTAAAAAAACGAAACATGACTATAGAAATATTTTTAAGTATTTATAATGTTTCCTGCTCTGGTATTTTGCATGGCCTTCTTTTTCAATTCTTTGAAAACCATCCATTAGACCAACTCATTGTACACACAAAATTACCCTCTTTATTTGGGATCTTAAAAACAGAGACTTACGTAGTGATCTGCGATTCAAGGAAGATGAGGATAAAGACCAGAATTGCAGGCACGATACAAGCAAACTTCATCCAGGTGGGGAAAGGCTTGTGCTCACCCATGGGGTTAATGAACCAGCCTCTCATGGCAGGGTTAGACACCTGCAAGCCCTTAGGCACCACTAGTTTCTGCAAAATATAAAGGGCACTCGGTTACGGCCTCCTGCAGGTGGAACATGTTTCACTTAAAACCGAAATTTAAGGTCAGAAGTCCTCTTTGCCATTGATGCTTTATAGGTCCCGCCATATTGGAATTAAAGCGGTGTAAGCTGGGACCATTTGAGAGCAAACAAAGGAATCGAGGGGGGGCAGACAGCGCTGCGAGATGATGTTTGCTCATTTTAATAAAGAAACGTAGTGTTTATTGCATTGAAACAAATTAAAAGTATAAACTCAGTGAAGAATTGGCTCATTTAAGTAAATTACAGTTACACTCAATTATTATTATATTTCTGTTGGGGGGGGTAGGGAGCTGTGTAGCTTATCTGAGAGAGAGAGAGAGAGAGAGAGAGAGAGAGAGAGAGAGAGAGAGAGAGAGATAGATAGATAGATAGA
>JAQMYF010000021.1:12757641-12767733 GCA_030014195.1 Neosilurus mollespiculum
AGAGAGAGAGAGAGAGAGAGATAGATAGATAGATAGATAGATAGATAGATAGATAGATAGATAGATAGATAGATAGAAGTTTTGCTAGCGTTCCAGATCAACAACTATAGTTTAAATGTTAAATAAACTTTAGATGTCTTTTGAAGTTTCACCATATCAGGCTGTTACTGTAGACACGATAACATATTTAGGCAACACGTAAATATCAAGCTGTGATTTGTGGCTGCTTCAGAGATTCAGAGATTTCTGGCTGCTTTGCTGTCAGAGTTTCTGTTAGAGAAAATGAATCAATAAGAATGAATTTGTCACATGAAAACTTACTTGTGTGTATGTGTCATTAATGGTGATATCCACAACAACCATAAGGAAAATAGCAATGGGGACACCAAAGTCACCAATCAAACGACGGACCTGAAAGTTAAAAAAGAAATAAAATAAAAAATAAAAACTCAATGAAAAGTAGAGGTGCAGGTACCGGTGCCATGGTGACTGGAGAGCAAATAGGCCCTATATAGGTGCTGGCTTTACCTGCACACGAGCTAATCTTACGATATGTAATGAGCTATGAACTATCAGCGTTCAAAATATTATGAGCTTGAATTTGACCTTTCAAAGTCAATCAAGGTCAAAGTTTATTGCCTCAGTTAAGAATCTATATGTGCTTACCTATTAGTGTTTGATAGAAATGGTATGTCTATTTCGAATTTATTAGGGCTGAAAACCCTGTGACCTTCAGTTTGACCTTTCAAGGTGACTCAAGGACCTGTATATATTCCTCATTGGTTCTACTGGTCTATGCCACTTTATTTCTCAAATATAACAGTAAAAATTTTACCATGGGAAATCTGAAAGATTTTTTTGACCTTGCTCTAACCTTGACCTTTGACCTTGACATTCCAACATCAAATCATCCCTGGGACACCAAGTTTGGTGAAAATCCTTGCACAGGTTTGGTTGAGATTTTGTTAATAGACAAACTGACAAGCAAACAAACAAATGCTGGTGATTACAATAAATACAATAAAGTAAAAAATTGATTGGCTGGATATTATTACATGACCTTTACCACCACCAAAATATGAACCAGGACCTAACCTTGCCAGGCAGGAAGTACCCGTTCTTGAATATGCGTAGAAAGTATGCGATGGAGAAGCAGCCGAACATCAAGCACATGGAGAGCAGGGCTGTGTTTGGGTAGGCACGGTAACGTATGGTGGTGACTGTAGTGGTGTTGTCTGTGGGATCATTTATGTGATGGGTGACAATGGGGTGCCAAGGATCTGCGACTGAGGTGTTCAAATGCTCATAGTTGAGATTAAGAGGATGGGCCTTGAATATCTATGATTTACAGAACAGCAAGAAAAGCCTGAATTTTAGTTGTATGAATTTCTAACATGGACATACTACTATACTATACTATACTATATTATACTATACTATACTATACTATACTATACTATACTAGGGAGGAATCTAAAAATTTTTCTACAACCCCCTACACATCCCTAATTTAGCCATGACAAAGGCAGGTCAGGTGAGCTCTGCATGCTTCAAGCACAGCTAAATGCTCAGTAGTTAACGTATTTTGTTGAGCCCACTCAATCAGAGTTTAGAACATATTACACTGAAACATAGGTAAATCGTTGACTATTAGGCTGTTTTTCACTAATTCAAAGTTTACATACAGTAAACAACGCTGAAACACAAGAAAAATGAATTTTATATTTTATAGTTTAATAGTCAGGTATCACACACTGGATAAGATAATACGAATTGTGCACTGAAAGTGAGGTGGGTGTCGCTGAATAGTCCTAGACTCTTCAATTCAGTGACATCCATCAAGCCTGAGGTGCATAATTGTTTAGGTGTACACTACGCAGGATGTATTTAGTTTATGCAACACAATGAAAAGCAAACTAAAACAAGCCTTCTATAGTTTATATTTGTATGTTTTGAAGGTGCCCATTCACTAGTGAGCATCTGAGGTGTTTTATTTTTCATTATCAGTTCCTCTTGGATGAATATAAAGGTTTCCTGGTGAAACCACCCTAACTCACGTGCTTAGTATCTCTTATTCACTTATTTTACATCTTGTTTTGGCTGTTATTGTAAAACAGTAACAATGACAATACCGCGTGACTGGACGAACAATCTTGCACGTGCACGATAACTTAAATAGTGGAACAATGATTCTTAGAAAGCGAAATCAAGTGTTAGGAAACCTCAAGAAATAAAAAAGATGAAACTGGTCACCCCCAGTGCAGCTACCTGGGTTATCAAAGGTTGGCCATGTCACTCACTGTCTGTGGTGGGAGGCATGTAAAAGAACCATTGCTGAATTTTGTAAAGAGTAGGCTGCATTGCCGTCAGCCCTGCGATGGCCTGGCCAGCTGTCCAGGGTGTACCCTGCACTCGCCCAGAGTCAGCTGAGATGGTCGCCAGCCTCTGGCCCTAATGAGGATTAAGCACTTCATAAAATGAATGAATGAATGGAACTGGTCACTAATATCATGGCACCTGGTGTAGGGATCATTGACACCCGAGTACAGGAGTAAAACCCCTGCCACATATTAACGATTTGTAGAACTTATGCCGACGTATGACAAATACGTAAATGCTGGCATATGCTGAACTATGGATGTTATTCCAGTTATGAATGTATACATAACTTATTAGTAACTTATCCAGAATCTATTGAAAACTTATAGCTAACTAATGGTTTCTTCATCCCTCTGCTGAGGTTTCCGAGGCTTATATTTCCGCCAGATAAGTGACTCATTTTGACCCCGGGTAAGTGAGCAATGTATAAATCTTAGAAGAGAAAAGTTTCTGACGAAAAAAGAATGTTTAATGCGTCGTGGACAGATTCATTTGCTTTCATTTCTGACAAAACTTGTTTACCAGCATGCTTAATATGTGGTGAAAAATTAGCAAACAACAACAAAAAAAAATCTAACGTTGAAACACATTTCCGCAATAAAGTTCCGTTCAGTACTGGATGAAGGTAAGAGCACATATCATGATCTCCAGCTGCACAACAAAGTCCGGTGGCTGTCCAGAGGGGAGGTACTGAAACCGTTTGCTTTGTGTCTGAGGCACATAAAAACTTTTCTGGAAAGCAAAGGGTTCTCCTTTCCTGAGCTGGATCAGCCAGATTGGTTGTAAAAGCTGCACTTAATACTGGATATGACAGCCCACCTTAACACGCTGAATAAACGTCTGAATAAAGTCCTGCAGATGCTGGAGGAAGTTTTGGCGTTTGAGCACAAGAGGATATTGTTTGCCCAGAGATGTACAGAGAGGTAGCCCACTTCACTTCCCCTCTTTGCGAGACTTCAAACGGTGATGATGATACTGCGATGTCTAGTGCGGATCTGATTTGAATCAGCATGTGGCAGCCTTTTATACCTAACATGATCGATTATCGGGATACACTGCTGAATAAGTTATACTATCGCTGTTCATAAGTTGCGAACGCTGCCAACATGCTAGGCATTCGTTGTTATAAGTTATACATACGTCAAAAGTACACTAGACATTATATTCAAGTAGCTTATAAATAACGTGTGAACGATCACAATACCTACAATTTGGGGCAATGTACAATACCTACAATACCTACAATACCTACGATTCGGGGCAGCCATAGCCTAACGCTTAGAGAAGCGGCTTTGGTCGAAAGGTCACTGGTTTGAATCCAGGTGGCGGCGGGGGAGTGAGCTGCAGCTTCCCTTCCTCCACCTTCATGGCTGAAGTGCCCTTGAGCAAGGCACCGAACCCACAACTGCTCTCCGGGCAGCCCACTGCTCCGAGAGTGTGTGTGCTCACTTTGGATGGGTTAAATGCGGAGGCAATAATTTCCCTTGCGGGATTAACACAATATAGCAACTTATGGCCAGCGTATGCGGAATGTATTGGCCATACGACAGCATACATCAAACATTTTGTGCATGACCTCGCCGTACTACGAGTTATACCAGCGTGCTGTTAACTTAGACTAAACGTACCCATAACTTATCCAGTGTACGCCAGCGTATTCGCCAAATTTCTCATACGTCGGCATACGGTGGCTAAATCGTCAATGTGTGACAGGGGCTTAAGCGAATTGTTTCAGAAAGACATCGTGGCTGATTCCACTATCTACTCAAGAGAAAATATATAGCACTGCATTTCGTGTTTATTTCATATACCTGCGAAGTGAAAGGGCTCCTTTAACCAGGACACAGAGGCAGGTCGATTGAGCTGTGCGTGTCGAGCGTCTGTTCTGATCTGTTCCGTGTACTCTTTCAGAAGTAAAAGTCAACTGTGCTCCATAAAGCTGTTTTCTAACATTAATGAATGAATAAAATTTCTGTGTTTAATATTATGTAAAAATGTTTTTGTAAAAACTGTATTTGCAGCCAAAACGTATGTTTTACCATGACATATTGTAATAACAACTTCAGATATACTGTGTGTGTAAGATCTGTGCAACACTGGAATATTCTGGAGCTATATTTTAAATTGTATATAAGTAATAATAAAATAATGGATATAAGAGAGTCTCATACACTGCCGAGCTTGGAAAAGGTCTCGTAAATGAAGATGAGGGAGATGAGGATGGAGAAGATCTCTTGGGTGAAGCGGGAGATGAAGCGCACCAGAAAGCTGCCCTCAGCCGCCACAATCAGCACAACGATAATAATGAGCCACACCCCAATCCATACTCTTCCCACAATGTACTCGATGTCCTGAGACTTACAGAACTGGGGAAAAAACATACCACACACAGAATATTTCTTAAAACGACTGTGTATGAAGGTGTTCCTCTCCGGTTTTTATAAAGTTTTTAAATCACTGCATCTTTCTGATGATACCAAGGGGTCAAAACAGATATTTAAAATAAATTACTAGTGATTCTAGTGTGTATGTCACTGTTACCCCATAGAAGGCCTCTTCAAAGACAAGCAGCGGTCCTGAGAAGCCAATGACGAGGACCGGCTGGGCTGCGACCAGGCAGAAGACGACACCTTGCACTGCTGTAGACAGCATGAGCTCCGATACTCCCATCATATTGTCCACTTTATCAGCTGTGGCAGGAGGTGGGGTAAAATGATAACATGACTTTGACTGAGCATTGACTTTTCTAAATTTCCTAGGGTGCACTAACATTGATACCGCACACTGACAAGTACACACCACACCCACACACACACACCCACACACACACACACACACACATACACACTCATGCCCACCTAGCAGACCGCCGAAGGTAATAGCAGGGGAGAGAGCGGCAAAGTAAATGAAGATTACAGTAGCAAGGACCTGAGAGTTCATGGCATCAGTGATGTCACTCTTGTAATGTTTGTAACGTCTTCGCACGTCTTTGATCAATCCTCCAAATGGTATACCGGTACGAGCCAGCAGATCTTCCCGCACAGGCACTTTCGAAATAGACGCTATGGGGAGAAACAATTTTCATTATTGTTCATTATTATTGTTTTTTTAGTGGCATATCTATGCTAATCATATGGCCTAGAGGGAAAAGTAAAAAAAAAAACAAATGAGTCAGTTAAATATAAATATAAATAATTTCAGTACATCTGTCTGGTTTAGGGTCGAAGTGATGCTGAGGCTCAGAGGAGTGGAGTCTCTCCTGCAGGAGCTTCTTCTGAAAGCCAATGATGGGCGCGAGCAAGGTTTCATCCAGAATCTCAGTGGGCGGGATCACCACACTGCAATTCAGGAAGTCCGTCAGTGCATCATTCAGCTCTTTATGGCTTTGAGCTTTTAATGCTGCTTGGCTGAACACCTAAGAGTGTGTACATGTGAGGTATGTTAGAAATCGGTAGCAGTAAATGGCAGAACTATCAATCTGCACCAACAACAAGAACACAACCCCACCCCCCCCGTTTTTTTTTCACCAAAACATTTTCATAGGTTATATACAACGGGTAATTGTATACTGAGCAGAGCCTCACAGGCATGGAACTATATCCATGCCTGACCTGATGCTGATTGACTGGTATGCATCACTGACTTGCATGACAATGGCAGCAATAAAATAAAATTAAAAAAGATTTATTTTTAATAATAAAACACAAACTCCAAAAATTTATGGTTCTACATAACTGCTCAGACTTGCATAAAATGAAAAAAACAAACAAAAAAAAAACAATCTACCTCAGGTAAGGAGACAAACTTTCACCCAGCAAAACAACAACAAACATTAACGGGAACACGGAACATGAACTCATTACACGAATAATTGTACTAACATTACTGGTGTTACAAATAAAGGGGGAAATCAGAAATCAGGATCTGAAAGGTGGTAATAAGACTCATTGTTAACCTTTCCTGCTTTCACTCCAGACCGTAGTCGGGAAACCCAGGGGGGGATTTATTTATTTATTTATTCATTTCCTTCAGGGCTGAAGTTGATTCAGCTCTTAAAAGAACCATGCTACTCTTATGACACCAGCTTTGGACACCTATCAGTAGAGATATCTATCAGAAGCTCTGCACTTAGGCAATGCCTAAATCTATATATTATTCTCCAGTTGTTTGCTATGTCATGTTACTACAACATAGTACTTACTGTACATACTCATGATATATGTGACCCAGTCTGGCAAAATGAGTCACAGTGACCAAAAATTCAAAATTGAGTAAGCCATACCATTTTAAAGCCTAGAGTCTCCTCTTTTAAATGGTATGGCTTACTCAATTTTGAATTTTTGATCACTGTGACTCATTTTGCCAGACTGGGTCACATATATGCTACATAGGCACAATCTAATAGGCTTGCTATCTCAGAGATATTAGGCATTATTTTAAATGGATACATCAAAACAGCTGACTCACAGATTGCCATGAACACTTGAGGCAAGTGATATAATTACTTTCTGCTTTAAAATGGAAAAATAATAAAAATCACATTTTTGTTTTGTTTTCAGTAGTACGTATGCTAAAATACCTTTAGGGGGCGCCTTTTACTTGAGTATATTGAACAGAACACAGAGCCATTACCCAGCTCAAAGCATGGCACTCACCAGAACTGCCCCAGTGCCAAGGTTCAAATTTGTAAATATATACAATATATATTTTTTTCTCGTTTTCTTGTTTTAGTTTGTTTGTCTTATGTTTCACATAATATACAGTACACTAAACTCCTTTACGGGTGTGTTTTACTTTTGTCCCGTTACTTTTCTTTCATTTCTGAACAGACCAGAACAGAGCTATTAGCTGTTCAGTGTGTACTCAGCCTTTGCCCAGAGTCCAGCTTTTCCAGAGTGGAGCTTTAGCTGGCTCAAAGCATGGAGCTCACCTGACCTGCCTCAGACTTATAAATAAAATACCTAAATCAAATCTATAAAAATCTCATTTTACTTTGCTTTATTCTGTATAGTGCTAAAAGTCTGTAAAGGGTTTAATGATATGCTGCTGTGCAGCTCTCAAACTCGAAAATGTCCTGCATCTGTCCTGATTTATTATAATAATAATAATAATAATAATAATAATAATAATAATAATAATAATAATAATAATAATAATAATAATAATAATAATATTAATAATAATAATAATAATAGGGAGGCATGTTGGCACAGTGGTTAACATGTTTGGCTCACATCCAGAAGGTCCTGGGTTCGATTCCTGGGCTCGGGGATCATGTCCGGTCTTGTGTTTATGTCTGTGTTTCTGTGTGGAGTTTGTATGTTTTCCCTGTGCTTGCGTGGGTTTCCTCTCGGTACTCCGGTTTCCTCCCACAGTCCAAAAGCATACACAGTAGGCTAACTGGCTGTTCCAAATCACCCTAGGTGTGAGTGTGAATGGTTTTATGGGTGCTGGCCCTGCTGTGGTCTGGCAAGCTGTTCTGGGTGTACCCTGCCCAGGCCCAAGCATTTGGATTGGCCGAGCATTTGGCGGAGGCCTAACACACTCGGCGGTGAAGTGCTATCCACCCCTTTTGTAAGAATGAGCCCACAGACACCCATGGATTGGCTGATGATCACTGTGAGTAACAGAGGAGTGTATGCCGTCCCTTCTTCCCAGGAGAGAGAGCTCGGCCAATTAGCTCCCATGGACTCCCGGTCGCGGATGGCTGTGGCATCAAACTGGATTCCAACTTGCGATCACCAGGTTGATAGTCACGCACCTTGTCGATGCCAACTTTGGGAGAAGGCAGGGTACACCCTACTTGCCAGTCCATCACAAGGCTAATACACACAACCATTCACACTCATACACACACCTAGCGGTAATCTGGAACAGCCATTTAGCCTAATGCACATGTCTTTGGACTGTGGGATGAAACCCACGCAAGCCCTGGAAAAGCATGCAAACGCCCTCGCTGAGCCCGGGACTCGAACTCAGAACCTTCTTTATGTGAGGCAGTCATACTATGCTGCTGTGCTGCCGTCATTAAAAGTTCATTTTCATAAAATTCAAATTGGTAAATAAAATGAAATTCTAAATTGAAGATTAAGCATTTAAAAAATCCCAAAGAAATAAATCAATGCAAAGTATTTGGTGATTTTTACAGCTGTTCAGTGTAAAGGTTAAAATGGTCGATTTCCAATATTTAAGTGTTAAAGGGGAATTAAACCCAAACTTAACAAAAGCTTGAATATGTCGTATATGGCCATACCTATCAAAAGACACTATTGTTATTACAACCTTGCTCGTGGGAAAAAAAATTGTACTGAAATAAGTGGGGCGGGAGTGATATGGAATAAACAGTGAATGCGGAAGTGTTGTGCATTGTAAGTACTGGGACATATACCAGATATTACATAGTATTACATGCAGATGTGCTGAGTTTTATTCAGAAGTTCACTCGTTTATATCTGATATGTTAGTTTAAAAGCTGTTTACTGTTATCAGTGTTGTTATCTTGCCTTTTTGGAACTGACGTGTACATACTTTTCATGCAATTTCACACTCTTGTGAAAGTGAAACTATAAATGGCAGACTTTTCAAACAGGCTAATGCAAACTATCGAATACATATGTTACCCGCTCCAGTATAATATGGATGAAGTTGCAAGCTGGTGTTTTGAGTAAGCCTACCTGGATGAAAATGTGATATCACCAAAAATACATCCTTCAAAGCATAATCTGCAACATGACCAAGTTCAAATATCCATAAACACAATCTATCCATGATAAAATACTTGTTTAAGAAAGGGTTCCATGTCCAATTTGTTGTAAAACAATAGAAATCTCCACTTATTTGACCAATTTCCCAGAAGGATTCCCCCAATCATACAATGCTAAACCAATAAGAAACCTCAAAACGCACATGACTCAGTGTAAATAGAACTCATCTGTTGCTAGGAAGACGCTAGTACGATGGTGCTGATTGGTGGAGAGCCAAATTCATTTAGTGTACGGATGTTCGGGAGTTTCAGATGCAGACATTCAGAAACTGGTTCTGTAACTGTAATTACTATTTTCTCTAAAGTAGCATTTCCTGATTAGCCACAAACAAAGTGATGTAACCTTCATGCTATAATAGTGTATTATACTTTATTTTAAAGCAGATTCAATTCTCTTTCCAAAAATATTAATATCTCAGTATCTCAAATTTCATACTTAATCTGTATTATGCTGGAGCGGGTCACATTTTAGCAGCTTGCAACTTCTTCAGTGTAAATAAAAACCACCTGATGATGAAAACATTCATATTTTTATTGTAACAGGAGAGTTCGTAAGGCTTTCCTTTCATTTTACTTGTAGATCTCCTCCCTGTTTGTGAATATACAACTGTAATGTGAGTATGGGGTGCCAAATGTAAAAATTTGACTGCAAAGTTTTAGCGCACACTTTTTCCACATTTATCTCATTTTTCCTCACATTTAAATTTGAATCACATCTAAAACAACGTCTTACATTTAAGTGTTAAAAAATGTTTGCTTGTCCAACCTAAATGCTAAATCTAAATCTAAATGTTAAATTTAAATCTAAATGTTAAATCTAAATCCATTTTCTGAACTGCTTAATCCTAATTAGAGTCGCGGGGAGGCTGGCAAGGGCGAGGGCAGAGTACACCCCGGACAGCTCGCCAGGCCATCGCAGGGCAGAAACACGCTGACGGCTATGCAGCCTA
>JAQMYF010000021.1:12785622-12801978 GCA_030014195.1 Neosilurus mollespiculum
TCTCTCTCTCTCTCTCTCTCTCTCTCTCTCTGTGTGTGTGTGTGTGTGTGTGTGTGTGTGTGTGTGTGTGTGTGTCTTTCTGGGATTACTGATAAACTCTGGCTCATGTTTATTCTGAAAACACCAGGAATGTGATCAACACGTGCCACAAAACAAGAGGGAACAGGTCTGTGTGCGACTGTGTGTGTGTGTGTGTGTGTGCGTGTGTGTTTCAGCCGTCAGACAGTCTCCTTGGCATTAGCGCTAAACAGCTGGAACAACAACAATCTGATTTACCATTTTGATATGAGACAAACTGCCTCTTTAAACCTGTTGGATCAGAGCCGTGCTTCCTATGTCTGTCCATCTGTCCGACACACTTTAGTTTCTGGACATTTACTTACCACGTGCTGAAGCTGGGGCTTTCAGACTTGCTATGCTTGTTCTGTACTGGCATATTATGAAATGGTCCTTTCGGCGGGAGCATCTGGACCCCTGTGGTCTAATTTTATAAATTATATTTAAACGTTTCCATAACTAGATTTAAATTTCCACCAACTTCACAAAAATTATCATTGGTTTACTTTATAGACACGTATGCTGTAAATCACCAAGTACATTTGCATTCAATGTACAGCTGGCGTACATTTCGCCACACCCACAGAATTCCATAAAAGGCAAAGAGCCAAAAACCCAAAATGACATCTAAACGGTGAATAAACACCAAATCTTTCGGTTTCAGTGCAGTGCAGCGCAGCCATTACAGTGTATCAACTATTACAAACACTTTACTTTACATTACCTCTCCTCCCTTGTCTTACTAAGGGCACCATTACTGTTTACGTTCTATATTGGCATATTATGAAATGGTCCTTTCAGTGGGAGTGTCTGGACCCTTGTGGTCTATTTTTGATCTTGAAGGGGAAGTGATCCCTAGGTGTGAGTGTGAGTATGAATGGTTGTGTGAGTGTTGGCCCTGTGATGGCCTAGCAAGCTTTTCAGGGTGTACCTCACCCTCACCCAGAGTTGGCTGAGATAGGCACTAGCCTCCCTGCTACTCTAATTAGGATTAAGTGACTTAGAAAATGAATGAATGAATGAATGAATGAATTATTATATAGAAACCACAGTATGCTCCATCTGACTGAATGTTTAGTGAACCATAATCCCCTAGTGTGGACCACGACACGACCAAAACACCAAAACACTTTTTTTTTTAATTTTCCTTTTCCATTAAAAAAACGTACGTACGACTTTACACTGACTGCTGGTAGACTTATTAACACAAGTGATACGAGAGCGAATTCTATCCCGAATACCTTGAAGATTGAGAAAGCTAGAAGGATTAAAAGAGTTATGAAAGTTTGTCCTAGAACATAAGAGCAAAACGACCTCCAGTGACATGAATGTTTCTCCAACTGGATTATGGCAGCCCGATTCACCATTCTGGAAAAGCTTGTCTTTTTTTTTTATTTAGATTGTGATGTACTGTGTTAATCTTTCAATTGATATTTGGTTCTGCATTTAAACAGTGAGAGCACACACACTCGGAGCAGCACCCGGAGAGCAGTTGGGGGTTAGGTACCTTGCTCAAAGGCACTTCAGCCGTAAAGGTGGAGGAAGGAGAAGGGGAAAGCCCTCCTCATCACCGCCATACATTTTTCCTGCCGGCTCTGGAATTGAAGCAGTGAATTTTGGGCCCAAATTTGCTTTTCTAGACATCAAGCCACGGCTACACCATTTCTTGTGGCATCAGGGAGCGAGTGGTGTTTGAGTAATTGCCTTTTCTTTAGGCTGTGAGATTCTTTCTTTGAGCCTCAAGGATCTTTATTAGAAAAATAAATATATTTGAGGATATTAAACATGAATAAAGTGCTGGGATGATATCTCTGCATGCTGTTCTGGAAGCTGGGCAGTGTACCTGGTTTGTATTCATCGCCGTTTTGTTTTTGGACATCTTTGAAGAATTTACAAGTGATCGAGCTTTTAAGTTAAAAATGTCCACAAACGCCACAGAATAAATCATTTATTAACGTCGTTATTTTGGTCAGTACAGAAAATTCCAGACCGCAACCTTGATGCATTGGCCTTGTAATCGCTTGGTCAATACATCAAAGCCTTGGATTGGAATTATAATCCTTGTACTGGGTTAATAAACTGTACGTATTAAAATATTATTAAATATGTATATTTTATATATAAATATTTCCTTGTATGTTATTGTTATGTTCCTGTTTGTATTTCTGTTTATCCTCAGTGTTTTTGTGTGTGTGTGTGTGTGTGTGTGTGTGTTTTGTATCTGAATGGATTCTAATAAATGTTACCAAAATGGACCAGAATTATATGAAAAAGTAATTAAAATAAAAATTACAGTAGTAAAGATTAAAAAAATGAAATGACAGACACACGGGATAAAAAGTAAATGATGTAAATCACTTACCAGCTGTGAGGTTGACGAGGACGTTCTGCAGCAGTGATGAAAGAGATCTCAGGATCTCATAAAGCTCATATATACCTGCACCCCCCCCACGCACACTACCACCCAGAGCACTCTTACTACCTTCATCCATAATATTGATGTAATAAACATCCCAACTTGTCAACTTTACTGATTAATGTGAGCGTGTGTGTGTGTGTGTGTGTGTGTGTCCCACTTTCCATCTTATGACATGTATACACTCTGTTTAAAGTAAACACACTCACCAGTCATCCGAAGCTTCACTGAACTCACCTTTAACATCCTCCACATCATAGAGCCTGCAAAAAAGTTCTCTTTTCCTTTTTATCCTTTTTCTTCTTATATCCCCTTCAGCTCATCCCAGAGTCAAACTTTCCATCTTACGTTTTGATTTCAAGGGCAATAAGTAGCTTATTTTCTACTCATTCATTTTCCCCCTGGATCAAAAACAGTGGAATATTTGTTGAAACGCTGATGCCTTCGACCTTATAAACACAAATACATAAATTATATACAGCTGAAAAGGTTCAGTAAGTCTGTAGAAAGAAAGATGTATATCGAAGTCCAGGTGTACCGTCGAGGGAACTCTTCATCGATATTCACCCCGACTTCAGGGAACATTTGTGTTTGTATGTACTACACCGGAACATAATAAAGTGCCTTTTTTACCTAGAAAAATGCAAAGGCCATATTGTGTCGCTTTCAGTAATCGTCGCTAACTGTGATTTTGGGACAAAAGTCATCCCCCATACGAACAGTTTCAGACAATCAACATTTTATTAGCCACAGTAAACACAGGTTTAGGTCATAGGGAGTGCCCATGCAAAAGTTCAGAAAGCTATCATGTATAGGAGCCGAGCAATGGCCCGGACAAAAATTTATATGTTCAAGGTCACTGTGCCAAGGTCAAAGGTTACATATGCAAATTAGACCCCACGCACAGATTGAGGTCATAGGGAGTGCTTATGCAAAATTTCAGAAAGCTGGCCTGTGCATGAGCCGAGAAATGGTCACGCGGCCCACTCTTCATCCCTCTTCACCACATGGAAAAAAACATATTTTTTCAAAAATTGAACACAAAAATTTAATACACCCTGAACAGCTCTCCAGTCCATCACACACAAGCATTTACACTCACACCTAGGGGCAATTTGGAACAGCCGCTCCCGTCAAGCCCAAGACTTGAACCCAGGACCTTCTTGCTGTGAGGCAGACATGCTAACCACCGTGCCACCCTGTATTGAATTACTTTTCATCAACTTAAAGATTACAAAGCTTATTGTATCATAGTATGTGCAGTAGTTTTCTCTTGCAGGGTAATACATCTAACTAAAATGCCCTTTTAATAAAGATTAAGCGCTATGAACAGAAAATGCCATGATCAGACTGTTAAAGTTCTACTCTGTTCACTCCCACGTCTCAGATCTCTATAGTCTTATAGTCTTCTACTTTTTAATGAACGCATCGAGTCTGCCTCCCTACTGCCACCTAGTTGTACTTGTAGGCTGTATAAAATGGCATAAGGGCTTCACTGAATAAAAAACTAGGCGTGGCGTAGTGGTTTGCACGTCCGCCTCAGAGCAAGAAGGTCCTGGGTTCGAATCCCGGGCCCTGCACGGATATTTCTGTGTGGAGTTTGCATGTTCTCTCCATGCTTGTGTGGACTTTCACCAAGTACTCTGGTTTCCTCCATTGACATGCAGATTTGATTGGCTGTTCCAAATTGCTCCTAGGTGTGAGTGTGATTCTGAATGGTTGTATGTGTTGGCACTAAGATGAACTGGCGAGCTGTTCAGGGTGTACCCCACCTTAGGCTGGAGTTGGCTGAGCTAGGCTTCAGCCTTTCTGTGACCCTAGTAGGATTAAGTTGTTTGGCGAATGAGTGAATAAATGAAAAAATGCGCATGCATGAAAAAAAAAAGCTTCACAGTTCATTGTATATTTTCACAACAGTTTTTCAGAAAAAAACAATTACCCAGTGTTTATTAACACTCCATTACTTTTGTTTGTGTGTGTGTGTAAACACCAGCATCAATTGTGTAATTTAAGTATATGAAAAAATATTTAATAAATAGCCAATGGCCCACCAATAATAAATGTCTGACAAGATGTTATATGGGTGAGCTACGGATGCGTACGCCTATCTGGGATGGAAGAAGGGTGGGGGGTATGGTCAAATCTTATATAAACTTATATCATTTTATATATATATATATATATATATATATATATATATATATATATGGCTAAAAAACCCATACCATCATATCTGATAATTTTCTTCTTTTACTTGGAATTAATACATTGTGACCTAGCATTCTCCATATAAACTTGGCAACTCAACGTCTGTGATGTGTTTGAGGATAGGCATTACATACCTGGGATCGAGAGAGATGACTAGCTTTTAATGTTATGACTCAGGACCATGCCCTTCCATATGTGTGTCCTTATGGTGTGTGTCATTTCCTTTCACTGTCGAGATTTGTCATATGTATTGCCACTGGCAAAATACTGTTTATAGCGTTCAATGCGTCTCAAAAACCTGCACGAGTGCTTTTTTGCTGTGCAAGTGCCAACCATCACTCACATGAACACTTTTTTTTTTTACTACATGCAAGCATTTTTTTTTGCACATTTCATGCACAGAATGGGATGAGCATGTGCTTTCACACTCATGCTCAACATCTTCGCTTTTCAGACTTGACGATGACAGCAGTTCATTTCTGCCTTTTTGCTCAAGTGTATTTATGCCTACACCTAAGACTTCAGGAAAATACAGGAATGCTGAACAACTCAAAGTAATTTTCTAAATTACCCCATGCCTCCTCCATGCCTCTTGATATCGTCAAGTTATATGCAAGTGCAACAGGTAGTAAAGTCAAGCACTCTTGCAGCCAAGCTCTCTGCCGTGGTGCTGACTTTCTTTTTTTCCACATTGGTGTAACCACGATAATTCAGGAATAATAGATTTTTTTTTTTTTACCTTTGATATAAATGTATAAATGATACAGCAAAATCTCAACCAGTGGACAAGACCGTATATATCGTCATACCACCCAACCCTACTGGAATGAAAAGTAAAATTCATTAAACACCAGGGGCATAGAATACATTAAAACATTTACAACTATCCACAAAATGTATCTTAATTTATTAAGAGCTTTCTTAATAATACAAAAATGTTACTAGAAAAATATAAGTTTGGAATTTTTCAGCTGTTAAAATTTGACAGCAGCAACAGTGTCACAACATCAAACTGTAAATCTTCTGAGAAAGACAGCAAGAATGTTTCACTTAATAGTCTGGACATTAATTAACGGTGTCTTCAAATTTATTAAGCATGTGTGTGTGTGTGTGTGTGTGTGTGTGTGTGTGCTGAACAAGTGAAGCTGTAACAGAAAGTTTCTCAGACAGGCAGAGGATGATGCAACTGAACAAAGCCACGGGTCAGACGAGAGAAGCTGTTTACAGGACACAAAGCTGGATACTCCAGCTGGGGAGAGTGGCAAGAACTAAGCCGGTACTTTTAAAAAAAGGCTTTGACAACGTGAAGAATATGTTCATTGATCTGATCTAATACAAAAATTTAATTTTCACTCCCTGGCACGACAAAAACCCCAACCCAGATCATCATCCCAAGAACTCCATCCCCAGTGTGAAACATTGAGGTGGTAGCACCATGCTTTTCATCAGCACAAACTGGGAAACTGGTCAGGTTTTTCCTTTATTTTCTGCATTTCCTCCCCTAATTTTTGTCGTAACCACTTCCCACCCATCAAGCATTGCCTTTCCTATCACACGACAACCACCAACCAGGGAGGGGCATAAGCATGCACATGCCCCCTCTGTGACATACAATGCTAGCCGCCCGCCTCTTTACAAACTGCTACGCATGTGTATTTAGGGGCGGCCTAACTCGGTGCGAAAGCACTATCTGCCCTCTCGCCCTATCAAATGAGCTCACAGACGCCTGTAATTGGCAGGTGATCGCTGTGAGCGACAGGGAAGTGTGCATATGCCATCCTTCCCTCCCATGAGAGCTCAGCCAATTAGCTCCCATGGACTTCTGATCACGGATAGCAGTGGCATCAACCTGGATTCAACCAGTGATCTCCAGGTTCATAGTCATGCACCTTGTCGATGTGCCAATCGGGAGCCTTTAGTCAGGGTAAAATGGATAAAATGTATAATTTTAGTCTCCACGATAATTGAGACTAATATGTCACCTTCGATATAGACCACATCCCCCTCACAGAAGGAAGGAAACCTTGTGCTTGCGTAGGTTTCCCCTGGGAGGCCATAGACATGTACATTAGGCTAATTGGCTGTTCAAAATTGCCCCTAGGTGTGATTGGAAATGTGAATGGTTGTGTGTGTGTTGGCCCTGCAGTGGAGTGGTGAACTGTTAAGGGTGTTCCCCACCTTCGCCCAGAGTCGGCCAAGATAGGCTGCAGTCTTCCTGCGACCCTAATAGGTTTAAGTGCTTCAGCAAATGAGTGAGTATGTGAGTGTATGGCTTCACCTTCCAGTAGAACAAACCCAAGAACCTGAATCTGTAGTAGGACAATTACTATAAGTACTGTAATATTACCAAGAAGAATGACCAGGAATTTCAGGAACCAGATTTATATTACAGAAGACTCAAAGCTGTAATTTAACAAATATTATGTTTTACCTTCAAATGTTAGATATGTCATGTATAGGTGACATGGTTTTCAAAAATCCCAGATATATTGATTTCTGCTTCGGGCTGAAGAAATAATAAAATGCGAAATTTTTTAAATGGGTGAATTCTTTAGCAAGGCACAGTAAACACATGCTGAGGACAAACAAAAACCAAAGAATCCGATTTCAAGGCCGTAATGCTACAAAAACAATGTCATCTTTTGAAGCATGAAGGAAACCAGCAGAGCTGTGAGTTTGTGGTTTACAGTAAACATATCTGCAGTGTTGTTTCTAAAGAAAGGACGAAAAGTCAAACCTGGACATTTCCACTTGTTTTTAAATATTCCCCGTTTCAGAATAGAGACAATGGAGAGAAAGGGTAAGGAGGCAAAACAGAGACGCTGTTGAATGAGGGCATGTGAACACCAGAAACCTATAAATGCTGTAAAACTAAAAAAAGTGATTATTTGTGAAATCTGATAATTTAACACTGATTTAATAGATTAATCAAAATGCCATCATCATCATCATCATCATCTTCCGCTTGTTCCGGGGTATGGTAGTGCGGGCAGCAGCCTAAGCAGTGAGGTCCAGACGTCCCTCTTCTCAGCCACTTCCTCCTGCTCTTCCGGGGGGACACCTGGGCGTTCCCAGACCAGCCGAGAGACATAGTCCTGCCAGTGTGTTCTGGGTCGACCCCGGGGTCTCTTCCTGGTTGGACTTCCCGAAACGCCACACCAGGGAGACGTTCAAGAGACATTCTAATCAGATGCCCGAGCCACCTCAACTGGCTCCTCTCAATGCAGAGTAGCAGCAGTTCTACTCTGAACTCCTCCCAGATGACCGAACTTCTCACCCTATCTCTGAGGGAGAGCCCTGCCACCCCGCAAAGGAAGTTCATTTTAGCCGCTTGTATTCACGATCTTGTTCTTTTGGTCACTACCCAAAGCTGACCAAAGGTGAGGGTTGGAACTTAGATCAACTGATAAATTGAGAGCTTTGCCTTCCGGCTCAGCTCCCTCTTCACCACGATGGACAGTTACAAGCTCCGTTTTACAGCAGAGGCTGCACCGATCCACCTGTCAATCTCCCGCTCCATCCTTCCCTCACTCGTGAACAAGACCCCGAGATACTTGAACTCCTCCACTTGGGGCAGGACCTCATTCCAGACCCGTTTCGTTTGAGAACCATGGCCTCAGACTTGGAGGTGCTGATCTATCAAAATGTTCTGTAATGATGTTTGCTATGTAATGCTATGATTGGGTCTCTATTTCAGGATAATTAGCAATTGTCCACTGTGACAACCACCAAGCCTGAGGTGTGTAATTGTTTTAGTATATTATTGTTGTCGAGCAGAAACCTTCTATCTCCAATTTAAGCATTTTTTGTTTGTTTGTTTGTTTGTTTGTTTGTTTTTTTAAATCAGTGCTGTTGATCACTCGTAATGTCTGGTTGTGGGCTTTTAACCAATGAAAAACATTAAAAAATTCTCATAACTCCATTGGATCTTCAATCAGTTGCTAATACCTTGTATCTCCAGCCTTGTTTTCATCAGCACAAACAGGGTTAAATGGATAAAATGTGTAGTTCTAGCCTCCAAGATAATTGAGACTGATATGTCACCTTCCATTTTGAGCACATCCGCCTCACAGTAGGAAGGAAACCTCATGCTTGTGTGGGTTTCCTCCAGGAGGACAAAGACATGTATGTGGCTCTCTTCAGTAGCATTATCCTCTGTGTGTCTGTGAAACTCTTTCTTTATCCAGTCACGAAGTGATAAAATCCCAGTGAAGTCCTTTTCTGTTCCAGGTTGTATCGCTGCAAATCCTCCATGAAAACACCTGATGTTGATAAAATTGCTGATATTGAACAGCCATTTCTACTCTTGACTGTGGGAGGAAATTTTAATACCTGGAGGAAACCCACACAAATACAGGGAGGATATATAAACGCCACACAGAAATGCTTTCACTGAGCCCGGGACTTGAACCAAGGACTTTCATGCTGTAAGGCAGATACGCTAACCACTACACTTCCATGCCACCCCAGGCGATATTTAGAGTACAAGGTTAATAATGGTGACTTGGGTCCAAGTGAGTGGAAAAAAAAGGTGAGCCAAATACTGTGGGGGTTGTGTGATGAGCGACGATCAGCCGCTAAGCGGCGACATAAGCATGGATTGTTTCAGTGCTCCTGACAAGGCATGCACCATGACACTGCACCATGAGTACCAACATGGTGTAGGTGTTAAAACAAAAATTTCTGCCATTCATTCATTTGCTGAACAGCTTTTATTAGGGTCGAGGGGAGGCTGGAGCCTCTCTCAGTCGACTGTGGGTGAAGTCGGGGTAAACCCGGAAACAGCTAGCCAGTCAATCCCTGAATAAAATCCAGTGCAACCAATTGCCTTCAGAATTTTCCAAATTAGTAAATAGAGTTCACCTGTGAGTAATTTAATCTTAGTATGAATGCAGGTTTGTCTGTGAAGAACTCAGAGGTTTGTTATAGAACATTAGTGAACAAACATCATCACGAAGCCCTAGGAACTCACTAGACAGATCAGGGATAAAGTTTAATGCAGGGTCAGGTTATAAAAAATATCCCAAACTTTAAACATCTCACAGAGCACTGTTCACTCCATTATCCGAAAATGGAAAGAGTATGGCACAACTGCAAACCTACCAAGACATGGTTTGGTCAACCTAAACTGACATGCGGGCAACGAGAGCATTGAACAGGGAGGCAGCCCAGAGGCCCATGGTAACTCTGGATGTGCTGCAGAGTTCCACAGCTCAGGGAGAGAATCTGTCCACAGGACAACTATTAGTCGTGCACTTCACAAATCTGGCCTTCATGAAAGAGTGGCAAGAAGAAAGACATTGTTGAAAGAAAGCCTAAGAAATTCTGTTTTACAGAAAACAAGTAGAAGAAGGTGCTTTGGTCAGATGAGAGCAAAATTTAACTTTTTGTCCTAAATGCAAAACATTATGTGCGGCAGAAAACAAACACTGCACATCACTCTGAATACACCATCCCCACCGCGAAACATGGTGGGGGCAGCAACATGCTGTGGGGATGCTTTTCTTCAGCAGGGACATGGAAGCTGGTCAGAATTGATGGGAAGATGGATGGAGCCAAATACAGGGCAATCTTGAAAGAAAACTTGATGAGACTTGAGAGTAGGGTGGAGGTTCACCTTTGAGCAGGACAACGACCCAAAATATACAGAGCTACAATCGAATGGTTTAGATCAAAGTATATTCATATGTTAGAATAGCAGATACCGTCTGACTGAGCTTGAGCTATTTTGCAATATGCAAAGGGGTGGGGGGATGGCAGTTGCACACACCTTTCAGATTTTTATTTGCTCAGTATTTTGAAAACCATGCATCCACCACTTTGTGTATTCAGTGTGTCACATAAAATCCCAATAAAATACATTTATGTTTGCGTTTGTAACATGAAAAAATGTGGAAAAGTTCAAGGGGAATGAATACTTTTGCAAGCCACAGTAGAGGCAATCAAGAATATCCAATTAGCCTAATGTGTCTTTGGACTGTGGGAGGAATCCGGAGTACCTAAAGGAAACCTATACAAGCACTGGGAGAACATGCAAACTCCACACAGAAACGCCCTCGCTGAGCCTGGGACTCCTGTGTTTCTGTGAGGAGGACATGCTAACCACTGCCCCACTGTGCTGCACCCTTTTCTGCTATTAATATTCATGTTAGAAACCTTCATATTAAATCATTTATGTTAGTTTATTTATGTTAGTGGTGTCTGGTCTGCTATCAGGGGATTAAAAATGATTATCCTGAGTGAATAATGCTTGAATCAAAATGACTGAAGCTCACAGTTTGTACAGTCACTTGGAGCAGATGGGGTCACCATTATCATGTAGGCACCTATTAACTAGTAAAAATCCAATGTGGAAACCACCCCAGCTCACAGTCATAGTGTCTGTTATTCACCTGTTTCACATCCTGTTTTGGTTCTGTTTCTGTTTAAAATAAAAATAACAAGACTGCGTGACCTGAGGAACGATCTTATGCATGCGTGATACAAGTTGGCAGCGCGACACCCATTCATAGAAACCTGATCATTTTGAGCTCTCACTCACCTCAAGATTGTGATATTTACTAATATCATTGTGCCCGGTGCAGGAGGAGTGCTTCAGAATGCCAGCATGGCTGATTCTACTTTGTAAAGGGGCTCCTTTAAAATAGGAAAATAAAAAAATACTACAAGAAATAATTCTTCATTCATTCATTCATCTTCTTCCGCTTCTTCCGGGGTCGGGTCGCAGGGGCAGCAGCACAAGCAGTGAGGTCCAGATGTCCCTCTCCCCAGCCACTTCCTCCAATGATCGACTTTGTAGTCGTGTCATTGGACTTGCGGTCTCATGTTCTGGACACTCGGGTGAAGAGAGGAGCTGAGCTGTCAATCGATCACCACCTGGTGGTGAGCTGGCTTAGATGGCGGGGAAGGCTGCCTTCCTATACATCTTTTCTATAATTTTCGATAAAAACAGCTCTGACTGTATTGCAGATCACTGGTTTATATATCACCGTGTGCTTCTCTGATACTGTCATTTCTATAGTGACCACTGCTTCACAGACCTGTAGAGTGGACGCTTTGCAAAGCCTTTTAAATGTGTATGATTGTTGATTTGTTGATATTTGGTACATCCACCTCACAGCAAGAAGGTCCTGGGTTCAAGTCCCGTGCTTGGTGAGAGTGTTTTGTTTGTGTGGAGTTTGTATGTCTTCCCTGTGCTTGCATGGGCTTCCTCTGGGGTTTTATTCCCGTTTCCTTAGACAGTCCAAAAACATCCACATTAGCCCAGTTGTGAGTGTGAATGGTTGGTGTTGCGATGGACTGACAAGACGTTCAGGGTGTACCTCGCCTAATAGAGGTCCACTTTTCATCTCTAACACTGAAGCTTTCTCTGAGCAGGTCTTACTTGTTGGCTTTTTTTTTTTTTTTGGAAATGTGCACTGTTCCACCATTCCAGCTCTCAACTCTCTTTCCTTGTCTTGTCTGTGCACAAGTTCTTGGATGATTCCTCAGAGGAATGTATGGCTCTGAATAAATGTCACATTCCTGAAAAGTTCTTTTTGACCAGTCTTTCATTTATCTTCATCTCAGTTCATGAACTTCTGCACTGCGCTTGCGGCATTTAGTCAAATGTCCCAGTGGAAACAAGCTGTACTACATTACAACTATCAAACTTTTTGAAGTAAATAGATCTCGGATTTTTCTTTCTAAACATTATTTAAATGTATAAAATATTTTGTCTTTACATCTATAGAGCACATTATTTCAGAATAAAATCCCAAAACGATCGGCTCATTATCAGGTAAACCCAATCTGTACTGAGGTAAAGATTTATTTAATTATTAATTGTTAGAAATTTGTTAAAGCTACCCGTTAGTTAGTGAATATCCTATATCTTTCATTCTCAGTTAATTTTTCCTGAATATAAAGGTTTCCTGGTAACGTCACCCCAGCTCACAGGCTTAGTATCCCTTATTCACTTGTTTTACATCTTGTTTTGGTTCTGTATGTTTGTCAGTACAATTCATGTGTGTTTACAATAACACGGCTACATGACCAGAGCAATGGTCTTGCGCATGCACAATATCTTAGTGTACCACAGATTCATAGAAAGTTAGAAGTCAAGTGTAGAGAATAAGATTTCAAGAGAAACTAAAGGGGCACTCAGAGTGCAAGGTAACTCTGCTAGGCACAAACAGATTATTATTACTTGGCATACTTACAGTGAAATGTCTCCCCCTAGTGGACATCAGATGAACATTTTGCCCCAATTTAATTATTCATTTATTTTCTGAAGCGCGTAATCGTAATTAGGGTCTCGGGGAGGCTGGCGCCCATCTCAGCCGACTCTGGGCGAAGGCAGAGTACACCCTGGACAGCTCGCCAGACCATTGCAGGGCAGAAACACGCTGATGGCTATGTAGCCTACTCTTTTCGAAAGTCAGCAATGGTTCTTTTATATTCCTCTCACCACAGACAGTGAGAGACATGGCCTGCCTTTGATAACCCAGGTAGCTGCACCCGGGGGACAGCAGTGACAACCCGGTGATAGTGGGACTTGAACCCCGACCTTGGAATCAGTAATCCAGCACCCTAACATTTATTTTTTAGATCCCATTCACCGATCACCTCCAATATTTAATGGGTTCTCTACAGGCCGAGGCCCCACCCCTCCACCAAGTTTGTTAAAAATCAGATAAGGTACTTTTAATGTAATCTTTGCTAAAATTCCTTAATAAGTTCTTGCTTAAAAGCTTTAAATAAATTCCTGGATGCAGATTATTATTTGGACCTGCTTTGAAATGTTACGGGTTCTTGCTAGGCCCATGCCCCATCCCTCCACCAAGTTTGGTGAAAATTGGTTCAGTGGTTTTTGCCTCAAACAATCAAACAGATGCTTGTAAATACATAACCCTTCCTGCCAAGCAGTGGAGGTAATAAAAGTAACATAGTGCATTTCTCTCTCTCTCTCTCTCTCTCTTACACACACATGCACGCACACACACACACACACACACACACACACACACACACACACACACACATACAGATTACACTTGTCAGAAGTTACTAAATGAATGCATACTGATTTTACATTCTCCAGATATTTTTTTTGTGTCTGGTCCCTGAGACTCGCGTACAGGAGTAAGCAAATGGCTTCAGAAAGAAATTGTGTCTGATTCTATTTTTATTTCCAAGAGACACAACTGTATTTCATATTTAATGTATAACCATATCTCAATATTTGAGGACCGGCCGTCTGGATGTTCTGGAGAAGTGCAGTGGTCGCTGGCCTGGCTCTACGGTTCATCACACTTGAGTCAGACAGACACTGACACTGACGCTTGTGAACAGGGGCGCTAACGCAAACATTTAATTGCTAATCCACTAAAACAAACCATGAATTGCACTTCATTGCATTTATAGTATGCAGCAGACACCCTTTATCCCCCCCTCCACTTGCTATCTTTTATCAGGATTACATGTTCAAGCTAAAGTCAAGCCATGCTGCTCCTGTAATAAAGCAGTTAAATTCACATGGTCCAAAAAGAACATTTTAATAAAAGTCACATTTCTCCAGCACACGGTGTCATCGAAGATTCAAACCAATAGAACCCAGTGGGTTTTTTTATTGACACAGAAGAACCTGTTTTGGATGTTAAGACCCCTTAATTAACCATTTATTCATTCACTGAACCACTTAATCCTTTTAGGGTCATGGAAAGGCTGGAGCCTATCTCAGCCGACTCTGGGTGAAGACGGGGTACACCCTGAACAGATTGCCAGTCCACCACAGGGCCAAAACACATACAACCATTCACACTCACACTCACACCTAGGGGCAATCTGGAACAGCCAATTATCCTGATGTGCATGTCTCTGGACTGTGGGAGGAACAGGGGAGAACATGCAAACTCCACACAGAAACGCCCTCGCAGAGCCTGGGACTTGAACCCAGGACCTTCTTGCTGTGAGTTTACTCAATCCAATCAGGGCCGTGTTGAACTGCTTGAACAGTTAGAAGTGTCTGAGACAGGACACCACTTCCAAGTCTAAACAAATCCGACTGCAGCTGAAAGTACGAGCTATGTATGAAGAATGGTTTAAGCCCAGTTTAACCAGGATGTGCTTCTTTGAACATTTGTGCACGGAGCAGCCACAGTTTGGTAATACACTCCTCTAGCAGTTTGTCATGCGGGTACGAAGCACTGTAAGAAGGTTCTGGGTGTGGATCTCACCCAAGAGTGTTTCTATGTGGAGTTTGCGTGTTCTCACAGTGTTTCTATAGGTTTCCTCTGGGTAGACCGGTTTCCTCCCACAGACCAAAGACATGCACATTAGGACAACTGCCTACTCGAAACAGGCCATAGTGACATGTGGATGGTCGTTTGTGTCTTTCACAGCCCTGCCCTGGATTGATGACCTGTTCAGTGTGTAACCCCGCCTCCCACCCAAGGTCAGCGCCCATTGGCTCCAGCTCCATGCTGAAACATGGATATATGGTCATTCTGGTGTCTGTAAAACTATGAGACAGGTACAAAAAGGTCTGGGAAAGCAAATGTGAATTCAGAGGTATTTCATAAGAAATTCTCATTGAAATCAATATATACAAGGATGAAGTTTTATTTGGAATCCCAGTACATGACGTTCATTTTCTGTCCCAGAATAAGAGTACTGATGTGGATAACCTCCTCTCTGAATGGGAAAAGTGCAAATGTGAGCTCAGTGTTGCTGGGCTGAAAATCCTGAGAGGTTGGGAGTGTCCACACCACTGAGAGAATGTGTGTCTGTATCGCGGTCATTAATTTCCTGATGTCGTGTCATATTAATTTGAAAGGAGGCATCTGTTCTCTAAAACTCTGCTCACACTCTTCTCATTGTTTAAACAGGAGGGCAAGTGGCCACTAATCACATAAAGAGCTCTTTAATGAAAATAAATGTGTTCCCCAGACTTATACACACACACACACACACACACACACAAACTGATTCTTTCCATTGTTTGGCAACAAGTGGAGTTTATATGAGGTCGAGGTGTGAGATACTACTACAGAGATTACAGACGACAGGTGTCCTGGGTCCGAGTCCTGGGCTGAGGGTGTCTCTGATGTGGAGTTTACATGTTCTCTCCGTGCTTGCGTGGGTTTTCTCCGGGCACTCCGGTTTCCTCCCGTAGTCCAAAGACGTTAGGCGCATTAGGCTAATTGGCCACCAAAACCACATGGAAAATGATCTTTTACAATCTGTTATTTAACAAAACAACAATATGTCGGCAAAATGTTTCTGTGGAGGAAGTAAGAACACCCCTTTGGCCTTCCCTTTGGATAGTATTGTCCCTTCCTTGTTTGAGGGTTTTTTTGTATGTTCTGCCCTATTCAAATCCTCCACACCATTTAAATGGAGTTCAAACCTGAGCTTTGGCTCAGACAACCCCGTAACTCCATTTTTTCATTTTGAGTAATTTCACCTGTTTTTCTCAACATGCAGCATGCAGCAAGAGAGGATTTTTATAGGTTTGTGCTGTTTTATTATTTATTTTATTTTATTATTATTTTATTATTAATGCACTATTATTTAAATATTTATTATTTTGTTATTTTATATTCTTATTATTTTTATTTTTATTAGTTTATTGTTTTTTTTCCACTGTATAGTAGATATCCTTTGTTTGTTTGTTTTTATTTTGTTTAACCTAT
>JAQMYF010000021.1:12808252-12820088 GCA_030014195.1 Neosilurus mollespiculum
CTCAGTCAGCAGGCTATACGCTGACAGACTGTAATTATATTCAGAACATATGACTGGAGTGGAAAATGTGACATGCGACATTAGACCCACATCGTCACCCAGCTTTCGGAGTAAGAAAGAAATCCTACAAAATCATAACGACTCCTTCTCCCAAACCATCCTTTAACACTTTCGCATGATCAGTGTTTTTTCTCCATTGATCGATCTGCTGCAGGTGTGAACCAGACCCAGTGACACGTGCTTTTGTTTTTGGTTGAACTGTCAGTGGGGATAATGACAGAGCACACAGAGAACAGACAGATCGTAATGGAGAGGGTGTCGAAGAAGGGACGGAATATACCTGTGTTAGCTTTGAAAGACATGCCCCAGAAGTACTTCTTACATTTACATTTACGTTTACATTTACAGCATTTGGTAGACCCCCGTATCCAGAGCGACTTACAGAAGTGGCTTTAAAGTCACTATCAGTGACCACATTCTGATATTATTAGTTCTATAAAAATATAAAGGTCAAAAATGACTTTTGTCACCAGACTGTTAAACTGCCCATATACTGTTTTAATCCCGCAATGTGAATTTAGTTCACATAGTGCTAATCCAAATACTTTCAAAAACGGAAGGCTTTCGGTTGTCGTTTAAAGACACCCTTTTTCATCCCGCCTTCAATAAACACACATGTGGGGGTTTAACATTAAAAGAAAACACAAATGCAACCTTCCTCCACCCCAGTACTTCGCCCTGACCTTCATAACTTTTAATATAAACAATATGTAAAAATGAGGCTAATAAAAATGAGTGCAAATCAATTACTTGTGCTTATATTCCCATAATGCTGTGATACCAACATCAGGACATCAGCAGAATTCTGAAAACGTAACAATAAAAAACCAGAAATCTAACCCCGATTATACTTTATATCGATTATAATTTATGCATTAAAGATAAAGAATTGCAGTTATACAAAGGTATTTGCAGGTGTGGCGCACTGAAGCATGCTATGAAGCTCTGGTATTTGAGAGCGTCTGAGACCTGCGAGCACTGAGCACTGAGGCGTGCTCTTCCTTTCCACTATTACTGTAATTTACATCAACGTCACAACTTCTCTGCCCAAGGAGTTCATCACGTGCAGCATGCAGCAGCCAACACTGCTATAAATTCTAGCTACAGTGAGCTAACAAAAAGTCTACTGACAACGCTGGGTGCACTGACAACGCTGGGTGCATGGGTTTTACCCAGTGTACTGCTTTTAAATGGAATTTGGACATCAAGAGATTTCAGAATGATTGTGATAGACGTTGATGTTTGCCGTCGCCATGTGTCCTAGCCTGCTTTATAGCGCCTGAACTAAAACTCTGGCGTGATAGTCAGTCCCTATTACATGTGTCTGGGCCATCTATCCAAGCACATCTCTTAGATGTCTATAATTACCCCCCCAAATAAACAAGCAAACAAACAAACACTTACTGAAATGGATAATATTCACGTCTTCGGTCCAATTTTCAAGCCAATTCTATTGTTTACTGGTGTATAAAAACAATATTAAAGACTAAATTTCTAACTTTCAGATGATTTAAAAGATACTTTTACTCAATTTAATCAAATTTATCCAAAACAATTGCATTGTAGTAACCTCTAACAAGAAAAAAGCTAGTTTGCATTTCTATTTTAATTAGTAATCACGTTTTTTTCAGTGACTACAATTTCTTTCTGATATTTTTTTTCTTACCAAGAAAAAATGACTTACCCGATTGGCCATTTATTATTATTATTATTATTATTATTATTATTATTATTATTATAAATTTTTGCTAGGAACACAAGACTTCAAAGGGAAATTAAAATAGCACAGACGACTTTAAGGGCCCCTGTGGTGAATTAGTGTTACTACCTCTTAAAAACGACCACGTAGGACATCAGCCGTTCCTTCCACCAACATCAGTCCATCCCCGTTTTTAAAGTGTGTGTGAGTGCTACGACTCTAGGCATGCTCAGAGACATGTTGCCTTTCTGGTTGGCTGTTCCAGCCTCGTAGTGGTAGTGAGTCACTGATCCGTGCATAATAACACATTACGGTCCACACAACGGTGCACAAACAACAAGCGCAGAAATTGCAGAAAACATTTCTTTTTGTTTCTAAACCAACCGACGACAGGAGAACCGAGTCGGCAAAACGTTAGCTGCGTAAGTGCGGCCGATAATGTGTTATACTACACGGGTCAGAGACGTAGCTCAGCCAATAGAACAAGTTCGCATCACTACCAGGCTGGAACAGCCAATCAGAAAGGCAGCATGTCTCTGAGCATGAGTAGAGTTATAACACTCGGCGCACTTTAAAAGTCAGGCATGGACCGATGTTGCCGAAGGAACCACTGATGTCATACGAGATCGTTTTAAATAGCTAGTAACACTAATTCACTACAGGTTCCCTTCAAACCAGTTACAGCGGTGGACAGTGGATTCAGACTTTACTGATCACATGTCTATCTGTAAGGAGTTGACCTTTATAATGTGTGCTACCATTGAGGCACTTATCTACCAATCTCCATTTGAACTTAAATATTTCTAAAGAATTTTTTGATATATATTTCAAATTCTTTTGATTTATTAATCACAAACAGTGCCATTACTTTGAAGTTTTATAACAGCCTATCAGGCCTAATAGAAACTCTTTTGATTTCTGTTTTGTTTACACGTCACATATCCTACCAAAACTCCTGTCTAATCTCCAGAATGGAAATGACTCCATCTTGGTTCCTCCCAAGATTTTTGGAAATACTGAGTTGAATAGCATTACTTAACTTTTATCCCTGCACTAGACTGGCAACCTGTTCATGATGTAACTTCGCCCAAAGTGTGCTGGGATTGGCTCCAGCTTCCCCCATAACCCTGACAGATAATCGGTATAGGTGATGGATGGATGGATGGATAAAAGGATGGATGGACGCTGGTTGAACAATGGCATTCGTGTTTCCCTTGAGTAATTTCAGTTTGTTTTTCGCCAGTTACTGAAGTTATCATCTTCCGGACCGCTTCTTTACTTTTCCAGCCGGTGACCTTTAATTATTTTTTAAGGCAAGGCATGACATGGCAGATGTGGTATCTGATAACGCTCATCATTGTGCATCATTAGTGAGCAGTAAGGGGGCACTAATGATGTGGGATTCTTCCATCAGAGGTGACTTTCACATGAAAGCACTTAACCTTTTTAACCCTACCCTGTCAGCACTGGCTTACCGCACTGCAATAACCTCCATGCACTTCTCGAACAAGGCAGGAGTCCCGCGTGTGTCAGCACTCTTAATAGTATACAGTGATACTCTATTCGGGTTTACACATTATTCTATATGGAGTTGATTTTTCCCCCAAAGCCTACTTCCTGCTAAGACACTGGCTAAAAGATATCCAGGACGTATGCAAAAAGGAGAAGAAGACGTGCGTTAGGAAAGGTGATCATTCCAGCCACCAGTATGATGTTCAATTTTTAAGGGATTTTTTTCCACCAACGATAAATAAGCACGAATATATTTGTATATTTGGAAAGTCGAGTCGGCAAACGGTATCTGCGTAAGACATGTTTGGATTTACCGTCACGCTCATCTCTGGCAGCCTTCTCGTCTTCAGAGGCACTAGAATGTGACGTCTCACCGTCTCCACAAGAGACTCCTCCCTCTCTGGTTCAAATAGGTCACCATTTACACCCATTTCCTACAAACTGTTTGCCATAGTTGCTTATTAACCACGTTTTTTTAACATCTAAAATGTTGCTTGCTGAATAGATCTGCCTGTTTTCTTGTGCTGGACATCCCCACCCGACGAGTTCATATCACTTCCGCGCGCAAAAAAAAAATGAAAAAGACTAGTAATCCACAGGTTAAAACCACCCGGTTTTGTGCTTTTTATGGTCATTTATGTTAAAATAAGCGTCTGAATCACTTAAACACATTACATACTCACAAATGCTGTAAGGATGATCAATACCGCTACTCTTTAAAGTGTTTGCAGTTAAAAAACTATTTTGTCATCTACTTCCATTATCTTCACAAAGCTTCTGTAGATGGTGATTTATGGGACCAGGGCACATCAAAGAGTGTGATTATCCATCAATACCAATAGAGCCTCACTGTCAGGGTCACGGGGAAGCTGGAGCCAATCCCAGCTGACTCCAGGCAATAGGCAGGGCTAACACAGGCATAACCATCTATAGAGCCTATGCAGTCACATGACTGAAGTAAAACCAAAAAAGGGTGCAGGAGCCACTTTGGACGTGAAACAAAAGGAGGTTCACTTTAAAAAAAAACACAGTTCACTTTTCAAAAATTAACTCTGGATTTGCATGAAAAATGCAAGTCCAGCTATATGGAAGAGTGTAGGAATACCAGCCTGGATCCATATTCCGCAGCATCGGCCATGACAACAGCTTTGGAGTCTCGTTAGTATATTGAACTGGCCAACACTGGAACAAGAACTTCACAAAGAAAGGTTCCTGAACTCACAGATATAAAGATCCTTAATTCATTAGTGATGTCACTTACTGGATGACTGGGACGATTTAAAAAAATTTCACTTAATCTACATGAACATACTGAAGACCTGTATTCCGGAGTGGACACTTCTGGACGGACAGCAGTTACACGTTTTTCTATTCCTGTGTTGGGTAGTGACAAGTATAGATATGATTTAATAAAAGTGTTTATGATTTACAAGATAAATTGTGAATAATTATACTTTAATTAATGCATGGCCTTTTATGAGAGAAGTGGACTCGTGTGGGCCTCAGATTACGAGACGGAGCTTGAGATTCGCCGAAGAAAACGAAGAACTTTTGATCGACAAGGTAGAATTCTTAAGGCTTGGAATGGACTGAGTAGAATCTGGATAGAAGAAAGAGTTTGTTGTGCCCAGGACAGGAACTCAAGGTCATCTGGAAAGGTAGAACAATGTGAAACTCATTACTGTGGCTGAGGAACATATGCAGAAGCTCTTAAAATGAACAGATCTGATATCTATTGTATTACTAATGCAACTGCAGGCCTAATTAATAATACATTCACACAAGACACCACTCTTCTTCATAGAAGAGTTATTCTGACGTCTTTGCAATCGATTTTTGGCAGAGAAAGTGATGCGCCTCCAAGGCAGACGGTGCAGGTGATGGAATATTATTTTTATTGAACAAGGATTTTTTAAGTTACAGTAATTGAATGTCTTGCCACTTGGTTTTGTGTTTCTTCAATACAGAACAATTATTCATTCATTCATTCATTTTCTGAGCTGCTTTATCCTAATTAGGGTCTCGGGGAGGCTGACGCCCATCTCGGCCGACTCTGGGTGAAGGCGGGCCATCACAGGGCAACACACACACAACCATTCACCCTCACACTCACATCTAGGGGTGATTTGGAGCAGCCAAATAGCCTACTGTGCATGTTTTTGGACTGTGGGAGGAAACCGGAGTACCCGGAGGAAACCCATGCAAGCACAGGGAGAACATGCAAATTCCGCACAGATTCGAACCCAGGCCTTCTTGCTGTGAGGCGAATGTGCTAACCACTGCGCCACCATGCTGCTCCAAGATAGAAACTGAAGGTTGTAAATAAGCTGAAGGTCTTAGTGAGTGAGGCTGAAAAAAAGGGGCTAAAAATAATCAGGCAGTGATGGGAAGCAAGTAGAGTCTAAATTTAGCTGTGTTTGTTGGAATGTTAACTTTGTGTTGGATCATGGGTCATGTACCAAGTCTAGACCCTATTTTGAGGTGGACAATTACATGTAAAGCTCCACTGGGCACAACAGTGAAATATTGTGGCTTAGAACCGTTATTGATGCCAGTAGTGCCCAACCATGTTTCTGGAGGTCCACCTCCCTGAAGACTTTTGCTCCAACCATAATCATGCCCTCCTGACCATCTAGTCATCTAATAAAGACTTTAGACTATGAAGTGAGGACTTATGGTGATGATTAGATCTGTCAGGTGAGTACCATTATGGTCAAAGCTAAAGTCTTCAGGGAGGTAAATCTCCTGGAATAGGGCTGGGCGCTACTGGACTTGGCCAACAATAGCAGTTAATGTGTTTTATATATAATATGAATAGCCAACATAGTGTTTATACCCAACATAATGTCCATCACTCAAACTTCCATTCAATGACGTGACCCAGTGAGATTTTGAACAGCAGCAGGGAGTATTTATTAAATTCTTTCTGGGATTTCAGGAGTATATTTCCTTTTTTTTTCTTCCAGTAATCGCAGGCGAACACCATAAAAGGTAAGTCGTGCTGTCTAGAAAGAAAGTTTCGAGTGTGAAAGAGAAATAGTGAGGCTGAACAGATTTACCCATTCAGCATACACCGACATGAGCAGCTCTGATTTCTCTATTAGAGCGGAGCACCACTGATAAGGAAAAAGCGTCTAACCATCAAGTTGCTTTTGGAAGGTCAAGATATTTTTGGTTATTTTCCTCATGTCAATTTACTCGCCAAGCTGAACGAATGTGGCTTTGAACTACTATCTCTACTGGTTCCCTTCCTGAGATATGAATTTGTTTTCTTTTTTCTTAACAAAACCTATAGCGTACATCCCTCTCTCCCTCTGTCCCTCTGTCCTCCGTCCTTCCGTCCCTCCGTTTCTCCAGTGTACGTGTACACATGGGAACCCTGTGTTAATCTTTGAGCATTTTATATCTTGTAAAAAAGGAAAAATGTAATAAATTTTTTTCTGGGAGAGAGTAATATAGAGAATATAATATTCGGGTCACGTGATGTGATGTCATCGATAACGCCTCCTCCTCCTATCCTAGCCGTTGAGGGCACCACCGAAGACCTTGCGACCAGTTCCCTCCTCTCTTCTCAGTCCTCTGCTTTTCTTACGGTTTCGCTCAGTTTTAATCCAGTCCATTCCTTTATACCTCGATGGCCTGGCGAGCTGTCCAGGGTGTCCCCTGCCCTCGCCTAGAGTCGGCTGAGAAGGGCGCCAGCCTCCCCCTTAGGATTAAGCGGTTCAGAAAACGAACTTGTATTGTCTTCCCATCTCCTCTTCTGCCTGCCTCGCTTCCCTCCTTTTTTTACGGTGCCTTGCATTACTGACTTTGCAAGGCCTTTTGATCTAGTTACATGTCTGTATCATTTTAGTTTTCTTTTTGTCAAGTAAGAGAAATCATATGGGAGCTCCGCTTTTAGACACTGCCTAAATCTCTATATTATCGGTAAAGAATGGCATTCACAGCACTGGAACTGATATTTGATAACGCAGTGTGAGCACTGTCGGCGGACACTGGGGTAAAAAGCTTGGAAAGCTCGCCGTCCTTGATCGGCGCGGTGTCTGTGTCGCTACTACTACTATCAAGCTTACTAGCGATGTCCCAAAATATCATTCAGATTTAGCTCCTCCCGGTCTATAAAGTCAGGGTTGTGTTTCATTTTGAACTGGAACAGTATATTATCTGTACACCTGCCCCAGATGAAATCGTGCAAAGTCAAAGCTGCAACTTCTGTGTTCTGGCATACATACCGTTTACAGTGATATTCAGAGCCAGTGTGTAGCAGAAAAGGTCAGCAAGGTGTTGGCCAATGTTTTGTTGGCTGTCTTTTGCATTTCCTCCAACTAGCACCAAATTCCGTGACAGCACGAGCCACGTGATGTGCTCCGGACCCTTTTTTGGGGTGTGATTATGCTACACTCATTCACCATGTTGCTGGGTTTTTTTGGTAGAGCCCAACCTGTGGGCATGTCCCTGAGTGTCGTAGGCAGTAGCTCCAGGGTAGGTTCTTGCAGCGCAGGGTTGCGATTGAGCTTGACAGATTTAGAGATTAGATCATGCGGCCTGAATGTGCATATGCAGCTGCATGTTCATGTTCTTTTTGTTTTGTTCAGCCTTAAGCCTCGGTCTCACGTAGCCAGATTTACTTCACGGTAGATGAAGTTTTGCCTTCCAAAGGGTCAAAGGCATTATACTGTAAGTGTTCCGAGCACTTCCATCAGGATATACATGAAAGCACAGGAATTACACTGAGAATTAGGAGCGCGTGGGCTCCATTCCCAGAACGTTTGGTCATGTTGAAAATTACTGTGGGTCAAGAGGCGGAACAGTTCATCTGCTGTAACCGTGAAGGCTTCTGAGACACTTGCATGGCTTTCTGGATTTTCACGGTGGTAAAAATGTACATGAAAGAGCAACTGCTACACATACGCATCTCACAGTTACTCCTGGTAGACTTGACAGCTGCAAGGTATGCATATGAATATTTCCTCTGCCCAAAATTAGCTGGAATGGTTAAGGAATGGACGTGGTAGTCCCAAGTATGACCTAAGCATTCATGTGTTTTACCCAAGCTTAAAATCCTCATTCATTCATCTATTTTCTGAGCCGCTTAATCCTAATTAGGGTCGCGGGGAGGCTGGAGCCCATCTCCGCCGACTCTGGGCGAGGGCGGGGTACACCCTGAACAGCTCGCCAGGCCATCGCAGGACAACACACATACAACCATTCACACTCACACTCACACCTAGGGGCAATTTGGAACTAACAATCAGCCTGGCGAACGTGCCAGCCACTGCGCCACCGTGCCGCCCGCATGCCTAAAATTAATAGATGAAATGTTTGTTGTCACGGTAACAGAGTGTGACGTTCTTACTGTACAACAGGAAACAGAAAACATTAGAGTGACCTGCTTCCTATTTTACACTCTTGCTCTGTAAACAGGTTCTTAGTGTTTTTCTTTAGTTATTTATTGTGTGTGTGGTTGTATGCATGTCATTACGTGTGTTTTTGTGTGCATGAGAAGTTTAGGGTGGCTCAGGGGCAAGGCGGTTGTAGAAATAATACCTGGTGACAGACGTGTTTGTTTTGTGTCGATGAACAGACATTATGGAAAGAGGTGAAATCAAGTTTAGGGATTAAAAGAGTTCCGCACTCAGATTAAAGTGCTTGGTTCCGACTTTTTTCATGAACATGAAAACAATGAAAAGAAAGAAAAGGGAGAACGGCAGCAGGCAGTATCATCCCTTTATGGTACTAGTACATCATTTCAGATGTTTTCAGGAGATATTTCCTGGGCTGTATTCATTTTATCTGCATACGAATAAAACCTGAGCTAAGAATATTTATTCAGGGAGGCAGAAGCTCAGCCGACTCGGAGCGAAGGCGGGGTATACTCTGAGCAGCTCACTAGTCCATCACATCACAGACCGAGCTAAGAATATTCGAGAAGAAAAAAATCACGCAAGTGATTACCAAGACCACGCCTTCCTCAGACAGAGTAGGTGGGACGTCCGTGTAGAAACGTCACACTAAGTCAATTTTATGAGCACGTTCTGGTTCCCTGAGAACAGAATGAAGCAGTGACCGCACCGGTGACAGCACGTGGTAGTTTTTGATTGCTAGTTGAGCTTGGGACGATCGCCGGAGGGTTGGAGTGGGGTGAGAGGCTAGCAATGTGAAGAATGCAAACTTGTGCGAAAGTGTCGTCTTTCTCTTTAGCCTTTCGTTGTGGTTCATCCAGCTGACTCAAACATGCCTGGAGGAAGTGCTACGCTTGTTTTTAAGCTCTTATCTCATTGAAAAATTCCACTCACCTGAACCAAAAGGGGCCACTTGGCACATTTCACTGAAGCATTTGTTTTGTTGACAGATATATACATCATTAATCTTCATCGTCAGCGACATGCCTTCCTCCTCAGGTTCTAATTTCATAGTAAAGCGTGTAACTCCTACACGCAAGAGCTGCGTTTTTACTACAGTGCGTTACTTAAAAGCAAGCGCAGGAATTCAGTATTTATACATACAGTCCAACGTTCGCACTACAACCTTAGTGTTGCTCTACTTCAAGTATATTTGAGTTTGGCGTGAGAATTAATGCACACTGCATGACTAATTAATGGTTTAATTAAAGCTTAAAGGAGAAAACAGCACCAAAAAAAGTGTGGAAAGTTCATCTAAAAACCCCTCTATCCTAAAATCTATCTGTGTGCAAAATCTTAGACCGATAGCTGCAGTTTTAAAGATTTTATGGTTGGATATTTAAAAACTAAGTCTCGGAGTGATGACATCATCAAGGCCCAAGTTAACATGGAGGAGTTCAGCTTTAGACGTCATTTCTTTCAGTATTTCAGGAGTTTGTGGTTAAACATATGAATCCTGGTGTTGATATAGTTCCTCACTGCACAGGTGATGATTTTAATCTAAACCTTTTTACACCCCAACACAAATCTGTCACTAAATGGCAGGAATGGAACACCTGTACTTGTACATGTTAATTTGGGCCTTGATGACATCATCATTCTGAGACTCGTTTTTTTAAATAACTACCCATAAAATTGTTCAAACAGAAGCTGTCGGCCTCAGAGTTTGCACACCGTAAGAAATTATCCTTGATATTCAGATGAGATTAAGTATAAAAGGTGCCGTCTTCTCATTTAAGCGCACTTATGATTTACTAGCGTTCTACTGTCCTTTTCTTTAAGCATCGTTTTCTACACACTTTAATAGTATAAGTATTAAGTAAGTACTTAAATACAAGTGTACTGAACTGTAAACCTTCACTATACAGTACAGAACACGTCCAGTTTACAGTTAGTACACAGTGGAACCTCGGCTTTCCAACTTGATTCGTTCTTAAATGCTGTTCTAAAACTGATTTGTTTGTAAACCGAGACTTATTTTCTTATAAGAAACGTTTTATAATGGACTAATCGGCTCCTGACCTCCTCTTCACTCATCGTATTCTAATATAACACACCAACTGAATTTTTAAGTAAGAAAGAAAGTTTCATTCACCGAGTGCAATTATGGCTCCAAAATTTTGTTTGTGAACCGATTTGTTGGTCCGAAAACAGAGGTTCCACTGTACACGGTTTTCTAAGAGTAATTCAATAGAAGTACATGAGATGGACTATCATTTTATTTTCGGAACCGCTTAATCCTAGTTAGGGTCACGGGGAAGGCTGGCGCCCATATCAGCCCACTCGAGGTGAGGGCAGGGTACACCCTGGACAGCTCGCCAGGCCATCGCAGGGCGACAGTATACTCTTTATAAGAGAATTTCTTTTGTATATTTACTCTAATTAAAGTACATCAAGACTCAAATACACTTTCACCCTACTGCTAGAATACAAACCTCTCGAAGTATACGTGTGCAGAAGCGCTTCATTAAGTCCCCATTTAACTGCTGTTGGTACGTGAAGAAATGAGTTTTAGGTTCACGTTCAGCTGCCATTTTACTTGTGATTAAGTAACTAGAATTCATTTCGAAGTTAATTGAGTGTCAGTTATACTTCGCCTTTACAGATTGCACACTTCAATCTTTTCCAGAGAAGTACATTAAATATTAAATGCCCTTTCAGTGCAGTACACTAACTTTTTAAGACTACTTATATGGAAGTAATAGAAGTCAATGGCAAATGCACTCCCACTTTACAGCTAGTATACTTTACTTTAGGTGTGCTTTAAGTATACAGAGAGTATGCAGTGCCCTCTGGCACCCTTATAAAGATCGGTTAAAAAAAGGCTGGACAAAACCGTCTCACACCGAAAACAATGAGAAAATCCAACTGTTCATTGAAATAAAGAAAAACAAAATACATGTACTACAATGACTGGCTCCTCTGTAAATGATGGTGAACACAGTGCGACCATCCTTTATCAGTCAGGAAATGGTCACAAAAGCTGCCTGAATGAAAACGTCCATTTCTACACTGCTAGAGCAATAAAGAACACTATATATTCCGTGTTTCCCCGATAATAAGACACTGTCTTATTTTTTTTTTCAGTTCAAAAAACACCATAGGGCTTATTTTCAGGGTAGGTTTTATTTTAATTAACATTAACAGCAATTTCAATAAACAG
>JAQMYF010000021.1:12822651-12834639 GCA_030014195.1 Neosilurus mollespiculum
AAAGCAAATTTGTTCGGCACAACACAGCAACCAGACTGCCATTCTGCTTGCTATGATGCTGGACAGGACAGGTTAAAAAAAAAAAAAAAAAAATGTCGCAATATGATGCTCTGACACAGAGTAGTTTCAAACTTTTCTCAAACAGTTTGTACATGTCACAAGGTCGATGAGTTGCTGTTTTGCTCGCAAATTTTTGTGACAAGTTGGAGACTTGTTGGTCTTCAACCACGAAGAGTTGTTGGTATCTACCATATTCCATATATTTTGTCATCATTCATATTTTATTCACATTTTGCTCACGCTAATAACAACAATGAGGACAAAAAGAGAATAAACCGCGACTTATTTACAACAGGAGATTTATCTTTTTTTTTGTGAAAGATCCACAAACCAATTGCAACATGCTTGCAAATCAGTCACAAAAATTACTGCCTGACCTTCTCATGACTTTTGCGTGATATACATATTCATCATTCATTCATTTTCTGAAGCGCTTAATCACAATTAGGGTCACGGGGAGGCTGGTAGAGAGGCAGAGTACACCCTGGACAGCTCGCCAGGCCTTCGCAGGGCAGAAAGACGCTGATGGCTATGCAGCCTACTCTTTTCAAAAGTCAGCAATGCCTCTTTTACATGCCTCTCACCACAGACAGTCAGAGACATGGCCGGCCTATATACATATTTAAGTTGCAAAACATCTTGATGCGAATTTCAAAATTTGCAAAAAAAATCAATTGATCAGTCGCTTATCTATCACACCTCTTGTGTGATCAGCCTCTCAGTAACGACTCACTGCATTTTCTCCTGTATGATCAATGAGCTCACGTAAACACATTTAAAGCTAGAAATGCACTCGGAGAGCGCAGACCTCTGCCAAGGACATTCAGTACCCCATATGGCATTGAAAGAAATGCAGCATTTTTATAAATGCAACATTTGTTTATTATTTGAGCCCTACAATGCAAACCCGCAGCCGTTTATATGATTGTATTGTGTACAGGGCCTGCCTTGAATAAGTGGCCTTGCACTTGGATGAGGACGTATTAAAAACTGGATTCTTTTTGTGATAATTGGCCTAAAAGTTGTACAGAAAGGTAAATGAATGAGATTACACCATCGAACGCAAGCCTGGAAGTTACGCTTCGATACGGTCTGGACACAGTAACTCCGCTGAATATATCATCCGTGCTAAAAAAATCTTTAAAAATTCCCTGCATCCAGACATTAATCTGGATCACTGCAAAAATTTGATCAGTTGTTACTTGTATCATTTCCCAGCTATCCTAAAAAGTTCATCAAAATCCATTCATAACTTTGCGAGTAATGTCGCGAACAGAAAGACAACAACATACATAACAAATAAATAATAAATACAAAGGATTAATAAATAAAAAGAGCCTTTTACGAAAATGTCTTGAGTACATGAGGTTTTCTAAATACTATACATTTATCTTGTGTAAGGGAATAATTCATTCATTCATTTCTGAACCGCTTATTCCTAATTAGGGTCGCGGGGAGGCTGGCGCCCATCTCAGCCGACTCTGGGCGAGGGCGGGGTACACCCTGGACAGCTCGCCAGGCCATCGCAGGGCCTAAGGGAATAATAATAATAATAAAAAAAACTTTAAAGTGTTTGAATTTCTTTCTTTCTTTATTTAATTAGCGAGGAAGAGTCTGGGGCGTGGTATTCCACAGACTCTTCCTCGATTGGACTGTGTGAGTAAACCAGAGTACCTCAAGGAAACCCATGCAAGTGGCGGGAGAACATGCAAACTCCATACAGAAACACCCCAAGCCCAGGAATCGAACCCGGGACTTTATCACCCAGCCCTACTTGTACCTGCGTACTCTATGTTCATTTCTTCCATATCCGTGCACATCGGAAAGCGTGTAGATGTGGACAGAAGGGAGCGGTACCACTGGCAATTCCACCGTTTTGGAGTTTATGTTTATGTGAATTTGGAAGAAGTTTTAAACTTCTGCATTATGTTACTTTGCCTGGTCACAGGGACATTCGCTGAAAACAGCTGGGAGGAGAACTGACGTGAATTATACATGGGTTGGAAGGTAGCGAAATTTGCTGCCATGTTTACTGTAGTCAGAAACCATGGACCCTGAACTGCCCGCTAGTGGATGTAATGCTTATCAATGATACCAATGTAACTGACGTGTAGAAGTATGTGGGCAGCGTCAGTTGTAACATTTGAAACAGGTATTTTTATTTTCATATGCAAAGGGAGAATAAAAGGGCCTTAATAGTAAGAATTGTCACAGAGCTTTCATTCATTCAATAACCGAACCACTTAATCCTACAAAGGTCGCGGGGAGGCTGGAGCCTATCTCGGCCGACTCTGGGTGAAGGCAGGGTACGCCAAGCCATCACAGGGCCAACATGCACACAGTCATTTACACTCACACTCACACCTAGGGGCAATTTGGAACAGCCACTTAGCCTAATCTGCATGTGTTTGGACTGTGGGTGAAAACCGGTGTACCCAGAGGAAACCAACAAAAGCACAGAGAGAACATGCGAACTCCACACAGAAATGCCCTCGCCAGGCCCCGGACTCAAACCAAGGACATTCTAACCACCATGTCACCCTGTCACAGAGCAGCTTTACAGAAATATGGACATACAGGAAATTTGAATTCAACCCAGAGCTATGAGGTAACAGTGGCATTGAAAAACTCTCTGGCATGATGTGAGAAGAAAATCTTGAGAGAAACCAGACGCAAAAAAGAACCGTTCCTTTCCTGGGTGATGAATCTTCATAGGGTCAAGGATTATAAACCACTGCAATATACAGGCATTAAAAACTAAAGTCCTGGGTATGAGGAACAAATCTACACTGTCCTGTTGAGATTAAACTCTCAGTCAGAGGTGAGACATGGGTTCAGGTATCCAAAACCAGAAGCTCCAAGAAGATCAGGAACAACCAGGCAGAGGGTCTAGCGAATCCAGAGGGTCTGGAGAATCCAGAGGGTCCCGAAGTTCTCTAGAGAATCCAAAGGGTCCAGAGGGTCTCTAAAGAATCCAGAGGCTCCAGAGGGTCTCTAGAAAATCCAGAGGGTCTAGAGAATCCAGAGGGTCCTGAAGTTCTCTGGAGAATCCAAAGGGTCCAGAGGGTCTCTAGAGAATCCAGAGGCTGTAAAGGTTCTCTAGAAAATCCAGAGGGTCTAGAGAATCCAGAGGGTCCTGATGTGCTCTAGAGAATCCAGAGGGTCTAGAGGTCTAGAGAATCCAGAGAGTCTAGAGGTCTAGAGAATCCAGAGAGTCTAGAGGTCTAGAGAATTCAGAGGATGCAGAGGGTCCAGAAGGTCTAGAGAATCCAGAGGGTCCAGAGGTCTAGAGAATTCAGAGGGTCCAGAGGTCTAGAGAATTCAGAGGATCCAGAGGGTCCAGAAGGTCTAGAGAATCCAGAGGGTCCAGAGGTCTAGAGAATCCAGAGGTCCAGAGGTCTAGAGAATTCAGAGGGTCCAGAGGTCTAGAGAATTCAGAGGGTCCAGAGGGTCTTGAGGATCCAGAGGGTCCAGAGGACCTAGAGGATCCAAAGGGTCCAGAAGGTGAGGGGAGCAACAGCACCAACCTGTCTTTTTTTAATCTGGATATACACTCAAAAGATGAAAGAAGTGAAATCTGAAGCTCTCAATAAGATTGATGTACCTTTTGAGAGTTGATGAGTGAGGAAGGTGTTAAAATAACTTCCATATGCGAGGTCTAATCCTCAGTTCCCTTTTACTGCTCATAAATAGATTATTAGGAGACAGTGAAAAAATCCCAGTGGCTGAGATTAGGAGACATGATCACAACGTGGAGTGGGGGAGTGCAGACAGAACAATCTGATAGAGATAAGCCAGCTGTTTTTGCCCCCCAACACACACACACACACACACACACACACACACACAGACACAGACACAGACGGACCTCTTCAGAATAGAAGAAGAAGAAACATGCACAGCCTTCACTAGTATACTAGTATGGGTAAAGATGTGGAGAGTTGGCTACAGATAGACACACACTTACAGACACAAATAAATTATATGTGGCCACATCAGTTTGCCATTTATGGCCATGCTCATGTACGGAATGTTACCTCTCCTCTTCTGTAAAGTACCAACCATGTTACTAACACATACACACACACACACACACACTCATGGTGCAGTGCAGTCTCTCTGAAATAATGCATCAATATGCATTATTGATGACACACATTATGGTAACGACTGCAAAGGGGGGGGGGCAAGATGAAGTAAGAAGCAATGCTAAAAAGAGAGGGGGGCAAAAAGAGAGGAAAAGGCTGAGTGGGTGCTTTCTTTCAATTTAGCCATCATCAGAAAATCCATTAGTGACCATAGAGCACAACACACCAGGGAATCTAGAGAGGTAATAATAAACACTAATGAACATGTGAGAGAGTATGGAGAATGCATTGGTGTGTGTGTGTGTGTGTGTGTGTGTGTGTGTGTGTGTGTGTGTGGAACCAGTGCTACCCTATGAGTATATCTGTACTGGGACAACCCTTACACTGTAGGCTGCAGAATCAGTTGCTTTGCGTATTTAGATGCAACAGGAACTTCTAGGGCTCAGAATGGATGGTGTACAATATGGATGACTTCAACAGATTGTAGGTGGCATGGTGTTGTAGTAGTCAGCACATCCTCCTCACAGCAAGAAGGTCCCGGGCTCAGTGAAGGCATTTATGTGAGGAGTCTTCTTGTTCTTCCTGTAGATGTATGGGTTTCCTCTGAGTACTCTGGTTTCCTCCTACAGTCCAAAGACATGCACTTTAGGCAGGGGTAGGACAGGATAGAAGCAAAAGTATCTGGTACCTTATGCAAGTTCAGATGTCCTCAGAGTGGAAGGGTGGTACATGTAGACCAAATATGTGGTACAGATCATAAAGCAGGAGCTTGGAAGATGGAGGAGGTGGCACCTGGACTGGATTAGAAATGTGCAGACCTCTGTTCCTGGGTGTCAGGGTGGTGCGGTGATATGGTCTGGATGGGGCTGAAACCTACAGTCCTCAGGAAGAACTCAAGAAGAACTCAAAAACCTAGGAGCGGAAGAAGAAAGAATTCAATGGAACAAGAGTAGAGCTAGCACTTTTTGTTATCATGATGGCCTTCTGGGTGTGGATAAGTGCAAGATAGAACAGGATCTTAGAACAGGAAGTGTAGATCCACAAGCACTATCTAGCTGGGTCACTAAAATAAATAGCTTGAACATTATTATTACCTTGGCCAGAGAGGTTATGTTTTCACCGGCGTTGCTTTATTTGTTTGTATGTTTGTTAGCAACATTACTCAAAAACGGATTTTGATGAAATTTTCAGGATGTGTCAGAACTGATACAAGTAACAACTGATAAAATTTTGGCAGTGATCCAGATTAATGTCTGGATGCAGGAAATTTTTAGAGATGTTTTAGTGCGGATGACGTATTCATCCGAGTTTCTGTGTCCGGACTGTATCGAAGCGTAACTTCCAGGCTTGCGTTCGATGGTGTAATCTCATTCTTTTACCTTTCTGTACAACTTTTAGGCCAATTATCACAAAAAGAATCCAGTTTTTAATACGTCCTCATCCAAGTGCAAGGCCACTTATTCAAGGCAGGCCCTGTACACACTACAATCATATAAACGGCTGCGCGTTTGCATTGTAGAGCTCAAATAATAAACAAATGTTGCATTAATAAAATTCTGCATTTCTTACAGTACCATATGGGGGTACTGATCGGCCTTGGCGGAGGTCAGTGCTCTTGGAGTGCTTTTCTAGTTAGCTTATGCTATTTAGCTTATATTTGCATACATTATCATAATAAATAGCTTATTATTATCATTATAATTATCGCAGCATTATTATATTTCAGCTGATTTAAACTCAGTACATGCCCAGAGCTTTAGCATTGGTTATAAGGAAGGTGGAATGTGTTATTTCTTGACATTGATCTAATCTGTGTGCAAAATTACCCTAAATATTGGAGCCTGTGCGATGTACAGCAGAACTAACAGAAAAGAAGCAATTAGGCACACCCTTGAGGGATCCCGGAGACACCAAAAACACTAGATCCTGTTGTTAAATTTGGGAAAGTACATGTAGAAAGTGTAAAGACAGCACTGATATCTCAGTTCAACAGTACACCCATATAGACTTGTGATAGACTGGACAGAAGGAGCGTGTCTAAATCCTGATAATTGTCAAGAAGGCATTCAAGCCTTGGAGCCATGTAGGAAAAGGATTCCCTGCGGTCTACTGGTATTGATCAGATAGCTGCTTTTAGCAACCATAGACACCAAGTGGGATTGCTTAGGTACGACTATAAGCCATTTAGCGCTTTAATTGTCAAAAGTAAGCCCTCTTTACAAAACATAACAGGTGGCTAATGTAGATTGAAGGCAACCCAAGTGCTCAGGAACCCTAAGAAGCCTAACATGCTCCTTCTAATATGTATTTTTCTTCATATTCCATTGATCCAGTATCTGTTCTGCTAATCCATCGGGGCAGTGGGGGAAGCTGGAACCAATCTCAGCTGTTTTCGGGCGAGACATTCGGTGTATACTGAACAGATCACCAGCCTATTGCAGGACTAACTCAGACACAAACATCCATTCACACTCGCATTCACACCGATGGGTAGTTTAGAATAGCCAGCTGACCTTTGTACATGTCTTTGGACTGTGAAAAAAAAAGCCATGCAAGCACAGGGAGAACATGCCAACTCCACACAGAAAGGCCCTTGTTAGCCACAAGATTTAAACCTGGAACCTTCTCTAAGAGGGAACAGTGCTAACCACAGAGCCACCGTGCCGGCTAGCCATATACCACAGAAGAAAAAAGTTTCCCACTGTTAAGTGTGAGGGCATCATGGAGGTGTAGTGGTTAGCACGTCCACCTCATAGCAAAAAGGTCCAGGGTTTGAGTCCTGGGCTGGGACCAGGGATTTCTGTGTGGAGTTTTTGTGTTTTCCCCATGCTTACATGGGTTTCCCCTGGGTGCTCTGGTTTCCTCCCACAGCCCAAAGAGATGCACATTAAGCAAATTGGCTGTTCGAAATTGCCCCAAGTGTGAGTGTAAATGGAAGTTTGTGTGTGTTGGCCCTGGGATGGATTGGTGGGCTGTTCAGAGTATGAATGAATGAATGGTAAGTGTAACGTTATTTCGAATAGTCTTGTGTTCAGGGATCATGTTGGCCTGCAGGCAACACTTGTCAGTGTTTCTTCATTACGGCATTTAAAAAGAAGTGCTATTTGCCTGTTGAGTGCTGGTAACACATGGCAGAATGCCAAGGAGCATGTGCAAAAGTGATGTATGGAATTGTGCAAATTATTCATGGGTTGGAAGGAATGTAAACAAACAAACTGTTCTACAAACGAGCCTGGTACTGATTGAGGGTGTGGACTCATGCGGTAAGGCTAGTTGCGGAAACTCTGTAAAGATCCATTTATGCTGAATGTTAAAGACAGATATGGATAGTGATCAAAAAGTCTGTACCAGTCTGCAACTTGCAACCAGTAAGCGTAGGGGTGGTGTAACCATTAGTCCACAGTAGAGTCACGAAGAAGAAATCGTAATAATAGTAGAACCTTCAGAAGACAGGTTTTGCATGTGAGCTTTTAAGAAGTTACAAACATCTATACGGTGTTACTTCGCTCAGCCACAGGAACAAACATTCACTATAAAACAGCTGGGACGAGATTGGACGTGAATTGGATGGTGGCGAAGGAGGCGGCACGGTGGTGCAATGGTTAGCACGTCCGCCTCACAGCAAGAAGGCCTGGGTTTGATTCTCGGGCTCTGTGTGGAGTTTGCATGTTAAGAGTTAAAAAACAGATAAGACAGACAGCTTGTGTGTTTCCTCCGGGTACTCGGGTTTCCTCCCACAGTACAAAAACATGCACAGTAGGCTAATTGGCTGTTCCAAATCGCCCCTAGGTGTGAGTGTGAATGGTTGTGTGTGTGAGTTGCCCTGTGATGGCCTGGTGAGCTGTCCAGGGTGTGCCCTGCCCTCGCCCAGAATTAGCTGGGATGGGCGCCAGCCTCCCCGCGACCCTAATTAGGATTAAGTGGGTTAGAAAAATGAATGAATGATATTACAGTCTCCTCCACAGTCACCATGATTGTGCCTTGTGTTCTCTGAACTGCCCTCTAGTGGATAATATGGATGCTGATGTAAATGACATGTGAAAGTATGCGGACAGTGCTGATTTAAAGCGGTTGTCGTTATTTCCGTATCTAAAGGAAGCATTAATAAGCCTTAAGAGAAGGTTCCAATATATCCATTCCTTAATATTTCTCATGCCGCCTAATATGTACTTCATTTGGTCTAATGAAGACTAATATAAGTCGCATGTACAAAGAAAACAGCAGACAGAAAAGAAGATGATTTTTTATAACTGTCATGTACCTGTTTACCTGTTTTCTAACAGCAAAGTGGTGATTTGCCATTTACCGTGCTCTAATTATCCATGGTAGTTTACAGATGGAAATATTGCTTAACAGTGGGTAGGTGGGATGTTCCAGAGTGGGAGTGTCCTCTCTATGACATCATCACAGAGTGTTGTTCATTGTTTTTTTTTTTAACGGTGATTGTGGAGTGTAGTAGTGCAGTATCGCCACTCTTCAGTCTGAGGATCCCTGCTGTGACTTACAGCCTCATTCATTTTACACTCAGATTCTTTTATCCAGTCCTGACAATTTCAAAAACACTAGTAAACACCTGATGACTTTACCATCTTCTAGTGTGAAGGCCATTCTTCAGTTGTAAGTGCCTCTCTATGACATCATCACAGAGGTGGGACATCATGACAAAAGGAGGGACAGAGGGACAAGTCTGACCCCCAAGTCTGCTCAATACCTTTGACATTCCACAACCAGGGGTGGTGAGGGCTAACCTGCTTCCTCTAACACATATAAAAGCACCACATCTTTACAAACTACTACTCATGCTACATCAGATAAAAACTGAACCCTCTAATGAAAGCTGAAACTTCCAACTTCTGACTGGAAAGAGAGTATTGCAGTAACACCATCCCTCTAACTAGTTTAGCTCCTTGGGATCTCCTGAGATATGGATGGCTTGATTTGGAGTGCAAGTCCAACCCAGAACTATTCAGTAAGGAACCAGGATGAGTATCTGGGAAACAAGAAATGAATAGTGAGGGTTTTACTCAAGCAAGACTTCCCAAACAATAGAAAATGAAGCGCTGCCTAAGGTAACAATGCCCAGGTCCGTATCTGGGTATGAGCCAGAGTCTCGAGTGGGATCTAAGACAGAAACAAGGTTAGGGGCATAAATCTGAAAAGGGCTCAGACAGAAACAGTAGAAGTAGTAATACGGGCTGAAACAGGAGAAGGGACTGCATCAATTTGCCAAGAACGCTTATGGCTGTTGGTGTTTAGTCAAATGAAAACCACCAGACACATTTGGTACGTCTTTGCAATAAATTTGAGACATCGAATAAATAATATCCCAGTGTTTATATGGAATCTTAGACTCTCACCAGAATCGTAATGGTATCACTGCTGTACTGACATGAAAGGACACCTCACGTAGGTCAAGTCAATTTCATAAGCCGATTAATCGTAATTTGGGTTGCAGAGAGGCGGGTGCCCATCTCAGCCGACTCTGGGCGAGGGTAGGCTACACCCTGGACAGCTCGCCAGACCACTGCAGGGCCAACACATATCCAACCATTCACACTTACACCGACGGTTGATTTGGAACATCCATTTAGCCTCCTGTGCATGTTTTTGAACTGGGAAGAAACTGGAGTACCCAGAGGAAACCCACGCAAGCACAAAGAGAACATGCAAACTCCACACCGTAATGCTTCGAGCCCGGGAATCGAACCTAGGCCTTCTTGCTGTGAGATGGATGTGCTAACCACTGCGCCACCATGCCACCCTCAGGTTAATTTTTACAAATAACTTTGGGAAAGAAAAAGAAAGACGCGGCCTGTATATAACCTACAGGGTTCACAGGGTTACTCCTTAGTTTAGGTTAACACTGAGTTTCCCAGTTTACTGTGCACGCCCTGAACAGCTCACCAGTTCTCTGCAGGGCAGCACACCCCCCACACTCACACCTCGGGGCAATTTGAACAGCCAATTAGCCTAATGTGCATTTTTTTGGACTGTGGGAGGAAACCGGAGTGCCCAGAGAAAACCCACACAAGCGCACAAGGAGAGCACACAGAAACACCGTTGCTGAGTCTGGGACTCGAAGCAAGGACCTTCTTGCTGTGAGGGGGAAATGCTAATCACTACACCACAGTGTTGCCCATGTTTATTTTATTCCATGTAAATTGAAAAACATAGAGCCGGCACGGTGACGTAGTGGTTGGCACGTCGACCTTACAGCAAGAATGGTTTCATCTGGGTACTCTGGTTTCCTCCCACAAGGCCAAAAACATGCACAGTAAGCTAATTGGCTGTTCCAAATCGCCCCTAGGTGTGAGTGTGAGTGTAAATGGTTGTATGAGTGTTGGTCCTGCAATGGCCTGGTGAGCTGTCCAGGGTGTACCCCGCCCTCGCCCAGAGTCAGCTGAGATGGGTGCCAGCCTCCCCGCGACCCTAATTAAGTTGCTTCGACACTGAATGAATGAATGAATGAATGAATGAATAAATAAATGAAAAACACAGAATCGATATATTAGTTTTTCAGCACATTTTCAGAAGTCCATAAAGGTTAGATGAGACCTTAAACACACTGTCAAAGTAGCTGACTCTCTCACTGTGTCAGCTTCCCTTTCTTCTTTTGTCTTATCACGCGGCGTCTTTTAAGAGCAGTTTTTATTAACAGGCTTTTGAAAACATCATCTGATCTAGTAAAACTGCTGAATGAATCTTTTGTATATAATCAAGATCAACTCTCCAAAAGTTCATACAATGGTGCCACTCTATTATAACAGAATTTAATAATGAATGAGTGAATCTGATTTGATGCAGTGAATAGCTTCTCCTTTCAGAAACAACCATGCTGGAAGACGCATACCCGGGTCGTGGGAAAGATGTCACTACATTTCAAAAGGTTAAATTATTGGCCGAGGTGACACGGTGGCGTAGTGGTTAGCACATTGGCCTCACAGCAAGAAGGGCCTGGGTTCGATTCCTGGGCTCAGGCATTTCCGTGTGGAGTTTGCATGTTCTCCTTGTGCTTGCGTAGGTTTCCTCCGGGTACTCTGGTTTCCTCCCACAGTCCAAAAACATGCACAGTAGGATAATTGGCTGTTCCAAATCTCCCCTAGGTGTGAGGGAGAGTGTGAATGGTTGTGTGTGTTGGCCCTGCAATGGCCTGGCGAGCTGTCCAGGGTGTACCCCGCCGTCACCCAGAGTCGGCGGAGATGGGCGCCAACCTCCCCATGACTGTAATTAGGATTAAGTGGCTTAGAAAAAGAATGAATGAAATTATTGTTCTGTATCAAGTTAATACAACAATTAAGGAGATGACTGAAATTAGCTTAGGAACTGTCCAACTGTCCAACCACTACACAAGAAATGTGGTCAGAAAAAAAATCTGCACGTGATCAGAGATCATGTAAACTCTTGGTGAAGTTTAATCATAAGAATAAATGGACAGTAGAACTCACAGGATTGGGACTAAACAGCTGTGTGTTCATAAGAAAACCATTTTGCTAGTGAGAATAACGAGTAAAGGGCTTCAAGTTTTAGTGGTGGAAAAAAGTTTTGTGATCTGATGAGTCCAGATTGACCCTGTTCCAGAGCGATGGGCATGTCAGGGTAAAAAATAGACCACAGGGCTCCAGACGCTCCCGTCGAAAGGACCATTTCATAACATTGCCAGTATAGAACAAGCATAGCTTGAAAACCCCAGCTTCAGTGAACGGCATGTAAATATCTGGAAACCTAATATACAGTTTTGCCTCTGTGACATAGAAAAGTAGCTTAAGGTCACTCACACACAAACTCATCCTAGCACTCATAGTAGTGAGCCAGCATACCAAGTTTGAAAGCCCCAGCTTCA
>JAQMYF010000021.1:12859709-12872766 GCA_030014195.1 Neosilurus mollespiculum
CCTCCTCCCCCACATTTGCATGACATTTCACCTCCTCCTCCCCCACACCTGGGTGACATTTCACTTCCTCCTCCCCCACACCTGGGTGACATTTCACTTCCTCCTCCCCCACACCTGCATGACATTTCACCTCCCCCGCTCCAGGTCACATTTCACTTTCTACTCCCCCTACACAGGTACATCTCACCTCTTCCACCGCCGCACCTGGGTGACATTTCACCTCCTCCCACACCTGGATCACATTTCACCACCTCCCCCTTAAGTAGGTACATTTCACCTCCTCCCCCACACCCAGGTATATTTCACCTCCTTCTTCCCCACACATGGATCACATTTCACCTCCTCCTTTCCCACACCCAGGTACATTTCACTTCCTGCTCCCTGCACCTGGATCACATTTCACCTCCTTCATCCACTCCTGGGTCAGATTTCACCTCCTCCATACCCAGATACATTTTACCTTCTCTTCTCCCATACCCAAGTCACTGCCCATTTTACCTCCCCCACACCAGGTCACATTTCCCCTTCCCCACTCCCAAGTGCATCCCATCTTCCCATTTCCCACACCCAGATACATATTATCTCTCTATTTTCCATCTCAGTGTATATATCACCTCCCCATTTTCCACACCTGGGTACATATCCCCTACCCCACATTCGGCAGACATTTAATTTCTCCCCTTCCACACCTGGGTACATATCACCTCGTTGTACCCCACTGGCCGCGTATATATCAGCTTTACGCCCACACCAGGGTCACATTTCACCTACCCATCCCCACACATTTCTCTCTTGCTTTATCCCGACCTGGTCACTTTCCCCTCCCCCTCAGCCATACCCAGTCACATTCACCTCCCCCTCAGCCACACCCGGTCACATTTTAAAATTTCAAGATAAGCCTGAATCATCATCGCATAAGTCTCAAGATGACCCCCAGAATTGTTATTAATTAAAAAATTTGAATTTTGAGATAATTGGCCGCCAGTATTTTGAGGTAATAAATCAGATTCTTGAAATAGTAAGTTGTGTGTGTGTGTTGGCCCTGCGATGATCTTATGAGCTGTTCAGGGTGTACCCCGCCTTCGCCCAGAGTCGGCTGGGATGGGTTCCAGCCTCCCCACGACCCTAATAAAAGATGAAGTGGTTTGGAAAATGAAATGAAATTAAAAAATGAACATGCTCTTTCATACCCTAAATGAGGAGGTCTGTGATGAAACACGGCGTTTATCAGTTTCTAAACTACAACTTTTTCAGTTTGTTTAAGAATCCAAGTTGCCGTTTCAGTCCAGATCCTTCAGCTCCGGCATTAATATTAAATGAGCCTTTTCTTCTTTTCTCCACTGCTAACAGCTTGGCGAGAGGATGTAAAGGAAATGGGATTTGCGTGCAGTTAAGAGCGTTTCTAAGTGTTGGATTTCTAACTGAGGACATGTGAAATATTTAAACACACAGCTTGAGGTCTTTGACCTGCTTTAAAAGACACAGGAAATTTGGTGTCTAATACATTAGGCTGTATTGATCCTTTAACGTGGGCAGAAGAATATAATGTAACTAATGCTTTATAAAAAAAAAATCCTGAGGGTATTTTACATCGCTCAAGTTTGTTTTCCTGTTAAAGAATTTAGCACATATTTATTTGATTTCTGCCATTTCATTCATTCATTCATTTACTTAAGCTGCTTAATCCTAATTAGGGTCGCAGGGAGGCTGGTGCCCATCTGAGCCGATTCTGGGCGAGGGCGGTGTACACCCTGGACAGCTCTCCAGGCCACTGCAGGGTAATTTGGAACAGCCACCTAGTCTACTGTGCATGTTTATGGACCGTGGGAGGAAACCAGATTACCTGGAGGAAACCCAAGCTAGCACGTGGAGAACTCCACAGAAACGTGCCCAGGAATTGAACCCAGGCTTTCTTTCTGTAAGGCGTACATGCTAACCACCGTGCCACTGTGCCGCCGATTTCTGCCATATATTTCTATAAAATATTACCTCTTATTTTTAATTTCTTTTTTCAGCTTGTCCACAAAATTCTGTAAGTTAGAGTTAAACACCGGGGTATTGCACTGAAATCTTCCTGTCCTGCATGTAAGGTGCATGCTAATGCCTATAACAAAATGATTACAAGTTATTTGTTAACTAGAGACCAGGACTATTAGGTGTAGTTTCTGCTCATGAGGAAACTGTAAGATTCTGGAAGATGCACCTTTCTTAATGAACACGGCATGAAGAATGCAAAATGTTGTATAAGCTGAGCAACAGTGTTGCAGACACAACAGAATGGATTTGATTTATTTGATGATCGGAAAGTAAGAAGTTTTTGGAAACACCTTTACAAACCTTCCTGCCAAAGTAATGTTAAACAGATACAGAGGCAGAGGCTTTTTTTTTCAAGACTATTTTACATCATGGATTGTAATGTGCTGAAGGAAGCAACCTAACGTTTAATTTTGGAGATTTTTGAGCTGTAATGGATTATAACATACTACAGCATTTTATATTATTATTAAAATTTGAAAGCATATTGCATAGAATGAGTGGAATTTGAAAATCCACATTTGTTCTACTACACACAAAAGAAAATACTGCAATAAATGAATACAAAAATGATGCAGAAATATAAAAAGAGAAATATAAATAGACTAATAAAAAATGGCTTATAAATGGCAAACACAATAAATACATAACTAACTACTTCCATGAACAAATATTAAGTGTGTAATTAAATAATATAAAGGCTTAATCTCATTTGGGCGATTCTTTGGTGACTGCCGGTGACACTCACGGACAGTTGCAGATTGTCTGAGACTGTCTGAGGCTTTGACACTATTATTGGTCCAAGGACGGAACCTGGAGGTACCTCAAATGATCAAACTTTTAAAGTGCAGGGAAGTAAAACAAACAAACAAACAAGGTATTAATCTATTAAATTAAAGGGAAATAGATAAGAGGAAGACCAGTTTAACTGGTTTTCATGTTAACTAGTGATGCTGGCTTACAGATTCTTACTTTTCACTACTTCTGTCGGCATTTTCCTCAGGCTCCACTTGGTTGTTTAATACTTAACTGGTAAGTCAAACACACGTCTGTGTTTTGCACCAAGACAAATTACACAAACAAGAACTAATGAATTATATTTATAAACTGTTGAACCACAGGTGTCAAATTCAGGCCCCTGGGCCAAATCCGGCCCGCTGCCTCATTTCATGTGGAGCTTTCAAAGAATATGATTATCGTACATTCTTTGCATCGACCATTACCATGAAACCTAATTCATCATCCTTCCACTAGGTGGCAGCAGCCTATTTGAAGCAAACAGCTAGTCATTCATGATTAAAAAAAATTGCATGCCAGCTTGTCGATGTTCAACCCTTTAAGAATAGATGTTCTGTGATTATTTGGCCCTCGATCACCTTTAAATTTAGTGATTCGGTGAGAATGAGTTTGACACCCCTGATTTAGACAGTTAAAATAAGCGAGGCAGATTTCGAACTTGAGTCTGTGGATTAAAAATACACAGTTTCGCACTCATCGTTCAAATGAGATCGGCGCTTAAGTAATGTATGAAAAATAGCAATTAATAAGTAAATATTTTGTGAAATAACTAAATAAGTATGTAAATCAACAAATAAATAAGTAAAGAGCAAGTAAGTAATAAAAAAAATGTGAAAAAGCTACGTAAATAAGTAATGCGTAATTAAATTAAAAACAAGTATATAAACTAGAATTAAAAAATTTTGGTAACAATTTAGTGTGCATATATAATACCAGTTTTAGCAATAGTTTCCGAGATATAAAGTTATTAATATCTCCTAATTAGTGATGACGATTGATGACAAAAGTCATAGCAATAATCTACATCCATGTGCCAATAACATATGTGAAATTCACTTTGATTGAACAGTTTTTGCCCTATTAACGTCCGAAAAGTTAAGTCAACCTGCATCGTTAGCATCACCGAAGCTTCTGCGTTTTGCATAGGATTGAAGTTTGGCTTTCTCTTCGAGTGATACAGTATAAAGACCTAAATTCTCTGCAGTCTTGCACTGAGAAATGTTCCTTTTTACCTGAATAACAGTTCTCTCATGAATTTTCTACTGAGCCCTTTCAGATGTTATTTTCATGCCTGATCATGATCCCTTACCTGCTACCAATTAGCCTGTTATTGTGGAATGTTCCGAACTGGTATTGCAGTGTTTTTCTGCAAACCTTTCAGTCTTATTTTAACTCTGTCCCAACTTTTGCTTTGAGGTGTTTCAGACATCAAATTCTTAGCTTTTTTATTATATTTACAAAATAGAATTAAGTTGTGGGATGCACTGTGGTTTTAAGCTCGCGTCAAGAGGATATGGCTCTTTTTGGTGATGATGACAAATTGATGTAAATGCACTAATGGGTTCAGTCTGAAAAAAGATTAGAGCTGTGCTGTTTCTGATATCTCATACTGTGTGTGTGTGTGTGTGTGTGTGTGTGTGTGTGTGTGTGCTTATTGGATTTCAGGTGGAAGAGCTGCAAAAACAACAAACAAGAAGGTAGTAATCGATCAGGAACAGAAAATCCGAGCCAGACGCCGTCGCCTGAGGGAGAAAAACTGCACAGCGATAGTGGCATCTCTGTAGATAGCCAGAGTTTACAGGAGGGACAAGGCCTGGCACACACAGGTACATACACACACGCATAAACACACACACACAGTCAGCTTAAATAAATGGAACCATTTTATTTAAAAAAGTGTTTGAGCTGAAAATAACAGAGATCTCGATCCTGTTCCATTTTTGTAATTGCTTCCTTCCTCTATCAGTGGTGAAGATTGATGGAGGCCTGGGTTTGCCCCTGCATGCTCACGAAGAGCTTGAGAAGCTCTTGGAGGATGAGGGACCGCTAGAAAAAGACTGGTCCAGCCTGGCTGGCTTGCTCGGGTACGAAGAAGATCGCATTGCTTCATTTGGACAGGAGGAGAGGCCGGTCCGAGCCCTGCTAAGTGACTGGGTGAGCCGTGACTCTGCGAGTGTGGACGCGCTGTGCACGGCACTCAAGAAGATCAACCGGGAAGATCTCGCTCAGAGTATTATGCCCAAGTCCACAGCTACCTCTGTCGTGTGAGGAAACACACGCTTCTGCTCATCAAGCCATAGCCACTGCTTACACATCCCAACCACACTCTACACTAATGTATTAATCGGTCCAGTCATGCTCATTTCATGATCAATATTAACGCCAGGTCAGGGTTCGCATGTACCACTCATTTACAGCCAGCAAGTCAACATGCATCGTTAGCATCACCAAAGCTTCTGCGTTCACACAGCAGCGATGCTGGACTCCAAATGGGTGGAGCTAGTTTAAACATGAGACTTGATGGAAAGGAGAACGCATCGTTTTCCCACGTTGTTCTTTTCCACCATTTGTTGTTTGCATGTCACTTTTTTATTCGTTTTCCCTTCATTCTTTCACTCCCACACACCCACAAGTTATAATAATCACGTTCATCACTTCGAATTTGTTTTAATGTAAAATTACGATGTCCACCCTCATTATTCAGCCGCTTTAAAATAACATGTGATTTACTTAAAAGAAAAGTTCGAAACATTTACAAGCCCACTGTTTAAAGGTTAAGCTGAAAAAAAAATGCATGCATTCAAAAAAAATTCTAAATTTTATCCAGCAAAACAGTTTCTCTTGTTAAAGCTAAGCAATCCCTCTGATTAAGGTGGGCATCTTTCAGACTCCTGCGTGTAGGACTTCCTTTTCTTGTGATGAATTTAATTACTGAAGCGTGCAGTTCCACTACCAGATCCCTAGTACACACCCTAAACTCTAGATTAAACTCTCAGTGGTCAGTTAGCAGTAAAAGTTAAGCTAAAGCCTGGTGCTGCAACGGTCAGTTGATTATTGAGTGAAAAATAAGCTGTGTGAACGCAGGGTGACCCTGGGTTGCGTCCTCTGTTTAGTGAATTCACTCAGACAAAGCTTCAGGACATGAATCAGTCTATCCAGTCCTGTCCTGTCTCTACTGTTAACCGTTACTTATAATCTTAACCTCTGGTACACACACCTCGGCTAATCAAATGTTTCACTTAACCTGTTGCTCTGTCTTCACTCACAGTAAAAAAAAAACTTAAAAAGAAATCTAGGGTTGTAAATTGTGTAAAATATGCCATAAATATGCAACGTTGAACAAGCGAATAACTAAAGCCATGCCGCCCTGAGGCTGGGAGACTGCTGGTACCAAAACCTGCTCGGAAACACTTCAAAGGAGAAAGTCCAGTCTCAGATAAAGAGATTTATAGATGCTTTGGTGAAAGAACAAGCAGAAAAATTGTCCAAAAAACTGTGCTTAGAATGTATGCTAATGCTATCAGATTTTCTTTGCTTTCTATGTTTCATGCATTTTTGTTGCCATGGTAACTCTTTGTTGCTATAGGACTCTGTTGTCTTGTTAACTTTGTGGACATGTTTTTGTTTCTGTGGTCACAAAAACTTTTTGTTGCCATGGTAACTCTTTGCTACCATAGTAACCCTGTTGATGTGCTACCTCTTTGTTACTATGGCTATCACAGTAAACTTTTGTTGCCGTGGTACCTCTGCAGTCAAAATAACTTTTTTGTTGCCATGGTAAGTCTTTGTTTCCATGGTAAGTCTTTGTTTCCATGGTAAATTTTAAGTTGTCATGCTAACTCTTTCATGCCATGGTAACTTTTTGTAAACTCTCTGTTGCCATGGCAGCTGATTGTTGCCATTCTAACTCTGTTGCCTTGATAACTCTGTTGCCATGGCAACTCTCTCAACTTTCATCTCTCTCAACTTTGTTACCCTGATAATACTCACTAGCTTAAACATTGAACACTAACAAGCCTCTGTTTTTTTAGTTTTCAGAAACATTTTTGCTGACATTATTTTCTTAAATTCCTTTTTAAAATTGCTTTGAAGTTTGAAGTAAAGCACGAGAGTTTTACTATACCGACAACAAGGTTAGGTGTCATGCTGGTCCAGTTACAAATGTAGGCAAACATGGTACATTGTTTTTTTTTTCTTGAACAGAAAAGTAAGTTGATCCCTGTAGTTACCTGGCCAGGGTCATCACCATGACAAAAGAGCACGGTCATACCGTCATGACCTAGATCAGGAATGACAAACACATTCTCTGAAGGAAAAAAAAGAAAGCCCAAACACACACACACACACACACACACACACACACACACACACGCGCACACACATAAACAATTCTGAACATTAATGTAATGAGTCAAATGAAGGCTGTAATGAATGAGAGAAACAGAACACCACATAAATGGCACACAGTGACTGCTGCCTTCATACAAACCACAGATGGCACATCATGCAAACATCCCAGCACATTCTTGGTCAGGCGTTCGGCCTCGTCTGAAATCCGAAGGCTGAACCGTCCCGCTGTGTGAATCCTCCTTCTTTCCGGCTTTGTGGAGTTTTTCAGTGCCTCAAGCAGACCTGCTGATGTGGTTTCTGACGTGCTGTTAAAATGATAAACGTGGGCAAAAAAGTTATGAAGCCCAGTGGTAGCATGAAACCACAATCTCAGAATATATTCGACCCAACACAGGTACTTTCAATCTTTTAATCCAAATATTTATTAAAGATTCATGACTTTCAAAAGGATCTAAGTGTAATATCAGCTTGTTCTGATGATCTAGTACCCAAGGATTAACTGAATAAACTCTAGCTTTAGAACATAATGCAGCACTGCTGGGTAGAACGTTCCACTGCTCCAAAACAACAACACCAACAGGTCCCAAACCCCGACTACATTTGGTGTACATTTCCTTTTCGTCTAAACCGTAGCTTTAACTTTGATGACTCCTGACAAGTTAATGATGCCGTGTGTTACTAATGAAGGTACAGAACTGAAGGAAAAAGAGAAACAGATACCCAGAGCTGTAGAATTATCTCAAGGCTTTACGTTAGTGACATTTTGAGACGTTTTAATTTCCACTGTAAAGCGTTACCCAGCCCTGTGCCGTCTCTGAATGAGGATTTATCGAGTTAACGGCAAGTTAAAAAGAAGTTTCGACTCAAGCGGTCCTTTTCATGATGAACAGGAGATGACAGAAGGTCTGTGTTAGGGGTCGAGGGTGGATGGTTCTCTTTGGATTCTGACAGCGTGGAATGACGGGCTGTAAATACTCAAGAGATAGTCGAAGCGATAATCTAGACTGGCCTCATGGTTTATATTACTTCCATCACCTGTTCTTCAGTTTTTCTTTTAAAAATCACCTTATACTAAAGAATGTATTTACTCTTAAAGTACATACACACACATCATTAATTTACTTAGTGAATCTGGAACAACTCTGAAATCATGCAAAAATACACTAATCGCAATTAAAAATCCAGCTGGAATATCTCTCAGCTACTAAAAATAAATCAGTCAATAAATTAGATGGTAATACTCAGATGCTAAAAACAAATTACACAAGAATACTCAGAGATACTCAGAACATGCTTGCGCTCAGTGAACATTAGCTGATGATTCTGAATGATAGGAAGTCCCACTGTGTTCTAAACCACATCAGCAGGTCTGTGAAAAACATTTTGGGTGAAACAGATTTCCATTTTGTGCTACTGACAATAAAATTGTTTCTTTCCTGCTGTTTTATTTTTAAATCCAATGCCGGAATAATGAAACATAGATATCAGCCTCAGAGACAAATTTTTATCTGAGATAAGACTGATCTAAACACACACACACACACATACACTTCACTATTTCACTTATAATGAAGGTGTTCCCTTTTTGTAAGAGGGAGTTTCTCATTTTTTTAATTGATAAGTGTAATTATTTTTTTTTCTTTCATTTTCTTTTTTATGTTTATTCATAATATTATTATTTTTATTGTTATTTTTTCCAGACTAGGGTGTAGCACTTAAAAGTATAAATACTGTCTTATAAGCACCTGAAAGAAACATCAGGGTTGTCGTCATTATTAAAATATTTGTTTGTGATTTTGTATTTTACTGGAAATTCACATTGACTTTAATTCCAGCTATTCAGTGCCGTGTTACATTACTAGACTACAAGGGGCGGAGCTTAAATTGACCACATCCCTGTGAAAACACAAAATACTGTGTATTTACACACTTTAATAAGTTAGTTAGTTAGTTAGTTCGTAAAGTAACTAATAAGTTAGTTACTTTAGCTAAATTAGCCCCACTAACTAGTGAGCTTTGCTAATGTAAACAGAAGTTTGCAAACTAACCTTATGTTTAAGTTGTATATTTTATGATCAACAAATTCTCTAGGATTCTTGCAAGCTAGTTCAAGCAATATAATGTGTTTATGATAATATGTATTCATGCTAGTGCTAACTGCTAACTGCCATTTTATAGAAGCAAGCCGATGCAAATTTATGTGACATTATCACATTTTTGTGACTGGCCCATTAAATGAATTTAAGCCCCGCCCCTTTGATAATTGTGAAATGCCTACCATTCTGTAATTATTTCCATTGTATCACTGTAATTCATTGTGTTGTTGTTGTTGTTGTTGTTTAGGAGCAAAAACATTGTTGTTTTAGGTTTTTTAACCTTCATCAAGAATGTTACATTTTTCCTTCAGTATGCGGATTTTCATGAAATTTCTACCAGAGGCGGGGCTTTGGACAAGGAAGACTCCATTAGATTTTGGAGATGATCAGGATCAGATTCTGGATTCAGGACTTTTGAAAGGATTCTTTAACATTGTGAGATTGAATGATTTTGGAAAAGTGGTAATGAAGCAAGTCCAGCAGGGTGTGTTGTGTACTTTTTTCCTCCCAGCTTGGCCGAGGTTTGTACTCTCTGAGTCCTGAAAAAAAAAAGCTTTCTGCCCAAGGCTTGTCTGTAGATGGATAGATGGCACGTTGATCTTGTTTTTACAAATAAGAGACAACAATCATCATTTTCAACCTTGCACTTATTTGAGAAGCATGATGTAGATCAAGCGACAAATGTAAGTGAGGAGATACCAGGTGGCTTGTGGGTAATTCATCCTGGAAGTGTTCTGAAGGGGAAAATAAATTGCAAAAAAAAAAAAAAAAAAACAATTCTGACTGTTCCTTGTATTTACTTCTGTGTACACTGTATCATATAAATGTGAATTTGCTAGAGTTCTTGAATAAAATGCTCAAGAGACAAGAAAATATATTTATTTGACTTCCAACACCATATCCAAATGTCATGACTGTTTTTTTATTGGACGTCAGCACAGGGGCGTGGACTAAGGTCTGAAGGTGAACTGTGTATTAGAAGAGATTTGGATGAAAATAACGATTATGTTCACCTTATGTACTTAATTTGTAGTACAGATTAGTTACTGAGACAACTGAGGGAAAAAAAAGAACGCTTCCTAACTAGGGTCGCGGGGAGGCTGGCGTCTATCTTAGTTGACTCTGGGCGAAGGTGGGGTACACTCAGGACAGCTTGCTAGACCATTGCAGGGTCAACACACACACACACGACCATTCACACTCACTCTCACACCTAGCGGTGATTTGGAACAACCACTTAGCCTACTGTGCATGTTTTTGGACTGAGGGAGGAAACTGGGGTACCCAGAGGAAACGCACCTAAGCATGGGGAGGACATGTAAAGTCCACACAGTAATAAATAAATGAATAAATATTAATAATAATAATAATAATAATAATAATGATGATATTAATAATGATAATACTAATAATAATAATGATATTAATAATAACAATAATAATAATAATAATAATAATAATAATAACAATAATAATAATAATAATTAGTAGTAGTAGCGGTAGTAGATGTAATAGTAATATTGACTCAAACAAAGACTGTTATTCGTTATGTATGATGTGCATGATTTATATATTATTATGGAATAATTGTGAATGTTTATAAAGTTTATTAGAGCACTGACTGTTTCATTTGTGAATTTGGTTTCCTGTGAAAAACATAAAAAACACACAAACAAACAACAACCAAAGAAAACCACTTCAAGCTAAATAACATGATGTGAGCATGTTAGCGGTCAGCTACAGGGTTCTAAATTGAAATCTATCCACTGAGGTGTTTTGTTACATAAGTGATAATAAGTGTTTATTGGGAAGAGATGCAGGAGTGTGAACTGGTGTAAGTGCTGAGCAAGAGGAATGTGAATCAGACTCGGGGGAATCGTTAATGAGGTGCGAGATGGAGAGAGAGACAACAGCAGGGTCAAGCGGACAGGTGGAGCGATTCGATTTTCACGTAGGTTAAATCCCAGTGTGAGAGGAAATTATACACACACTACACATGAAGTTATAAATGATCATGTAAATAAATTTAAATAGTTTTATTGCCACAAAGAAAATTCAGTGACAGAGTAATGATTAAATAAAGAAGGGCAAATCACGAGGTCCACGAGGTGTGAGCTTTACTGTAAAGCACACTGCTGTTGTTATCCCCCGTTCTTTACTAATAAGGTACCATTCACATTGCTCTGTAGGTCCCTGAGGGAATAACGTACACAAAGTGTGAACGCAGCGCTCTGGGGTGAAGAAGTTTACGAATCCCCGCTTGGGTTATAACACCAGGTTGACCTCTGGTTCTCACAGCTCTGCACTTCCCTCTTAGGGATTCTCGGCATTAAAAAGGTGTTGACATGGAGGACCTCAGAGTCTCTCTGTGATTCTCTAACCCAGGGTCAATTTCCCAGCATGCTCATGACGTGTGTGTGTGTGTATGTGTGTGTGTGTCTGTCTGAAAGAGAAATAGAGAAACAGTAATCTTTCACAAGTGTGGTACGTTCTGTCAATAAACATGGCTACTTACACTATGTTTACACTTAAAGCTCCATCACACTCGAAGCACCGTGTCCTGAAAATTTCGACGACTGCAGCCGGGGCTTTGTTAAAATGGAAAAATGTGCATTCTACATTCTTACTATGTCCACGCCAGCTTGTCATTGCGTCTAACGTTCCCATTAATTTCTTATCATGCACATATTCACATATTAATACATATTTACTTCATCATTACTACGACCATTCAGATCACCCCACATGCTTACCACGTTCTCATTGCGTCCATCCAGTCCTCATATATACCATGTGCTGCACTTTTTCATCCCTGCAAGTTTTCTTGCATGTTCAACAAGTAGGTTTTAGTTTCATTGGTACTATGTCAATGCCTTCATTACTACATCCTTATTAACTTCTTACCCTTAAAGTTAAAGTTCAACCACATCCTGTGCAGCCAAGCAGAGCAAACCACGTCCTTATCACTTCCTACTATGTTGTACAAATTCTTACTACTTCCACCCAATTTTCTCAGGATGTAGAGAAAATGTGGCCGAGTGCGATAATGGTTTAACTAATTTTAAAGTAGAGTTAGTGCTATGGTGCCAGATGTCTTGACACCAAAAACCCTTGCAAAATAAATCTTTTTTATTTTATTTTATCTTTTTAGGCAAAAGATATTGCTGGTATTCACACTGTGTAAAATAGACACTGATTGATCTAAATTACTTTTTATTAAACAACTTTCACACATTTATCAAGATAATTTCATCAAACGGCTATTAATATAATGTCATATAAAGGGAATACTGTGGTGTGCCTTAAATGTGTGTTTAATCCTTTTAATATACTTTCCTAACACTTTGGCAAAATTCTGCTGGCGGGTCTGATTGAGGATTCTCCCAGGACATGCTGTTATTTAATAAATTAGGTGATTTGAGGCTAGAACGTGGCACAACGTGTTTCTCTGCTCATCTGCAGCAATGTCATAATAATTTTTCATTAACGCTTTTCCCAGAAAATATCTGGGAATCTGCTGAAAATGATATTTGGTTTCTTAGGAGCACAAATGGCACAGTTTTTGCCACTGTAAGAAAAAGTTAACAGTATAGCGCACGAATTTCAAGTTTATTGATAGAGCCATTTATTGATAGAGCTATATTGTTAATACGCTCCACTGTTAACTCCCTAATATGCACATCATTCTCCATCATTACTAAATGAAACTCCTACTATAAAATTATACTACCATTATAAAAAAACAGTATCTATATGATGTATATATACATATATATATA
>JAQMYF010000021.1:12888158-12900651 GCA_030014195.1 Neosilurus mollespiculum
ACCCGCTGATAGTGGGGCTTGAACCCCCGACCTTGGGATCAGTAATCCAGCACCTTACCACCAGGCCACCACTGCCCGCTATAAGCATTCATATAGGAATAATAGGCTAATAATCATACACTGATAAACATGCACAGCTACAAAGTTATTGATTATTGGGTTGTGCTTTGACACTTGATCCTTACATCACGAAACCATGTCCTTCACACTTTTACAACATGTGAGGTAATAAATTGCTATGACAACACACCACCAGCCCCCACTCCAACCCCGGTCCACCTCCCCGTGTTCCCATGCCTCTGTATAGAAGTTAAGGATGATCTCATTTTGATATCTATAGTAACTAAATGAATGATGTCACCACAGGTTGCATTTCATTCAATCAGTTGCTTGTACAGAATAAACACGGCAGTGTTGTGTTAAAGAAAAGCTGTGATCATGACACACAACACCCTATAGACATGTAAAAAATGACTTGTGGCACTGGAACAAAGGTGTCGTGTGATGTTTGAGTGCACTTTCCAGATACATGAGTCAATTAGCTGAAATAAATATCCGGAAAATGGTACTGTAGTACCATAGAAAGGATTTCGTGTGTTCTTCAGTGAATTGCTCGAAGCCATAAAGCTGCTCCGCACATTTTCTTGTGGTTGGAAGCGGAGAATGCAGGCAACAAGACATTTCCAAAATGTAACGGTCGCTCACATAAGTCATGTGCAGACAGTAAATAAATTGAAAGCACTTAATTCTTCTTGTTTACCAGATTTTTTTATTAGGCTTTAATTTAAGGGCAACACATTCCTCAAATAGATGATTTCTTACAATGCTAAAGGAAATGGCTGAGATCATTAAAAACACTCCAAACTCAAAATATAGAATTATTGGCATCTATAAAAAATGTAAAAGTCTGCATTGTGCTTGTGGTGCCAGTATTTTTCGGGAATGTGAAACCAACATTAACAACAATAAAAAAAAGTCTTGGTGCTGTCAGAGGAGAAACACAAAGAATACGACAGACAGGTGTGGTTTCAAAACTTTACTTGCAATCAGTGGCATCACATTAATGCCTATTTATTACATAAATTAATTTCATTTTTAAAAATGTTTATGGGGCAGTGGTGGCACAGTGGGTAAGGCTATGTGTTACTCCTCCAATGGCTGCAGGTTCAAGCCCCAATACCAGCATGTTGCCATTGTTGGGCCCTTGAGCAAGGCCCTCAACCCTTAATTGCTCAGTTGTATAAAAGTGAGAAATGCAAGTCTCATCTTACATCATGCCATAAACGTGTAACGTGTTTATTAGGGTCATGGGGAGGCAGAAACCCCCCTCCTCCCACCCCATCTCAGCACACTAGACCAACGTAAGGCCAACACACACAACCATTCACACTCATTCCTAGAGGCAATCAAGAATATCCAATTCAGCTAATGTGCATGTCATTGGAATGTGAAAGGAAACTGGAGTACCAAGAGAAAACCCATGCATGCATGAGGGAAACATGCAAACTCCACACAGAAACACCCCCCACTGTGCACAGGGCTTGAAGCCAGGACATTCTTGCTGTGGGACGGAAGTGCTACCAATATGGGTGGCATAACATTCGTTCATTTATTCCTTTGGTAAAAGGCTTAATTCTTCTATGGTCATGAGAAGGCTAGCAGCCTAATGTGCATGTCTTCGGCAGTTATCTTTTTGATCTCTGAGCAAAGCTCTGAATTACGCATGGCATGAGTGGCATTGGATGATGCTGAAGGTTGGCACAAACAGAATAAACACAAGAGGTACTACTTTTTAGAGTCAGACAATCCACAGGAATGTTCGATGGAAAATACAGAACCCGGAAATGTCACACCTGTAGACACTGTATTGCAAGATGCACCAGAGAAAAATTCATGACAAAGTTATCAGAGCCTCTAAGAGTCATCGAACAGCATCAGGTCAGCACTGATCTGACTTGGTGCCAATAATTTTGCTTAACTTAAAAAAAAACACAAAGCAAACAATAGTAAAACGATCTGTAAAAGAATGATAACAAGGAGGCCTTCACTCTTTATCCTCATGCACCCAACACGCCTGCCAGGGATCTTCCGGGCATCTACATAAGAGACCTGCTGCATGGCCCACATAATACCTCCGATGTGGTGGGTAATGCGACACTGGATGTGAACCGTGTGAGACCAGTGTTGCTCACCCTGGAAAGTCACAGCCGATCCTCATTGCGGGACTGAGAAGCTGGTCTCTGTATATTGGCGAACTCACATTTGTCTCCTGTCTTCTTCAGGGTTTGGACATATTTCATTTTATGATGTTGGATTTTTAGGTTATCCTAGTTCAACTTGTACACGTCGATATTTGCCGTCGTTGATATTCACTGTACTTGGCATTGTGTTTAGGAGCCTGTAACAACTTCCTATGCGCAGCCATAGAACCCTGTGATTGCTTGACCCATCAACGTTTACCCTTGTACAGTTTAATTAAATTTAGTTGAGTTTTATTTGTATAGCACTCTTTACAGTTGACACTGTCGCAAATCATTTCATTGGGTCCATTTCTGTATACAACCCGTGACAGTGTTACATTAGCAAGCTAACTTAGCTAATGTTGACTGATATGGTTACATTATATAACATAAAAAATGTTCTTTAAACAAGAAGTTTAGTTAAATTTTTTTACTGTTTATTTAAATATTTATATATATATATATATATATATATATATAAGCCCCTAATTACACTGTCCAATTAAAGAAGGGCTTATTTAAAGACCCTGGGTGTTTATAAAGGAAATTTGTCACCTTAACCTTGCCCGAGTGCTGAACACATTAAAACCATGCCTTACCCAACCACAGTGTGCAGGTATCAGAGTGAAGTACCTACGCAGCCTTCCCTGGGTCCCACAGAAATCACAGATTCCACATGCGTGGTGCCCCATGGAACCACCCACCAACCTGTGCTCAGGCCCCTTTCCATATATGGTAAAGGACTCTGGCACACGTCTTTTGATTTGGCCTTATAGGGAAACCCTTATTTGGTTAATTAAAATATTGTCAATATGGCAGAGGTATCTTCTTCCTTTTTCATTCAGATTATCAATTAAACCAACAAATGTTTTAATTTCATGACCAATTTCCTTTAAGGCATAAATTAAAGTGTGCATGCAGGTATTTACAGTAACCACCAAGGACTTAGGGATATAAAGCTGCAGCTTGTCCTTTTAGGAAAGATATAGACATCCATAGACAAAACGGTTTATGTGCAGACTTTATTTCTTCCTATTCTAGCTAAACCATGTTATGAACAGTAATTATTAAAAAGGCATCCTGTATATATGTACACTGGGGTTACAGCTTGAAAATGCTGTTCGAATGCGTCTGCACTGAATAGTCCAGGATAGCAATTTTATCTGGTTTCTCTCATGTATGCAGGCAGTAGAAGGATGTAATTGCAGTGGGAGGTTTATGAGATAAGACAGGTGAACAAACAAGACAAAAACGTCAGTCAGGCACAGAATGCAGACAGCGCAAGATCCCAAATACCAAAAGAGCCAGAACCAAAACATAAACCAGTAACCAGATTAACAAACAGAATCAGAAGTTCGTTAAAGTCAGATACAGGTACACTGAGTGCTACTTCACAAAGAACCTGGCACGGTGGTAGGGTGGTAGATTACTGATCCGAAGGTCGGGGATACAAGCCCCACTATCACCAGGTTGTCACTGCTGTCCCCCCAGTGCAGTTAACTGGGTAATCAAAGACCAGGTGGTCTCTCTCACTGTCTGTGGTGAGAGGCATGTAAAAGAACCATTGCTGTCGTTTGTAAGGAGTCGGCCATTGGGTTGCCATCAGTGTGTGTCTGCCCTGCGATGGCCTGACGAGCTGTCCAGGGTGTATTCCGCCTTTGGCCAGAGTCGGCTCTGCATGACCCTGAGTAGGATTAAGCGCTTCAGAAAGTGAATGAATGAATGAATGAGTGGGGAAATGTATATACAGCCATGTTTGTAGTCTGCTAAGGTTCTTGGGAAATTGAGTCTGGGACAGAATCGGGTGGATGTGTGACATTTTCTTATTATCAATAACATTAGAATTATTTCTAAAAGTAACCAAGTGTAACTCAATATTTAACAATGTTTGTTGCCATTCGTAATAAATGTAATTACCTGCAGTTTAATATATGTTTGCTCAGGAGTGTTAGAGAAGTCAAACATGACACTGTTCTGTGTTAATGAATTTAAAACATCTCCATTTCCTGTGACAGAAAGCTAAGCGAAGCACCACTGAGAGTTTTGGGGTCGCAGGGATGATGGAGCCTCTCCCAGCCAACTCTGGGTGAAAGTTGGGTACACCTTGAACAGCTTGCCAGACCACTGCAAGGCAAGACACAAACAACCATTCACATTCACACCTTGGGGCAATCGAGAATATCCAGTTAGCCTAATGTGACTGTGGGAGGAAACCAGAGCACCCAGAGGAAACCCATGTAAGCACAAGGAGAATATTCAAGCTCCACACAGAGATGCCTGAGGCAGGGCCTGGAACCCTAACCAGGCCCTTCTTGCTGTGAGGCAGACATGCTAACACTGAGCCACATCCAGGTCATATTTTTAGCTCGTGCCCACAAAGTGGCTTGGGAACTATAGGAATGGATGCTGGCTCACTACTATGAGCGCTAGAATGAGTTTGTGTGTAAGTGACCTTAACCTACTTTTCAAGGTCACAGAGGTTAAAACAGTTTAAAACTGGAATACAACTGTCAATCAGATGACCCAGCCTCTCTGCAACGCTAGTAGGATTATGTGGTTCCACAAGTGATTGAATGAATGAATGATTTTTTTAGGTATGTTTATATAAAATGCCAGAATATCAGGCTTCTCCTGTGTGATGTTTTTCTCCTTCCTTTCAATTAGGAGGTTTTTTTTTTTTTTTTTTTGCAATTGACAGCTCTCTCAGTAGATGAAGTAAAGAACACTGTTAACAACGCTGTTCCCAGGGTATAGCACTGAAGGATAGGTTGCAGCTTGCAGCATGTGTATTAGAATGGGACAGGCTACTTGACAATGCACTGAGCCGTGCAAGCATGTGGGAGTCTGCTGGAGGCAGTAGCGTAGTTGTTTCATTGAGATCCTTCCAGGAATCTGCTTCAGAACAGGTCGAACAACGAACTAAATTTTTTTTTTCAGAGGCGAGTCATTCCTTCCACTGATCCTGAACCAGCCTGTTGTTATGCAACTCAAGCATACTGCAATAATATGTAAAAATACTAAATATATTTAGTATATGCCCCTCCAGGGCAGTGGTGGCCCGGTGGTAGGGTGCTGGATTACTGATCCCAAGGTCGGGGGTTCAAGCCCCACTATCTACGGGATGCCGCTGCTGTCACCCCAGTGCCGCTAACTGGGTTATAAAGGCCGGCCATGTCTCTCACTGTCTGTGGTGAGAGGAATGTAAAACAACCATTGCTGACTTTCATCAAGAGTAGGCTGTATGGCCATCAGCGTGTTTCTGCCCTGCGATGACCTGGCGAGCTGTCCAGGGTGTACTCTGCCCTCACCCAGAGTCGGCTGAGAAGGGCGTCAGCCTCCCAGCAACCCTAATTAGGATTAAGTGGTTCAGATGAATCATTGCGTGTAAGAGAGACCTACAGCAGAGTCAGATTGAGCATCCCAGATTAAATGTTCTAGTGCAGGAGGCACAGCAGCGCAGTGGTTAGCATGTCTGCCTCACAGCAAGAAGGTCTGGGTTTGATTCCTGGGCTCGGCGTGTTTCTGTGTGCAGTTTGCATGTTCTTCCCGTGCTTGCGTGGGTTTCCTCCGGGTACTCTGGTTTCCTTCCACAGTCCAAGAACATGCACAGTAGGCTAATTGGCTGTTCCAAATCGCCCCAAGGTGTGAGTATGTGTGAATGGCTGTGTGTGTGTTGGTCCTGCAACAGTCTGGCGACCTGCTCAGGGTGCACCCTGCCCTCGGCCAGAGTCGGCTGAGATGGGTGCCAGCCTCCCTTATTAGGCATAAGTGGCTCAGAAAATGAATGAATGCAGTTAAACATTGCTCATGTTAAAAAATGAGCTTTTTTTTCAGTTCTTTACTAAATATAGTAACATAATGTGCAACCCTGACAACAACAAATGGATTTATTTTGTATGATAATTTATATGAAGCTCCAGTGTAGTTAGTAGGCCTACACAGTGGCCCTGGTGTCTTCTTTCCACCATTTCCGTGTCATTTGGAGTATCTCCATAAGCCTATAGATTGTCCTTGGTTCACCTTGGGGCGTTGTGTTACAGGAGCGAGTGATGAAGCGAGTAAATTTATGTTAGGAATGGGGTTGTGGGCACAGTGACAATGTAATGAGGTTAAAACAGCGCCTGTCCTCTCTACCGCTCAGGGGCTTTAAACAGATTTCTGTTCCCGCAGCCGAGAGAATCGCTGCGTGTAAAGAGAGACCTACAGCAGAGTCAGATTGAGTATCCCAGATTAAGCACATGGTGAGGGTCATGTTCTGACAGTGGGGTGGGTAATTCATTTTTGATGTTAGATTTAATGAAGTCCAATCCAATCCACTTTTATTTATAAAGCACTGTTAAAAAACAACACCAGCTGATACAAAGTGCTTTACAGGGGATAAAAACAACTAAATACATACAAAAACAGGTAATTAAATTAATACACAAATATGAAACCATAAAACCAAAATAGATAAAACCCCTCAGGAGGTCCCAAAGGCCCCGGAGAAGAAACGTGTTTTTAAAATGGGGCCTGTCTCACCTAAAGGAGCAAGTCAGTCCACAAACTGTCAACAAAAATGCAGTTTTTACCCTTGAACTAGAGAAAAAAAATAACAAAATTGGTATCTATTTTTGTAATTGTCGACATCCCACATATCTACATGGCACTGCTTCCTAATCCAATTCTGCACTGATTATAAAATACTACTACTGACTTACTACTGAATAGTTTCACACCACAGTACTTTAGCAAACGTCTGAGTTTTATGCATTGCTTCAAACTTGTTTGTGCATTTATTTGTTAGGAGGATTACACAGAATGTTATGTGGTGAGTTGCATAAAATTTCTACCAGAGATGGGGATTTGAATAAGAAATTAGACTTTGGAGATGATCTGGATCAAAGGATCCAGGAAGTTTTTAAAGGATTCTTTTACATTATGAGATAGGATGATATCTTGGTGAAGGCTTGCGCTCTCTGAGTGCTCTTATTAGGCAACAGTTTTGAGGGCTTTAAGGGAATATTGGTTTGGGGGGATATATAGATGCAAATTGCTCATTGGGGACAAATGTATAAATTCACATAATAAATTATATACATTAATTCATTTTCTAAGCAACTTAATCCTAATAGGGTCGCGAGGAGGCTGGCACGCATCTCACCCGACTCTGGACAGCTCGCCAGGCCATCCCAGGGCAACACACACAACCATTCACACTCACTCTCACACCTAGGGGCGATTTGGAACAGCTAGTTAGTCTACTGTGCATGTTTTTGGACTGTGGGAGGAAACCAGAGTACCCAGAGGAAACCTCAAGCACAGGGAGAACATGCAAACTACAGAACTACACAGAAACGCCCCAAACCTGGGAACTGAGCCTGGGACCTTCTTGCTGTGAGGCGGACGTGCTAACCACTGCACCACCGTGCCGTCCTGAATTTATACATATAATACATACTATGGTACGTTAAAATGCACTTTCATATGATTAGGCCACATTCAGCAGCCTCTAAGCCTGACTTTGCTCAGGCACAGCTCATGTATTGCAGTAGCCACAGTTAAAGCCACATTTTGTGCAACGAACAACAATGTTAACAAGCTACAACTCTAACTGTAACTACTGTTTTATGCACTTCCTGTCCTTTGAAGTTAAAGTTTCCTTTTTCTCACTACACCTCTTAATCCCTAGCCATCAAATGCCGAAAACCTGAGGCTGGTGTTTAGTGTGTTACACAAAAACCTGCATACAAAAAAAACCTGGCAGAGTTCCAGGAAAATACCGCAATCACAATGTGCTCATGCTCCGTTTCAGTTCCACCCTGGACCCTGAAAGATCCTGGGTGTCATGGCTGCATTGTTCTCTTGTAATCCCACTGTGTGCCTTTATCCATAACCATACACAGTATGTCTCTATGTTTTCCAGAGTCAGTATTTTGCAGCATTCTGTGTTTCCTTATTTCAAAATAATGATTTATTTATTATAAAGGTAAGTTCCCAGAAATGACATTATGTGGATAAAATCCTAAATAAAATGGGGGCAACCATGATTCCCAAACCAGCAGTAAAAATGTGTGTGTGTGTGTGTGTGTGTGTGTGTGTGTTTGGGGGGGGTTGAGCTACACCTTCCCTTCCTCCACCTTCATGGCTGAAGTGTCCTTGAGCAAGGCACCAAACCCCCAACTGCTCTCTGTGCACTGCAATGTGTGGCAGAGTGTGTGTGCTCACTTTGGATGGGTTAAATGCAGAGACAAAATTTCCCTTGCTGGATTAATACAGTATATTAAAAAAATGAATAAATACTCCCTCTGGCTGCCATGTGTTAAAACCTGTCTGTCTGATGGTTTCCTGTGATTAAAAACAATTTATTTTTAATAGCATGATTCCACCCTGGCTTGGAGTTAAACATGTGTTTTATAACAGTCCATAAAAATACAGTTCGGTGAATAACAACTTTTATTCACCTTGTTCAGTCTTAGAGATAAAAGGAGCATTTTAAATATATTATTATCGTTACTCCTTTCATTCCTTTCATTCACTCATTTATATGCCCAAGTGCTTAATCCTTTTAGAGCCTATCTCAGCTGAAGGCAGATTACACCCTGAACATCTCACCAGACCACTGCAGGGCTAACACACATACAACCGTTTACATTCACACTCACACCTAAGGGCAAACTGGAACACCCAATTAACCTAATGTGCATATCTTTGAACTGTGGGAGGAAACCGGAGTACCCGGAGGAAACCCAGGCAAGCATCCTCATAGAAACTCCCTTGCCGGATTTGAACCCAGGACCTTCTTGCTTTAAGATAACCACTACGCCACCGTGCCGCTCCCTTTCATTTTAGTTGAATTATATTGTAACTATGATCATGGGGATACAGTAGATCTGATTAATTTCCCTCTTAACTGGAAATGTCTAGTTATAATCAATATCATTATCCAGAAAAAATAACCCATTTATGACGAGTTGCTGTAAGAGAACTCTGATATGGAGGGAAAAAACAGCTTTGCATGTATAATTAACTTATATACATTCAGGGTGCATGACAGTTCCATGAAGCATCAGGATGACTTTTTTATCTCCTCGAAGCTTCAGGATTGGTCAGTACATTGGAAAGATCTATGAGTTTGACCTGAAATGGGTGAAGGAATGTTTCTGTTGTCCTGTGAGGTCAGAACTGATCTGTTATTGGATCTGTTTTCTGATTTGAGAATAAAATAAAATGCCCCAAAGCAGAAGCGGCTTTTATTTGTCACATATATGTACATGACATCACACTGAAGTTCTATTCACAGATCTCACCTTGTTAGGAAGTTGGGATCAGAGCGCAGGATCAGCCATGATATGCTACGCCTGGAGCAGAGAGAATTAAGGGCCTTGCTCAAGGGCCCAATAACGATAGCTTAGTGGTTTTAAGACTTAAACCCTGACCTCCTGATCTGTAACCTGAAGCCTTGGTCATTGAGCCATCACTGCTTCAGTAGATAAGGTGTGTAGCTTTACCAACTATGGACGAATGTGGATTATGGAATATATACGCAACCAACAACTGTCTGTTTTTTGTTTGTTTGTTTGTTTTTGTTAAGAAAGCGTTTTGTCATTTATTGCTTTTCATAATGTCTCTATGCACATTACATATAAAACTGTCTATAACAGGACAAAGTGAAACAAAGGCTCTAAGTTTTTCTTACTGACCTGTGTCTTTTCTTTCTTTCTTTCTTTCTTTCTTTTTTTCTTTTTTTTTTTTTAGCCTGTTAGCAGGATTACGCAAAGACTACTGAATTGATTTTCACCATACTTGATGGAGGGATGGGGTATGAGCTTAGCAAACACCCATTACATTTTGGAGGTGATCCATGCATGGGATCTAAAAAAAAATCCAGAAATCATGATTGAATCCCCTGTCGTTAAAATGGTAAAATTTTGGAGCAGAGTCCGATCACAATCCAGATGCAGGAATTTATTAAAAGCTTTCAAACAGGCAAAAAAAAAAAAAAAAAAAAAAAAAATCTGTTAGCAGAATTATGCAAAAATTACTGATCTGATTTTTATCAACCTTGGTGGACGGCCTGGGCTTGGAAAGAAACCATAAAATTTTGGAGGTGATGCATGCATGGGATCATTTTGAAAAAACCTTCAATTTTTTAAAAGGTACAAAATGTTCATCCAGTGCCCAATAGGGGGAGACATTTCATTATAAAAATACTAGGTTAAAATAATCAGAATCAGAACATTATCATGCGGTCTTATTGACCACATGATAAGCAAAAATAAATAAATAATGTCACTTTATTGCTGACATTTTGTATCCATGATGTTTGCATGTGTACAGCAGATTGTTAACCTTCTTTTTCTTGCTCTTGTCTAAAATATATCCAACTCTGAGTTGCTTTTACCCCTGCCACAAAACTTTTATCAGTTTGTCTGTGATCAAAATCCTAATCACAGCCGTGCAAGGATTTTTACCAAATTTGGTGGGGACACAACCCAGTCCCAGTCCCAGAGATGATTTGATTTTGGAATGCCAAGGTTAAAGGTGAGGGTAACAAATTTTTGGAGATAGACATTCCCCATGTTAAAATTTAAATTCTGAGAAAAAGGTAACGTAAACCCATAAATGCAGTGAGAGACAGATAGAAAACCATATATAGTGGCACCTCGCAAGATGAGTTGAATTGGTTCCGGGACCCAGCTCGTAGAGCAAAATGCTCGTATTGCAAGGCGAATTTTCCCGTAGGAAGTAATGAAAAATCCATTAGTAAATGGCATCATCCCCTTCAGTTTTGAGTGACCTTGAAAGCTTAGAGAACTGTGGAGCTCTAATAACTTAGAATATTTAGGTCCATATGAATCATCATCAGCAGGAGTGAGGGGCTTCTAAGCTATGAAATCCCACCAGTAGTAGCACATCAGAAAACTGATGAGGTGTGAGCTGAAGACTCTCTACAGTGAACCTGTTCCAAGCACTTGTGGGATTTGTTACATACATCAACCAATAGGGGACTGAAGATCGTAATACACACCTTAGGTAAGTACACCTCACTGGACACTCATACATCAGGGGGCATCTGCTAGCCATTATGCAATAGCTAACATGCTCATATTTTATATAGATAAGCTTAAAGGAACATCTGAAAAGAACTCCCAGCACATGAATAAGAAAAGTATGATGATCCTCTGGACGTCTTGTGTCAGGTTATAATCCCGACTCCAAATTCAATAAAATCAATGGACTTTAATAGCTGAACATCACGAATCCCTCTGGTGGAGAGTCATTACAGTAAAAGCCTCCATAACCTTCACAAAAGGACAGTCTGGTTTTCTGAATCACATTTAGAGTCAAATTTCACCAGAATCCATCAGCTTACTCAAGACTACGGATGTCTCCGAATTCTTTACAGCTTTACAGCAACTTTCCTGATGCTCACCACTGCCTAAGAGGCCATCTTACATGGTGTGTGGCAACTGGAAGCACGGCACGACTCCTTGTTAGCGTCTTCTGGGCATGTAGCAATCCTCCAAAAGAGCCAGCGTATTGTTGAATGAAAGCTCTTGATTGGTGAGGGAAACCTATCACCTCTTACACTTTACACTCTTAAGTCAGATATCCTTCTCCTTGTAATCATGTCACCAGATGCCTATTTTCAAAATGAAAGCATAATAAATCTTACACAAAAAATAAATAAATCTTAACTACATTATTTCTAACCAAGTTGTAAATAGCCTTCTTATTTATATTAGGGAAATATGACACAGTCGATGTTATACTTTATCAAATATAATATTTTTCTAGGTGGCACAGTGGTTAGCACTTCCGCCTCACAGCAAGAAGGTCTGGGTTCGATTCTCGGGCTCAGGCGCTTCTGTGTGGAGTTTGCATATTCCTCGTGTGTTTGCGTGGGTTTCCTCCAGGTATTCTGGTTTCCTCCCACAGTTAAAACACATGCACAGTAGGCTAATTGGTTGTTCCAAATCACCGACAGGTGTGAGAGTGGGTGTGAGCGGTTGTGTGTGTGTTGGCCCTGCAATGGTCTGGCGAGCTGTCCAGGGTGTACTCCGTGTTCGCTCAGAGTCGGCGGAGATGGGCGCCAGCATCCCCGCGACCCTAATTAGGATTAGGCGGTTCAGAAAATGAATGAATGAATGAATATTCTTGGCCCTATGTGTTCATCTTCCCAGTTTTTGGATGGTATTGTTCATTTGACATTTTTTCAGGTGCTAAATTTCCTTTTTTTTTTTTTTTTTTTTTTTTTTTTTTTATTTTTT
>JAQMYF010000021.1:12900661-12923442 GCA_030014195.1 Neosilurus mollespiculum
CAAAACTGCCTGTGTCACACCCCCCCCCCCCTCATTCTTTAAAAAAGGTTTCTCTTTCAGGCACCTGATCCTTTGGTGAAACCTTTGGTTTTCGTAGTTCTTACAAACAGCTTTTTTTTGCCATCTGGATTCGAGTCATGATATCATTTTACAATAGCTGGCTTGCTTTGAAGTGATCTAATGTGGCACACCACAGCGCTGTGTCGTTCCTCTTTGAACATTTTGTGGGTTTCCTGTTGTTGTGATAAAAAGTCTGTTCGGTGGGATGAGGGCATTTATGGCTGCAGTATCTAAGATAACCACAGCGCAATGCCCATTATGGTCTGCCAGACATTTACTGTCTGTGAAATAAGACAAACTTATGCCAAATTTGCCGTTATTCTAAAGAGATGTTGCATAGGGGAAGTGAGGCTGTAATTAAACCTGTGTGCACCTTAAACTAGGGCTGGAGGCTATAAACCCTCTAATAGTAAAATTCTGGCTTTAAGATGCAGGACTTTTTCTCCAACACTTAGACCTAATGTAAGAGCAACATTCGGGGCAATATTACATTTGTGTTTTGATTCTGTTAGGTAAAATACTGGACTGGAGGGATGAACTAGAGATGCTGTTACCACTCTGAAGTAATCACTATTTCAGTTGTACCACAACAATTCCTAATTATTACCTAATGATAATTACTGATACCCATGACGCCAATTCCCATGAGACTTTTTTCCACATTTTTGGCCCGTACATGATGTTACAGGGTTGAATGTTAGACGTTGACATGGTGTGAAATAATGAGGTTAGTGCACGTTTTCCCTCTGGGCTGTTTGAGCTGGCTATTGCAAGGTTTTTGCAGATTTTTTTCTTTTTTGGGCACACTAGTGCATCACGGCATGCTGGGCCTACTGATTAGCTGGCCTTTCCCCAATGCACAGCAGTATCTCCACCCATCATGGTCTGCCTCCCATCATACTAAGTGTGAAGCTTTCAGGTGTCTGATTCAGAACATTAGGAATCATACTATCAGGCTCCCCGGTGTCTGAAATGAAAAATAAAGGTCTTAAAAAGTCTACACCTTTAATATGTATGTCCTTTAAGGTAATGTAGTTGTTGCACAGACACCACTGCACTCTCTCTTCTTCATGACCTGGACCCAGTGGCAAGCATGTTATGATGACTGGAAGTAAATCAGATACAGTGGAAAACCATATATGCTGACTGGTTATCTGCAATGCCTTCCCAGCTCTCCCAGGTTATACGTTGAGAAGTTTACCAAAGTCTAAAATTAGAAGTTATTAATATCTATATAAACAGATCCAGAATGAATCGTAGACAGTAGAATGTAAATGTAGTTCAGAATGTAAATGTATAACAGTGGATGTTGTTGCTGGAGGAGTTGTACAGTTTAATGGCCACGGGTAGGAATGATCTCCACTGAACGACACAGGAAATCATTCCTACCTGTGGCCATTAAACTGTACAACGCCTCCATATAGCAACAACATCAATCGTTAGGTCTATGTAAACCTAAAGGTTGATGTGGACCTGAAGGTTGGTTTGGTTCTGAAGGTTGGTGTGGACCTGAAGGTTGATGTGTACCTTAAAGTTAGCGTGGACCTAAAGGTTGATGTGGACCTGAAGGTTGGTTTGGTTCTGAAGGTTGGTGTGGACCTGAAGATTGATGTGGACCTCAAAGTTAGCGTGGACCTAAAGGTTGATGTGGACCTGAAGGTTGGTTTGGTCCTGAAGGTTGGTGTGGAACTGAAGGTTGGTGTGAAACTTAAAGTTGATACGGACAAGAAAATTGTTGTGGACCTGAAGGATAATGTGGACCTGAAGTTTGGTGTGGACCTGAAGGTTAGTGTGGACCTGAAGGTTAGTGGACCTAAAGGTCAGTGTGGACCCTAAGGTTGATGTGAACCTGAAGGTTAGTGTAGACCTGAAGGTTGGTGTGGATCTGAAGATTAGTGTAGATATGAAGGTTGGTGTAAACTTGAAGGTCGGTAAGGACCTGAAGGTATTTTTTTAAATAATATTTTGTTTTAAAAATATACTCCAGATTTTAAGTATTTTTACATTTTCCAGAGTTAACTGAAGCCTAACAACCTGTTCTTTCCAAGAATGTTTCACAAAAGTCCACCATCATGACAGATCTGTTGCAGTGGAGTCTAAGCTCTTCTTTGTCTAATGCACTTTTATTCACGTCCAAGAAAAGAGCTCAGACCAAATATATGCAATGCTGAAATTGTCCAGATGCTCCAGAGCCTCTATCCAGAGTCACAGGAAACCAACAATTAGATCCAGCAAAAGATTATCTTTGATATACAATGTATGTACATGAGTCTTGATTGGAATATGGGTGTCTACCATAATAAAAAGTTATTAAATAAAAAAACTCTGTGAAACCTCTAAAGACTGGACACAGAAAGAAACTACATGACTTTTTTAAAATCCAGTCTGTTTTCTGAGCATATCTTAATGACAGCTATTGACAACAATAATGACACATGAATAATCTGGGATATCCTTTTTATTCATTTATGTTTATGGCTTTTGGCAGAAGCCCTTATACAAGAGTGACTTACATTTTATCCCATTTGTACACCTAAGCAGATAATGTTGGGCTCAAGGGTTCAACAGTGACAATTTGGGGGGGACTGAGGCCTGAACCTCTGACCTTCTGTTCAATAAGTCAGAGCCTTAACTACTACCCATTACTCTGTGAGACACATTTCTATCTTGATTGGCATGGTATTCTAAGCTGATTGTCAACCTTAGATCAATATCAGATGAACATCAGCAGTTGTGTTTTGGTTTTTGTTCTTCTCTTTAAGAAGCTTTAGATTAAATTCCCTTTCCTGCTCAGTGGCAGATTTGTGTATGAGGCGTGGCTGTGCACATTTCTCTTTGTCAAGTATACACAGAGCAATGGTCGGGGGCCAAGCACTACTTTACACATACACTACAGCACATGAATAAAGCAGTTTCTTTTTATTATTGATTACTTTTTTAAAATCAACATTTAAGATCATTCATAAATTCCTCTTCCTCTACCTACACAGTTTCACCAGTCTCAGCTTCTTCACTGTAACCTCTGTCACACAGGGACATGTGGCTCCAGTCTTTGACTTACTGCTTTGGCCACATACTTATTTTCAATAATAATTATACTAATAACAATAATCAGGCAGTATTGTGGCGCAGTGATTGGCACATTCGCCTCACAGAAAGAAGGCCCGGGTTCGATTCCTGGGCTCGGGGCATTTCTGTGTGGAGTTTGCTTCTTCTCCCTGTGCTTGCGTGGGTTTGCTCCGGGTACTCCAGTTTCCTCCCACGATAGTAATAATAATAATAATAATAATTTTTACCAGGAAACATTTTATTCAGAAAAAGAAGGACTGAGTTTCTCTCTCTTTTAGTTTCTTTTTTATTTTGAAGAATTTAGTGCATTCTGTTTCCTGAGGTTTTTTTTTTTTTTTTTCCCCCCACAGGGATTTGATGCCATTTACAGGTCATGAAGTAAACATCCATTTTCACTTTTAAAAAAACAATGCAAAGACATCATTAAAACCCAACTAAAGATAAAGACCAAACTTTACAGTGATTCCATTCTTTTTTGAAGTTTGAAACTTTAGTGATGGTGTAACTGCCCGTCTCGACTCTGAGGATCGTCTGTGTTGTGCTTGAAGCTTTACTTCCACCTACAGTTCAGCACTAGTATTGCAGTAATCACCATAAAACTGGATTAGTTGTAAATGTTTTCATGTTTATTACTGACAGGTGAGTTCAGTGCTTCACATACACTTCACTAAAAGATATCACTTCTCAACACAGTTATGGTATTTTATTTTTAAATTGTAATTGTTTTTAACCTTTATTTAGTTTATCATAAAAATCTAATTAGTTTACTTTAGTTATTTTAGTTTAGTGTTAGTTCTAGTTTTTTACACTTCCCAGCAAAAGCGTTGCTCACTCTAATATTTTACTGGAGCACCTTTAGCCTTGATTGCAGCATGTACATATCATGGCATTGTTTCAACAAAATTAAGCAGCATCCAAAATTATTTGCTATTTTAACATGATAAACAACATGCCGGTTAGCTGTTTTGCTCCAGGATGCACAAACCGTTTAGTTAAAGGTTCGGTTATCCACTTTTACCACTATTTATTCTAGAGCGGTTTCATCAGTGGTCCAGACAGGCTGATGTTTCCTGTGAAAACCTGAATGCAGCTGAAGTGATAGTTATTATATCCATCCAAAGATTTGTAGCCTTTCCAGGGTTGTAGCAAGCTTTTCAAAAGTGTTGGGGATGTGTTTCTCAGGCATTAGCTTCAAACTGACTCTTAATGGCCTTTTGTTATATATTAAAATTTCTGTCAATGTAATGTGTTATAGAATATATTATAATTTTTTTAAATTTAAACTAATTTACATTAATTCATCAACTCTTTCTGCTTTCTTTACATGCTACAAACTCTTCAGCAATCTTTCTTTTGTTCACCCTGTCCAGCTTGTCTTTTATGTACATGGCACACAGCAACATTGTTGAGGCGGGTTTGGGTCATGGTGCTGCGTAGCCAGGTTTTCAGCACACAGGCACAACTAAGAGAAGTCAGGCGAGGCCACGAACCTCTGGGGTCATCCCTTGAAGGACAGCAACAATGTCGGTAATAGACAGAAAGCTGTACTTCAGTCTAAACAAAGCAAGCAGAGCTTTGAGAATGTCTGGGTTGATTTCTGGATAGTGTTGGACAACGTCATGTACCTGTGCATTTGGGAGAACATGTTCCAGTTGTCTCAACATTTGCATTCCTTCCTGCTCAAATCTTTCTCTAAACTGCAGGTCAGCAACATGCAGAACTTTATAGAATTCAGTCCTGTAGTGCTGAGGTGGGATAGTTACAAACTGTAACTAAAAAGGTTATTTTAACCCTAAATTTATTGCATTGCTCACCTGTGAACCCTTCTGTGCTCTCTCTGCTAAAGAAGCAGGATGCATTGGGAAAGAAAAGCCTCAAAACTAAAGTAATGCACAAAAACATAACAGAAATTACAGCTGTAGCACAAGCAAACATCAGTGAATAATAATAGGCAATATCATAAAAACTTAATCAAAATTTAATCAAAATATAGCCCTCGCCCAGAGTCGGCTGAGATGGGCGCCAGCCTCCCCGCGACCCTAATTAGGATTAAGCGGTTCAGAAAATGAATGAATGAATAATCAAAATATACTAGTGTTGTTAAAGGTCAACATTTTACCACTCTTAACTTGCAACTTCACTTACAGGATTTCTTTGGAAAAAAGTGTCAATCTTCTCCCTCGTTTTTCTTTTCTGCATCTTAATATTGTCATATGAAAAAAAGGACAGTGGTGAGCTTGATAGTGACATGGGTCTGACAGGACTGTGACTGCTCAATTTTACTCACTTGAATGTCCACAAAAACAATATTTAGGCTTCAAATAAGCCACTTTAGGGTTAAAATCTACCTATGTGTGAATTATAAACCTAGCTAGTTAGCGCGCCCTCAGCATGAATTGAACGATAAACTAACACAGAAGGAGAGGTGGGACTTAAGGCAGAACAGCTAATCATCATCTGTCACACTCAATGCCGCTGTCATGTCTCAAGAAAAATAAGGTAGGGAGCGGGAGAGGATGCAGCCACAGCGCAGACACAGAGCAGAGGATCCAAAAAACTGAACGACTGTTGCAAGGCGTTTGTGCAATACTGTGGAAAAAGTGTGGGTGTTGAACCCTCTGAACAGGCAAAGTGTGGGTGTTAAAACACCCACTTCCCCCACGGGTGCGACACCCTTGAGCCTTTCAGTGATCCATGTGTGTAAAGTCCAGGGTGTTGTATCAGATAGGGTAATTGTAATTATCCACCAAGTTTTCATTCAGTATCTTACTTAGACTACTCTCTTTCAGTTTTTTTTTTTTAATGGAGGTATGGATCAGGAGGCTTCTCTCCAGCAGCAACCGGTTTGTCATGATATCCTTTCAAAACAACTGTATCCAAGTTTGTTGATGTGTTTTGAGTTTGTTGTTGAATTTTTGCCATTGTGCTTCTTTGCCTTGCAACTATGCATGCACATAAAACGTGAATCAAAACCACAAGAGTAGATGGGTTTATAGGGTTACGGTCAGGACTCTGGGGTGCCAATACATATGTGAAAATGATTCCTCGTGCTCCCTGAACCACTCTTTCATTATTTGAGTCCCCATTTTATATCCGTGTCATCAGGGAAGAAAAAGTACCTTGATGTGATAACCTGCTCATTCAGTACATTCAGATCATCAGCTGACTTCATTTTATTGCCACATTAATGTTGCTGAGCCTCGACCGGACCAACTGAAGTAACCCCATATCCTTACACTGCCTCTAGAAGCTTGTATGTTAGACAATAGGCATAATGGGTACTTGGTCACTTCATCCAGCTCGCTTATTACCCTGACATACTCATTGCTCTAGAACAGGGACAATCTGGACAAATAAAGCACTGCTTTATGCGAGCTACATGAAGCACTCACACAGCACCAGAGTCAGCACCGGGATGCTGCACTTATTGTGGCGGGGGAGTTTACCAGTGCCAACCTTAAATGTGAAGCGCCAAACTTTTATCAGCATATCAGCTGCCCCACCAGGGGTGAAAGGACACTAGACCACTGCTACAGATGACATCAACATGTTTACGGAAGAGGTTGTGGGATTCATCTGGAAACTAGTGGATGACACAGTTCAGAAGATTATCATCAGAACGTTTCCTAATCAGAAGCTGTGGGTGGATAAATCCATCCGCGATGCTGAGATCCCATTCCGCTGCGTATAACACGGGGCTCGCCAGTGCAAACATGGACGAGTACAAGACCGCATCATACAATCTGCGCAGAGTGGTGAAGGAGGCGAAGCAGCGCTATACAGAAACTAGAGTCACAATTTCAACAGAGTGGCTCTAGAAGTCTGTGGCAGGGATTACGAACTATGACGGACTACAAAACTTCCAGATTGGTGAATGGAGACGCTTCTCTGGCAGACGAGCTAAACACCTGTTATGCTCGCTTCGATGCTGCAGCTCACAGCACTAATAGCGTTAGTAGTGCTAACATAGCTATGGGCAGCACACTTCTGGAGCACACCAGAGAGGCTAACTCGTTCATCATCTCGGAGCACGACGTGAGAAAGGCATTCAGAAGAGTGAACACAAGAAAGGCAGCAGGACCAGATGGCATCACGGGTCGGGTCCTGAAGACCTGTGCCGACCAGCTTGCTCCAGTGTTCGCTATGATATTCAACCTCTCCCTGGATCAGTCTATAATCCCGACGTGCTTCAAACAGTCCATCATTGTTCCGGTCCCGAAGAAACCTCAGCCCGCCTGCCTGAACGACTACCGCCCAGTGGCCCTCACCTCGGTAGTGACGAAGTGCTTTGAAGGGCTAGTTAGAGACTTCATCACCTCTTCCCTACTGGCTACCCTGGACCTGCTACAGTTTGTGTACCCTCCCAACCGATCTACTGAGGACACCATCTCACACCTCCATCATACAGCCTTGAATCATCTGGACAGCGGAAAGGGGACTTATGTAAAAATGCTGTTTGTTGACTACAGTTTAGCATTTAACACCATAATTCCCTCCATACTCACCACTAAGTTGGAGATCCTGGGCCTCAGCCCATCTCTGTGTCGCTGGATTTCCAACTTCCTGACAGACAGACCACAGGCAGTACGGTTGGGCAACCATGTCTCACCTCACTCACCTTCAGCACTGGAGCCCCCCAGGGCTGTGTTCTGAGCCCCCTGCTGTACTCTTTTTAAACCTATGACTGTGTGGCCACTTCCAGCTCCACCAACATCATTAAGTTTGCGGACGACACTGTGGTGGTGGGCCTGATCTCTAACAACGACGAGACGGCCTACCTAGAGGAGGTTAGAAACCTGGAATTATGGTGCCAGGTCAACAATCTCCTCCTGAACGCCAGCAAGACTAAGTAGCTGATAGTGGACTTCAGCACAAAGCAGGAGTGGAATTACCGGCCCCTGATCATCAACGGGACCCCAGTGGAGAGAGTGGACAGTTTCCGGTACTTCACCCTTCACATCAGAAGGCCCGGCAGCGTCTCTATCATCTCAGACGCCTGAAGGACTTTAAACTGCCCACAAGGGTGCTAAATACTTTCTACACCTGCACCATTGAGAGCATCCTGACGGGAAGTATCATGGCCTGGTTTGGAAACAGGACAAAACCAGACAGGGGAGCTCTCCAGAGGGTGGTGCGATCAGAAGAGCATACCATCCGTATCGAGATTCCTGACCTGGACACTATATACAGCAAGCGGTGCTGGACCAAAGCCAGAAAGATAATGAAGGACCTCAGCGATCATAACAATGGACTCTTCTCTCTGTTGCGGTCAGGGAAACATTGAGGAGCGAATGAGGAGGAGCTTCTTCTCGCAGTCCATTCGGGCCCTCAACCAGAACACCTAGTACCTGGACCTTGTAGACCTACTCTACACATGAACATTACATTCCACCTCAGCTGATTGTTGCACACACAATTTGCACTCCCTGTATACCTTGCACTACTCTGCGCACACAACAACCTCACACTCACTGGACATCTTGTGCGCATACTGCACTGACACTTTACATACTGTATTACTTATAAAATCGTCATTACATTTATATTTTACTTTATATATTGTTATAGTTTTTATTTTATTTTATATTTTATATTTGATTTTATATTTTACATTTTTATATTCATATTTGCCCTTTAACTATTGACGTCCATCATATAGTTATAGTTATTGTTATAGTTATTGTTTTTTTTCTTATTGATATTGATAGTTTTTATTCTTCATATTTTAGGACAGTCATAACAAGTATTTCACTACATATTGTACTGTGTATGATTTTGTACGTGACAAATAAATTTTAATTTGAATTTTTAATAAGATCACATGACCTTTTTCCATCGCTCCAGAGTCCGATCTTTATGTTTCCTTCAAACTGATTACTCTCACTAATAAGTGGTTTCACTTCACATTGTGTGCGTTCTACTCTTGATGGTTTACGATCAGATTTCACTAAAATTTTAAGTGATCTCTGATCATGATTATTCAAGAAGTTTTTCTGACCACATTTCCTCCTTGAAGATGACAGTTCACTCTGCTTCTTCCGGGTTTTAATAAGTGTTGGGCAATTCTTAACCCAATTTTAGAATATTCAATATTCTTAGTTATTTTTTTTGCTTGATGCAGAACAAAAATTTTATCCTTAATAAGTAAATAAATTTAGCAAGTGAATAAGTAAAACATCAGAAACAAAGGATCACAAGGATGGTTTCAAATTGTTACATTTTTTTTTTTTTTACGGACTGCTCACCAGGATCAACATCCACTGAAGCAGAACCCTGGATCTCACATTTAGAACCTAGCAGTAGGGCCTCCACTCATGCCCCCAGGTTCCATTAACCTCGTCTGATCCGGGACACTGATCCTCGAGCAACACTGGGCATTTCAGACACACTCAATTAATTTCAGACACACACAAAACATTTAAAATACAACCTGCACTGAAACTGGTGTTATTCTTAAGTGACTTAGAATGTTCATTTTTATACTAAATTTAAAAATGTGCAATGTATTGTTCTCTAATTTGGACTAAATGTGCATGCATGTGAAGTCTATTGTTAATATAATGTTGTGTAGACCATAGTTGGGGAGGATGCGTCTGACGCTTGTCCCTCTGGAATATCTGTTTGTGGGTGTGAATAAATCTGTGTGGAGCTCAAAGATGTGTTCTCTCCAAAAAAAATGCACACATGTGCAATTATTTGTGCCAGTTTTGAAAGAATTGGTCCATCAACATAAAAGTGTTATCAATTATTAAATAAGCCATGGTTACCAGTGAACATAACCGATCAAGCATGAAGTGATTATTTGCATGATGCAGTGTAAATTAATTTTTAAAAATATTTTAAAAAATATTTAAAAATTATGGATTGGAAAAACTGAAAAAGAAAAAAAGAAAAGAAAAAGAAATAGTAGCAATTTTGCACACACAGATATGTGCATTAGAGTGCTCTTTCATGTTTGTAGATTTTGTTTGCAGCTAAAAACAAATTCCAGATAAGAAAATCTTGGTGAATGACAGAAAGGTTCTTCAGTGAGACTTAAAAATTCATTTGTTCGTAAGAATGGTTCATGAATGAGACCCATCTCTGAGGCTGCACTGGTGGGTGTTTAAGAAATGAGAAGTTAGGCCCTTGTCACATATTAATGATTTGCATAACTTATTTGATGTACGACAAATTTCTATAAACTAATACAAGCTTTTGCCTATTTACTTATTTGCAGGCAGTGTACATTACTGCTAACTTCTGGTGGTCTAGCAACCACAATGCAAATCAAGGGGTGCATCTTTTGTCAAAACTTTGTACACAATTACTTTTGACTGGTATTTATGTTTATAAGAACAACTTTACTCATTATACCAGTATACTCGCAAGGTGAAATCACCGAACTTTTTGTTTTGTTTTATGAACACATGTACTTAAAAAGTGTTATTTATAAATGTATATGATTTTATATCTATACATTTAGTATTTAATTTATATTATCTGGGTTTAAATCAATGAAATAACATCAGATATGTTGGATATTGCCCGGGTTCTTGATTTGGGTCATTCCCATAGAAATGCATATTTTATGTCCCACTGTTTATATACCCAATTATTTTCAAAAATATGTTAAACTGGATTTGCCCAGATCTGTTCTGATATAAAAGTACATTCACGTGTTGACAATTTAAGCTGTATGTACAAAGTCAAAAAATTCATAAATTTTAGCTTAAATTTCGAGCATATGAAGTAATGTCCCCATGAACTATGTCAACTCTGTCACAGAAGTATATTCGCTGTTCAAATCTAATTCACATTTTTAATTTTACATGCAATTGGCACTAGAGGGCAGTGTAGAACGTCATAGCGTGAAATCCAGCATGGACATTTGAGTCTGTCAGACCATAAGTGAATTACTTGCTTAAAAATCATTGCAACAGTAAGCGTACAGTAAAATGAGTGATTTTATGCCAGTGCTTTCATTATTAGGTCATATTTTGTCAACTTAAAGAGTGGGATATAAAATATGCATTTTTATGAGAATGACCTATTTCCAGGTTTCTCAAATTCGAGGTTCCAGTCCCATTGTACTGTCATCATATATATATATATATATATGGCTAGTGATTCAACTTTCTAACTGATTTAAAACTTTGATTTTGCAGATTTCACATAGGCCTGCATGAGTTATACAGGTGGTTTACTATATTTTAGAGTTTGCTGACTGAATTATCAAAACATTGATGCTCGGTATAGTACAGGTGATCACAGCTAAAGTGTTGGATAAGTATTGTAAGAAACATACTGAACGACAGTAGGACTTTGAGGACAGTAGATGTCAGTATTGCCTAGAGTTTCTTTCCTCTCAGATGTGTGGAGACATAAGCATAAAGAGTACGCAATTTCCCAAATTATAAAGATATATTTGGCAAGAAATTAGGTATATATTAATGGATGCTTTGACCCATGTCCAGAGTCATGCCAAATGACCAACAAACCAACCAACCACTCATCCAGCCATCCATCTATCCAATGATTTGTGCAGTCTGATTAATTAAACTGTCCCTATAAATAGATAAGTATTGCTCCAAATAATTACATGAAGTTAACAGATGTTTAAAACCTCTCAAAAAAACCCCCAAAACTATATATATATATATCTATATCTATATATATATATATATAAAACATCCATCAAAAGTGCATGCTTGTTGCTTTTATATAGAGCAAATTTGGTTAAACTATTCCCTAGGACCTTAAAAACATGCAGATGATATTTAGATGTACAGGTCATTATAAAGTGATGATGTCATCAACTGACTTACATGGTGCTTACGTCCTGAATGTTTTCTTCAGATGACTGCCTAATGAGTAAAAGTTCAATTCTCTACAGGGACTAAACCATTTTAAACACAACAATTGGCATTAATTCATATATACTCCATAAATCTGTAAAGCTGCACAGAATTATTAGCTCTGTGTTTTAATGTTATTTCTTAATCTTGGTAGGGCGGTAAGAGGCTTAATAACTCAAATAACGAAATAACTCCAATAACAGAAAATAACATTGCACAACTATTTTGATTATATACTGAAGAAATTTCAGTTTGAGATTGATATAAACACAATAAACACAATCTCTACAGTAGAAACCCAAAAAGCTCAAGCCATATAAATATCATACAGTATACAATAAGGCAGCTTGGGGTAATCCCACCTGAATGCTACCTTGCAAGAAAAAAAAACAAAAAACAAAAAAACAATAAAAATCTTCATGACATTCTGGAATGTTCTCACCATAGTTGAAACTGATTTATGAAAGCCGCCTGTTGTTGTTATTTTTGTACATGAAAAAATCTCACTCACTCAGTAACAATCATAACAGTGTTTCTTCATGAGGGCGTAGAATGACAATAAAAGCCACTGGTATGTGAACATTCTCCTGGCTATTGACATGTTGGTGTAGCTGTAACCTGCACATTTCAGAAGCAAGAGGAGAACTGAGGTGAATGTGATATAATTCATTAAGTAAAATACATACTGTAAAGAGAGAATCAAGTTACACATCCGAATCTACCGCTATTATCAGTCTGGTAAATCACATTCCCCATTCACAAGTGATTATGTTTTTTTTATTTTCCATTATCAGTTCATTCTGGATGAATATAAAGGTTTCCTGGTGAAACCACCCCAGCTCACGGGCTTAGTATCTCTTATTCACGTGTTTTACATCTTGTTTTGTTTCTGTGTCTGTTTACTATAACAATAACAATAACATGACTGCGTGACCAGAGGAACGATGTTGTGCATGTGCGATAACTAGGCAGAGCAACACTGATTTATAGAAAGTGGAAAAGACGGAGATTAAGTATAAAAAAAGAAGAAGGCATACGATTTTAAGAGGAATTTTAAAAGTTGGAAATGTTTACTAATATCATCACTCCTGGTGCAGGGGTCACTGGTACTTGGTGTACAGGAGAAATGTTTCATAAATGTAACTAATTTCATTTTATATCCAAGAGATAACACTGGGGTGGCATGGTGGCGCAGTGGTTAGCATGTTGGCCTGGGTTCAATTAACAACTTTATTAAATTGTTTAATTCAATACATAAAGCCAGGCCACATGAATAGGAAGAATTTAATTACTTGGTATGTAAAACAGAGGTGTAGGTGTAAAACATTGAAATCCAAAACAAACACATTCTTCTTTCACCCACAGTGTTATTAACCGCAACCTGAAAGTCAAATCAGGAACGGTAACCACTGAAGAATGAAAAGAATCACTTCTGGGCAGTAAAACTGCAGACAGCATTACACCTTCCACCTGATACGACTGTATCGGAGGTGAAGGCAAGTTCTCATAATCACATTATTCATCTTGTTATTGTTTTAGATGAAAATGTTCACTTTTCCCCTCGTGGTTTAAGAGAAATACGTACGTTGATTAACCACATGTATCTACACTGTTTGCATTGCATGTTACACAGTGTGCCAAGTAAATTCTTTTCACAAAGAAGAATGCTGTAGATTATTTCTCTCGAGGTATATCATGCACGATTTTTAAAGTAAGCTGGTTTAAATCAGTTAAATCTAAGCTAAAGCGTTATGATTCCTTAAAAGCTGCAATGTGTCACTGTGTAACATGTCACCGAACCACATAGACGATCGGTGTCGCTTGAAATGCAGTTTGCGGGCAAGATTTCTTTGAGGATGTTTAATTGACTACCAAATAAATTTATGACATCACTGACCAAGTACTTCGCTTTTGCTGAGTGTTTATTTGCCAGAGAGAGAGAGTTTGTATGGTGCAGACTATGTGTGTATGCTTTTTCGTGTCACAGGTCACACAGTTACATCAGTGTAATTTCCCTCTCTAGCAAACATACCTAAGAATTTTGCATCTGTAGCCTTATTATGTTATCATAGGGCACAGAAAGTTTATGTTGTGAAGATTTATGGCAGAGATTTGCCCCTGGGTTTGAAACACAAACATGTTCAGATATGGGGTGTAACTGTGTTACGGCGTCACAAAAGAGAAACATCTCCACATCAACCTCAAATCACAGCTTTCAACTGCAACTCTGTGTTTTTACCTTCAATGGACATTCTGAATTTAAGCTATGATAGACTGGTCCTAAGATCCGAGTTTTACCGTGCACACAAGGGAATGTCTGTCACGGCGTAACGCAGTTACACTGTGGTGACACTGCACATTTACAACCTATTTTTGATCACCTGGAAGGTTGGTCTGCCTTCTCTTTTGTAGGATTCTAAACTACACACACTGGCACAATAATTAACAGTAATACAACCGTCCAAATGTACCTTTGATTTTTGAACACTGCTTTCCCGGTTTTAGTTATCATTAGTGTAGAATGACACACACACCTATATATACATATATAGAAGACCATGATCCAAGGCCAAGTAAAAGGTAGAAGAGCTCGGGGAAGACCAAGGTGATCCTTGCACACAGATATTGAGGACTGGGCAGGATGCACTCTACATCAGGCATCCCAGTGTGCAAAGCAGCGTGAGCAGTGGCGTGACACCATCAAGGCCACAACAGCTCGTCTGAGAGCCAACTAAGATATATATATATAATTTAATTCATTTTAATCTGGTATGTTGCCATTTAGGTTTCTACTTGACTGGTTCCCTGTTTGCTGTCTTGAGCAGAGAAAGTCAAGCATGCAGAACAGAAGAACAGTCTTTTGTAAAGACTATAGGTAGGAGGACAAGTATTTTTACCATGATTCATGGGTCATTATTTTCTCATGTGAAGTAGTGCCATCTTAGAAGCTCTGTACATGTTTTAAAATTATAAAAGGTTATAAAAGGGCAATCAGGACTCTCATGCTCAAAGCCATCCCTTAAGAGAGCATGAGAGCTAATTTGCCAGGGGTAAGTGCCAGCATATGATCTCTTCCCTTTCATTCACAAGCAACACTAGCCAAATATGGGTATTGATGCATTCATGCACATGAAGAGGTGACAGTGCTGTCCTCCGAGTGTGTTACACCGCCCCTGAGAAGCATGCACAGCGGATTGAAAAACATGCAGTTGACTGGCATCAGGTGTTTGCCCCGCCATCCCTGTTTGTTAGGTGCAGTCCTTGACAGAATTATGACTAAATTATGGAGAAAATCAGCGAGGGAATTCAATTAAAATAATCTTAGCCATGTAAAATAAAGTGAACTCATAAAATTTCAGCTTGTATTCACATTCAGGTTTTCATGTATTATTATCAGGCAATGTTTTTTTTTATTAAATAAATCATATTTCGTGCCACAGATCAATTATTGTTTTGTAATTAGCCTCCTGCTAACAAATGCAGTTACACACCTGCTTTAAAGCTTTTGTTTCCTGTTAAACAAATATTTAAATAAGGGCGGCACAGTGGCGTAGTGGTTTGCATGTTCGCCTCACAGCAAGGGGGTCCCGGGTTCGATTCCTGGGCTCCGGGCTTTCTGTGTGGAGTTTAGATGTTCTCCCCGTGCTTGCATGGGTTTCCACCAGGTACTCTGGTCTCCTCCCACAGTCCAAAAGCATGCAGAGTAGGCTAATTGGCTGTTCCAAATCACCCCTAGGTGTGAGTGTGAATGTGAATGGTTGTGTGTGTTGGTCCTGCAATGACCTGGCGAGCTGTTCAGGGTGTACTCCGCCTTTGCCCAGAGTTGGCTGAGATGGGTGCCAGCCTCCCAGTGACCCTAATTAGGATCAGATGGCTTTGAAAATGAATACATGAATGAATTTATCCTGCACTCGATTGTATATTTGGTAATTGTAGGAAATAAAGGTTGTAAATTTACTCTTGCTGTGTTTAGTGGATTATTTAAAGTGCATCATAAGGCATGTTGAATTGTTGAAAAATCATTTAATACTGTAATCTAATCTACTGTATATTTATCTTACTTTAAAAAGGCATTCCTTATTCCTTACAGGTTTTTGGTGTAACCAGTTTACAGAACCGATCCTGCTTGTCTGTAGTCGTCAATCAGCATGTGTGTTCATGTGTTTCATTCATTGTGTTTGCTTTCGGTTTGGATGCTTGATGTTTTGTTATAGTCTTTGCTGTAACCAGCATGATTAGCATTCCATGTCTCTTGAGGTTTATGTGAAAAGGGTGAGGCTTCAAAAAGCAAGCATGAAGCATGACAGACATGGCGGCTGACGAGATGAAGGTACAAGCAAAAGCATTGCTGTTAGTCCTTTTCATTCTTCGGAGTATTTCTGCGTTATCATGAAAACGAACATGCTGTAATGTCGGGGTGACCTGAGGAGAGCAGCAATTCTCTGGAACACGAGACGCTGACGTAGAGGATCCATGTTTAAATGTTTGTTCCATACACAAGCAATAATCCAAATCACAATCCCAGTCAGAGTCAAAGGGAATGGTACACAAATCAAAAATAAAAAGGAAGGGAGAAGACAGCAGCGCCCCTGTGTAGCCTTTAACGCTGCTTGAGTCTTACTGAGAATTATTCTTTTTTTAAATCTTTTAATCTGTGATCTTGTCTTATCTTGGGTTTCAGATTAATATGATTTTAAAAATTGTTATAAGAAGATAGACCACCAAGATAAGGATAAAGAGAAGCTTTAACAGGATGGTGGAACCTGATGGCGGATATTTACATTCTATAATTCAAATGCTGTCTTTCGTCGGATGTTTAAAAGTTGCATCATAACTGCTGTAATGAATTCATTTAACATTGCTACTTAAGGTATAGAAAAAATAGAGGTGCACTTGAAGAGCATAAGGAACCTCTGCCAGCAGTATGGATGATGTAATAAACAGGCACTATATGGGTACTGGTTTTACTTACTAATGTACTTGTCTTATGACAACTTCAACAATATCTGGATGTATCCGAATTAGTGAAAAAACTCTCTGTTATGCTTTGACGAATTTATTGTATATGTGAATATGATTCTGTTCATTCTGATTTACAAGAATGGTGCAGTTTGACCTTTTAAGGTCACTCAGGGTCAAAAGTAACTGTCTTATTTCAAAGTCCATATATGGTTTCCTATTAGTGTCCCAGGTGGCATGGTGGCGCAATGGTTAGCATATTCGCCTCACAGGCTCGGGGTGTTTCTGTGTGGAGTTTGCATGTTCTCCCTGTGCTTGCATAGGTTTCCTTCAGGTACTCCGGTTTCCTCCCACAGTCCAAAAACATGCACAGTAGGCTGATTGGCTGTTCCAAATCGCCCCTAGGTGTGAGTGTGAGTGTGAATGGTTGTAGGTTTTTCTGCCCTGTGATGGGCCTTCGCCCAGAGTCGGCTGAGATGGGCGCCAGCCTCCCCGCGACCCTAATTATTATTAAGTGGCTTAGAATTTGAATGAATGAATTAGTGTCCCATAGTAAAGACATGTCTATCCGCACTTGTTTCAAAGTTAGAAAAGCTTTTTCTCCCAAACTTTGCTCTGACCTTCACCTTTGACAGTCCAAAATCAAGTCATATCTGGGACTCAGGTAAAACCATGTCCCCATCAAGTCTGGTAGAAATCTGTGCACGGGTGTGGTCAGGGTTTTGTTCAGAGACAGTGACAGACAGAAGAACTCACAAATAATAAAACGAGGAAAAAGAATTATTACTGATTTATTGATGCTGACGATACAGAACAGTGAGTACATTAGTATAAATGCCTCCTATCACCCACAATTCAAATGATGTCATTATATAAAAATCTGAATTATGACTGCAGGTTAATTTAGATCTTTAATGTTTTCCTCCATGATTGATTTTAAGCCATAGCAACCCTTCCATACATCAAAAAACAAAGAGAAATAGAAAATCACAGCCCTGCTATACCACCTGAAAGTTTTAATCAAACAGATCAGAATTCCATGGAAATATGAGCCGAGTCATGGAATTCTACTGAGCGGCGTCTTCGGGAAAGTCCTCCATCGCAAGGCTGAAAGAGGAATTGGGAGAAATGAATAACGTTCCTGCCTGTGGAGATTTGTGAATCATTTCAAAACATGTTCTACTGGAAAACGTACCAGAGCACAGTTGCCTGAATTAAGAAGACAGAGGTGGACCTGGCAGTGCAGGTAGATGTTGCTATCGAATCCAATAAATGTGAACATATTGAAGGAAAAATGGCTGGAGGTGGAGATGCCGTTCTGCAGTACTTTCACTGTGCCGTCAGCTGGGTTCGGACACCTGGAGAGACAAGTGCACTCATTTCATTTTAATATGCACCTTATTTAAAATGTACAGGACCTTTCTGTCTGAAACCTACAATCACATTTTCAGTCTAGTTTTTTCTCTTACTCATTTTTTATCAGGTCCCAGCGGATGCTATTGTCCATTTGGCTGTTGGGCGTGGCCCAGCAGTTGTCCAGCACAACAGCAATCTGAGAACTGTTAAACTCATCCACTTGCACAGCTATAAAGAGTTGCTGGTTTATGTCTAGGGTAACATTGCCAGAGTATGGAGTCAGGAAATCAGAGCTGGTGTACGGGATCATGCTGATGAAATAAGTGCCCTCGGTAGACAGCTCCTTGCTGATTACACTGTGAAGAGATAAAAAAAAATATTATCAGCATTATCAGGGAAGAATATAATAATAATAAAAATAATAATAAGAAGAAGAAGTATTGCCGATAACATGCCAATACTTGAGTCTGAACTTCTGGTGTTTTGACTGTAATCAATTTGGTACTGCAGAGAACCTTTGAGGATAATAAAAATAGAAGTATTCATTCATCTTCTAAGCCACTTCATCCTTATTAGGGTCGAGGGGAGGCTGGACCCCATCATAGCCGACTCTGGGCGAAGGCGGGGTACACCCTGATCAGCTTGCCAGGCCATTGCAGGGCAAGGCCCACACACACCGAGGGGAAATTTGGAACAGCCAATCAGCCTTCTGTGCATGCTTTTGGACTGTGGGAGGAAACCGGAGTTTGGACCTTCTTGCTATGAGGTGGATGTGCTAATCACTACACCACCATGCTGCCCTAGAAGTATTTAATACAAATTAAAATAAAAACTAACTAAATTAATGTTCGAATGGTGTATTAAAAAATACACAAAATCATTTAAAAAATCTGTCGAAACACAAGTTTGGATGGATACTATAAACTCCAAAAGCAGCCTCAGAACTTTAGAAAGTTTGGTGGGGAAAAAATTATAAAAAACAAGGTCTGACAGATTGGTACCTTCCTAAAGCGTGGATTTCCATGGGCATGGAGATGCTCTGGATGAGTGGATACACACAGGAAAACTCTATGTTCATCCCAGAAACGTGACTGATCACACCCATCCCGTCGGTATTCCCAACACTGTTCTTGAAGATGATGTGTGTGCTGTTGCTCTGAAGAAACACAAACAAAATGACAGAAATCAGGAAATGATAGGAGGGCGGCGCGGTGGCATAGTGGTTAGCACATCTGTCTTACAGCAAAAAGGTCCTGGATTCACATCCTAGGATTGGATGTTTCTCTGTGCATGTTTTCCCTGTGCTTGCATGGGTTTCCTCCGGGTACTGAGGTTTCTTTCCACAGTCTGAAGACATGCAAATTAGGCTAATTGGCTGTTCCAAATTGACTCAAGGTGTGAGTTTGAATGATTTTGTTTGTTCGCCCTGTGATGGTCTGGCGAGCTGTTCAGGGTGTACCCTGCCTTTGCCCAGTTTCGGCTGAGATAGGCTTCACCCCCTCCATGACCCTAGTTGGATTAAATGGTTTAAGTGAATTAAGTGAGATGATGATAGAAGTTTCTTATTGCACCATATTTATCTAAATCCTGGTTATCGAAACAATGCCTCAACAGTGTTTGAATACACATTCCTGATATTTTTGTGGTCGTTTGGTGGGGGGGCTGTCAGCAGGGTATGAGACAGCACCATGTAAACTTCCCTGCTCATAGAGATGATGTCCCTTGCTATCCTTATGCTAAGGTTACATATCCAGGTGAAAAGCAAGGTTTCATTCATCCATTCATTTTCGAAGCCGCCTAATACTAATTAGGGTCGCCGGGGGGCTGGAGCGAAGGTGGGGTACACCCTGAACAGGTCACCAGGCCACTGCAGGGCCAATACACATACAACCATTCACACTCTCTCTCATACCTAGGGAGAATTTGGAACCGCCAGTCAGCCTACTGTACAGGTTTTTGGACTGTGGGAGGAAACCAGAGTGCCCGTAAGAAACCCACACAAGCACAGGGAGAACATGCAAACTCCACACAGAGAAACCCTAGCCCGGGAATGGAACCCAGGACCTTCTTGCTGTGAGGCGAACATGCTAACTGCTGAAGGCACGGTCGCTGGTTGAAGAAACCCAACACGGTTGAGTTGATCTAAGACTAAGTTAAAACTAAGTTTTCTCCCTTCCTTTTTGGAAGGTAAAAGCATAAAGAAAGTGACACTGCAGCTGGTTGGCCAGAACCTGGAGGAACACTGTCACTCTGCATTGACTACAGGAAGAAGAGGTCCGTGACTACAGTGGGATACAGGTCCATACAGTAGCATAGTGGATATCTGCCCTACAGCAAGAGGGGCAGTGGTGGCTCAGTGGTTGAGGCTCTGGATTACTGATCTGAGGGGTTCAAGTCCCAATACCACCATGGTGCCACTGTATGCCCTTGACCCTCAGCTGTATAAAAATGATAAATGTTTTTCCAGTGCCTGCATGGGTTTACTTTGGGTACTCTGGTTTCCTCCAACAGTCCAAAGACATTATTTGAACTGGCTGTTCCAAATTGCCACTAGGTGTAAGTGTTTTTGTGTTTTGGCCCTGCAAGGGTGTACCCTGCTCTTACCCAGGTATATCTTGGCTGAGATAGGCTCTGCCTCCTCAATGACCTTGGTTCGATTAAATGGTTTGGAAAATGACTGAATAAATATAAGGGTAATTCATCTTGGAATTAATCATCTTGGGCACACCTTGTTCTTCAGAGTTCGCCATTGAAATGACGTGTCATCATAATTCATGAATTAATGGGAGGCAATCATTGTTTTTTAAATAGTTGTATAAAATAGTTTTAAAAGTTGTGTATATAGTTACTTGTGTTTATATTCCACTCTTGAGGGTGTTAATTGCAGTTTATGGCCTTGATTGTTCCTTTTTATGTGTGAACATAATGTCAATAAAGACTCTTGAATCTTGAATCTTGTCAGAATAATTTTTTTGGTTCTCGTTGCCTACAATAGCATTGTTCAATACATTTTCACCAAAAAATTCTAGAGAAGTAATTTTTACTTCTTTTTATTAGGAGCCCTTTTAGACAAAAGTGGTGGTGTGTAATCTTAACTGCACACTACTGTACTATTGCTGTTTTTGTACCTCCAGACTTGTACCACACGTGTTGTCACTGCTGTCAAAGCTGAACACCAGTCTGTCATAATGCAGTTCTCCTTTGCAGCTTGGGTCATTAAGGTGGAGATCATCGGCAGAATATCCAGCCTCAAAGAGCTGACAGCGAGATAGAGAGAGTGATCCAGTGCTGCCTGAACACGTTTCAGTGGCATCTGAAAATTTAGCCAGAAAAAATATTCCCCGGAAATTATTAAGAGGATATAAGGAAAAAGTAAATAATTACAGTAGAAAGTTAGTCTAGATTACCTGTGTTCTTTAAGAAATGATAAGATAAAAATGTTTTAGTCTATTGTTCACTTGTTCAGTCATTTGCACACACACACACACACACACACACACACACACACACACACACACACACACACACACACACATGTGTGTGCTCATATGCACATAAACTATAACAATAGACAAAGACAAAAACCAACTTTGATGACACAGTGTTCAATTATAATTTTCTTTTTCCGGAAAAGTAGTGGTTTTGGACATACGAGGATTCTGCCCGACAGCGACGATATGGACTTTCAAATGAGAAAGTTACCTTTGACCTTAAGTGATCTTCAAAGGTCAAACTGCAGCCATGTTGTAAATAAGAGCGTTCTTTTAGTTAATTTGGTCACATCCACATACTATAGAACATAATGTAAGATGAGTACATGAGTAATGAAAACCAGTACGAATATATAGGGCCTGTTTACTACATTATCCATGCTGCCTGGTGGAGATACCTTGCACTATATGAGTGCACCTCCCCCCACCGCAGGGCCCAGACGAACGAACTGTAATTTCAAAAAGTTTTATAATGTACTTTTCTGTGTACATTGTTAAAATTTTATTCTACTGTTCATACTGTAGTATACATATTGCTTATTGTGTACAGATTTGCCTTCCATGTCTACATCTGCTTATTTATCTTGCTGATTTTGTGAGCTGATAAACACTGTCTATTCAATTTAATTCTATACTATTCTATGCTGTCATCCGGGACAAACCAGCTACATGGTTTAGACTTATAAAATATACCATAAATTGTTGAGACGAGCCCTGTAGAGGAGTCCCCACAAGCACAGCCATAATGTCCATTTATCTGCGTACAAACTTCATCCCAAACACAGTTCAAATTTTGACAAGGTCCTGCAAAGAAATAAAAACAGAAAGACATAATTACCCAGCAGTTATATAACTAAACTCCAATATTCATAATATAAATGAATCACCCAGGTATATTCCAGTGAATGTAAACTGTGATTTTTTATTTTTTTTTGGGTGGGTGTCGGGGGTTCATCAAGAACGGAGGATATTGATGATATTATACATTTGTTGTCTAGTTTTATATATA
>JAQMYF010000021.1:12927646-12940820 GCA_030014195.1 Neosilurus mollespiculum
TGCATGGAGGAATGGGCCAAAATACCAGCAACAGTGTGTGAAAACCTTGTGAAGACTTACAGAAAACGTTTGACCTCAGTCATTGCCAACAAAGGGCATATTACCCTTACCCTTAACAAAATATTGAGATGAACTTTTGTTATTAACCAAATACTTATTTTACACCATAATTTGCAAATAAATTCTTTAAAAATCCGACAATGTGATTTTCTGGATTTTTTTCCCTCATTTTGTCTCTCATAGTTGAAGTGTACCTATGATGAAAATTGGGGACCTTTCTCATCTTTTAAGTGGAAGAACTTGCACAGTTGGTGGCTGACTAAATACTTTTTTGCCCCACTGTATATATATATATATATTTTATATTGTCTAAAAGGGCTTCTTATAAAAAGAAGAAAAAATTCCTTTTTGATCATTTTTTTGTGAAAATGTATTGAACAATGCAATTGTAGGCAATGTGAACCAACAAAATTTGATTAAAATATTAATTAAAAATTAAAAAATATGTGAACACTATGATTGAAAGGTTAAATGCTGTAAAAAAGTAAAGTGTGGCCACACTTAATACAGACTTTTTTCTTAAAAAAAGAGACTTATTATTTTTTTGTTATTTTTGTTATTACTGTATATTGTTATTTGTTTATTTATTCTCATCAATATGATCCAATATTACATGAAATAAATACTTGAATAGTACTTGGTTACCGATTTATCTTCATTTTGTTAAGTTGTATACGTGTACTGTATTTTTTCATTTCTTCACTCGCTAAACCATTCCAGTTGGATTGAAGTTCATTCATGCTGTTCAAAAGTCCATAAAATAAAATTTGCAGCACCTTTAAATTTTTCTGAAAAATTAGTATTTTCAGTGTTTTTGTTTATTGTGTATGTCCATACTTTTACTTCTATATATTTGTCGGAATGCTTTTTTTATTTTTGGTTCCCATTGCCAACAATAGCATTGTTCAATACATTTTCACCAAAAAATTATAGAGAAGAAATTTTTTACTTCTTTTTATTAGTAGCCCTTTTACACAAAAGTGGCATTGTATAATCATCACTGCACGCTACTGTGTGTGTATATATATATATATATATATGTGTGTGTGTGTGTGTGTGTGTGTGTGTGTGTGTGGGTGTGTGTGTGGACGTCTATTCACCCAGCACTCTCTCTAAGTTTTTATTACTTTATATTCCAAATATATAGAAGCAAATCCTTCGAGTTTTCTTTTAAAGCACTCACGAGCAGTCCGGGTTCTTGAGGGCCAGACGGCAGAGATAGAGCATCGACATGGTCGCGCCACCGCCAATGAATATAAAAAGAGGTATCAACTGCAACAAAAACAGAAGGAATACATTTGTTTATTGTTATAATCTGTGAAATGAGGTAATTACAGCTACACTGTGAAAAGCATTTCATTAATTTCATTTCTTTAGTAGACGACTGTTCAATATTTTACCTTTTCTGCATTTTCCACACTATCATCATGATGCCACAACAGCCGTCACAAGCTAACCTCAATGAACCTGTACTGACTGATATAGTTTCATTTCTTTATCGATGATTTTAATTATTTATTTTCCCCCTGTAGATATGGGTTTTGACTTGATGTGTACCAGATTTGGGCTTATTACCAGGAATTTTGAGTTGCTAGTACCATTATGTGGTTTTGTTCTGGGATGTTTGGAAAACTTTATCTTGATTTTTCTTGAAACAGACACTGAAAGTAACACTAACACAGTTTTAAAATGTCCTCACTGTGACTCATTTTGCCAGCATTGGTCACAGTGAACTCATGTCTGTAGGAAAAAGGTCAAAGAGGTGGATGAGGAGTGGTGTAGAGGAAATACCCGGAAATACAGTGAAGTTATCCAGAACTGATTAAGCACTAAGACTTCCATATAAGGAAACTGGCAAACATACTATTATCAGTCAAAATCAGAAATCCATCTGGGTGGAAACTTTAAATCCATGAATGCTCTTGACTTAAAATGGCAGTTGATATGTATGCCATCAAAATAATTTTATCTTGAAAGTGTGATTTTTTGGACAGGATAAAACGGGTTTTTAAAAGATGTATTAATAGGGTATGTAAACATTCACCACCCGGCAACATTTATTTATCACCACTGTTCACATATTTCTTGATTACAGTTACGGTGTACAGGAATGAATGAGGCACAAACCCATTCATTCATTTATTTTCTAACCCTTTTTTTTCTTAACCCTTATTGGGGTCGTGGGGAGGCTGGCGCTCATCTCAGCCGAATCTGGGCGAGGGCGGGGTACACCCTGGCCAGCTTGGCAGGCCACCACAGGGCAGAAACCAGTGGCCTACTCTTTACGAACGACGACATGGCTGTGGCAACTTGGTGATAGTGGGGCTTGAACCCCCAATCTTCAGATCAGTGGGCCAGCGCCCTACCACCGGGCCACCACTGCACACACCCTGGCACAATCCCAATGATGTCCTTCTCTGGTTTATACGGTGCATTGAATAGGACAGACATTAGCTGTTATTTCATACAACGTAAAGTCTATTTAATATAAATCCTAGATATAGACCTGCATCTGAAAGGTGTAGAAATGTGCACTAAGCAGCCTATTTATAGGCCTGTGGGTCCCTTATAATGTAGGGTGTACAGTGCATTTGGGACACAGCCCTCCTCTATTCCGCAATGCAGCTCGTGCCGTTAAATAGAACCATGGAAATAAATGGAAATGAATGGAAATGAAAGGAAATAAATGGCTCTGCTTACTCCAGTCTATCTGTTATAGTGAGTGAGTATAAAAGTGAAATCGGTTTCATTCATTTTTTCCCATCTAGCCGTAAATACTCGAGAGGTTTCAATGTCGGGGAGGTTGAACAGAAAAACCCCCAAACAACCCCAGGAATGAAATGTACTTACCGCCGGGTGGCTCCTCAGCTGCTTGGCCACCAGTTTTAACATGCTGTGTGGTTTTATGCAGTATTTTTATTAAGTGAATGTTTATTTGTTCTGTACAATAAAACCTAACGCTGCCTGCGATGTCGCGCGAGCTCCTTCCGCTGCTGTGCGACGCGAGCGTTGTGGTTGATTCGTCGTGAACCGATTCTCCGAATCTTCTGGGAAACGACTCCGCGTTGAAATGCCGGGAGTCGATTCTTCTTTTCACTCGTTGATCCCAGAGCATGCAAGCCCTGCAAGTGGTGATTTTTTATTATTTTAATTTTTTTACCTGTGAAACTCGTGCATCGAGACATCTTGGATCTTTTTATTTTATTTATTTCCCTTATTGGAAGATTCTTGTTTGTTTTTAAACAATGGGTTACATTTTAGTATCTACAACACGAGAACGGAGCGACCCGACTGGCTCGCATTTACAGTATTCGGCATTTACAGTATTCGGCAGACGCTCTTATCCAGAGCGACTTACCATTATCTTTTTCTTTTATTAATACAACTGAGAACTTGAGGGTTAAGGGCCTTGCTCAAGGGCCCAACAGTGGTGATAGTGGGGATTGAACCGCCAACCTTCAGATTAGTAACCCACCTCCTTAACCACTAAGCCACCACTGCACTATCTCAGGCTGAGGTGGAAAACACCCTCCGAGATCTGAATAATTCTCCATATCAAACGCAGAATTCTCATTGGCGCCTATCTTAGCCCACACGGACCAAATGCGGGGTACACCCTGAACAGCTCACTAGACCGTCACAGGACAACACACACACACACACACACACACACACACACACACACACACACAGCAATTCACAGTCACACTCACACCTAGGGTCAATTTGGAACAGCCAAGTTGCCTAATGTGCTTGTCTTTGGACAGTGGGATGAAACCGGAGTACCCTGAGTAAACCCACCAAGTACGGAGAGAATATAAAATACTCCACACAGAGACACCCAAGCATGGGACTTGAACTCAGGACCTTCTTGGTGCGAGGCGGACTTACTAACCACTACGAAACCATGTCTTCCCATGACCCTAGTAGGAATAAGCAGGGATGAGAACAGGTTGAGAAGAAAAACGAGGAAAATGGGCAGTGGTCAAGCTTTTTTTTTTTTTAAGTGTATCTAAAATAATACAAAAGTATACTTAACAATATAATAAAATACACATAATTACACAAAATAACGTAAAACATTTTAAGAAAATGACATATAATGAAATAAAATGTCTGAGACCAAATTAATAATAATTAAAAGTCAAAAGTCCAGTATTTTAGTTATTTTTCCTGGACTGAAATTAACATATGCATTATTATGCAAATACATTTACAAAGCAGCTCCATATACAACTTTTTAAAACATTGACCGCCTTAATACAACTATAATCATTTTAATACTGTTAATATTTTAACAGTATTTAAGAAACAAACGTCTCCATACCGGCATTAACAGACAGATATGGAAATCCATCAGCTGTGTGTGTGTGTGTGTGTGTGTGTGTGAGGTCTGCAGCACACATCCCTGATAAAACACAGTCAAACACAACTCTGATAAAATGCATCAAAAAGGTGAACCAACGGAGTCCCTCACCTAGCAAACGGGTCTCTATGCTAACATTAGCTCTTAATATCGGGCTGCAATTCAATAATAAATTGAAGTCAGAAACTTAGAAAACTTCTGCAGGATGGAACAAAAATTTTACTGAAAAACTATGAATACGATCCCTGTTACAGGAGAATCCACATATAAAGTTGCTCGTGGTTGGACGATACGTTTGACCTCGTTTCTGAACAATCAATCGTCGCTTTTCTTTTTGCTTTGACTTCAAAATGTACCAGGTGCTGCTCACTTCTGTTGATAATCTGACCTTTGCTCGCTGTGCCATGGCGAGATGACCAGACCGGCACATCATATTACAATACTGACTCGCACAATAAACTACAAACAGCTGTGTCTCCCTTAGCTAGGCGATATCAACATCCACACAGATAAACAAATTGAGGGTAGCACTGCGCGTGTTTGGATAAAATATGACCAGTGATGACGGCTCTCCTGTGGCACCACCCTCAGCCAGACTTTGGGCGAGGATGGTGTACACCCTGGACAGCTCGCTAGGCCATTGCAGGGCCAACACACATACAACCATTCATACTCACTCGCACACCTAGGAGTGATTCAAAACAGCCAATCAGCCTATTGTGCATGTTTTTGGACTGTGGGAGGAAACCGGAATACGTGGAGGAAACCCACGCAAGCAGGGGGAGAACATGCAAACTCCACACAGAAACACCTGAGCCCGGGAATCCAACCCAGGCCTTCTTGCTGTGAGGAGGATGTGCTAACCACTGCACCACCCTGCCACCCTGAGTATTATTGTTGTTAAATATTATTAGATCACTTAATTCTCTTAAAGTGGTTATACCACTTGAAACACACTTTAATCTTGCTTTCATGATTATCCATCTGTAATCCCAGGGGGCTTGCTTTGACTCAACTCAGGTCCTGCCTCTCCTCCCAAAAGATCCAAGCCTGCTTTGATTCAGCATGAACAAGGCATTATTTCTGTGTCCTTCATCTATCTTTTCACTTTTTTCTGATTTTATTCTTGTGAATATTAAAATTCACAGGCTGAATTTTTCTCTTATTATCCATTTTAGAAATTCATGTTTACAAGTTACGTTCATTTTGATACCAGTATGCAGTATATCAGGGTGCAGAATCAATTCATTGGATGTCAAAGCAAATCAATTCAGCCTGCATCAGGCTATCATTTGTAGTTTTGTATTCATAATCAGTATTATATAGTCATGCAGTATTATAAAGTCATGCAGTATTATACAGCCGTACAATATTATACAGTCGTGCACTGTTATACAGCCGTACAATATTATACAGTCGTGCAGTGTTATACAATCGTGCAGTATTATACAGCCATACAGTATTATACAGTCATGCAGTATTATACAGTCGTGCAGTGTTATACAATCGTGCAGTATTATACAGCCGTACAATATTATACAGTCGTGCAGTATTATACAGCCGTACAATATTATACAGTCATGCAGTATTATACAGCCGTGCAGTGTTATACAGTGGTACAATATTATACAGTCGTGCAGTGTTATACAGCGGTACAATATTATACAGTCGTGCAGTGTTATACAGCCGTACAATATTATACAGTCGTGCAGTGTTATACAGCGGTACAATATTATACAGTTGTGCAGTGTTATACAGCCGTACAATATTATACAGTCGTGCAGTGTTATACAATCGTGCAGTATTCTACAGCCATACAGTATTATACAGTCGTGCAGTGTTATACAGCCGTGCAGTGTTATACAGCGGTACAATATTATACAGTTGTGCAGTGTTATACAGCCGTACAATATTATACAGTCGTGCAGTGTTATACAATCGTGCAGTATTATACAGTCATACAGTATTATACAGTCATGCAGTATTATACAGTCGTGCAGTGTTATACAGCCGTACAATATTATACAGTCGTACAGTATTATACAGTCGTGCAGTATTATACAGTTGTGCAGTGTTACACAGCCGTACAATATTATACAGTCGTGCAGTGTTATACAGCCGTACAATATTATACAGTCGTACAGTATTATACAGTCGTGCAGTATTATACAGTCGTGCAATGTTATACAGTCGTGCAGTATTATACAGTCATACAGTAATATACAGCTGTACAGTATTATAGTGTTGTGCAGTGTTACACAGTCGTGCAGTATTATACAACAGTAAAATATTATACAGTCGTGCAGTATTATACAGCCGTAAAATATTATACAGCCGTGAAGTATTATAGTCGTGTAGTATTATAGTCGTACAGTATTATACAGTCATATAATATTATAAAGTTGTGCAGTATTATACAGTCGTGCAGTATTATACAGTCATATATTATAAAGTTGTGCAGTATTATACAGTCGTGCAGTATTATACAGTCATATATTATAAAGTCGTGCAGTGTTATACAGCCGTACAATATTATACAGTCGTGCAGTGTTATACAATCGTGCAGTATTATACAGCCATCCAGTATTATACAGTCATGCAGTATTATACAGTCGTGCAGTGTTATACAATCGTGCAGTATTATACAGCCGTACAATATTATACAGTCGTGCAGTATTATACAGCCGTACAGTATTATACAGTCATGCAGTAATATACAGCCGTGCAGTGTTATACAGCGGTACAATATTATACAGTCGTGCAGTGTTATACAGCCGTACAATATTATACAGTCGTGCAGTGTTATACAGCCGTACAATGTTATACAGTCGCGCAGTGTTATACAGCGGTACAAAATTATACAGTTGTGCAGTGTTATACAGCCGTACAATATTATACAGTCGTGCAGTGTTATACAGTCGTACAATATTATACAGTCGTACAGTATTATACAGTCGTGCAGTATTATACAGTCGTGCAGTGTTATACAGTCGTGCAGTATTATACACCCGTACAGTATTATACAGTCGTGCAGTATTATACAGTCGTGCAGTGTTATACAGTCATGCAGTATTATACAGCTGTACAGTATTATAGTGTTGTGCAGTGTTATACAGTCGTGCAGTATTATACAACGGTACAATATTATACAGTCGTGCAGTGTTATACAGCTGTACAGTATTATACAGTCGTGCAGTGTTATACAGTCGTGCAGTGTACAGTATTATACATTCGTACAGTAATATAAAGTCGTGCAGTATTATACAGCCGTAAAATATTATACAGTCGTGCAGTATTATACAGCCGTAAAATATTATACAGTCGTGCAGTATTATACAGCCGTAAAATATTATACAGCCGTGAAGTATTATAGTTGTGTAGTATTATAGTCGTACAGTATTATACAGTCATGCAGTATTATACAGTCGTGCAGTATTATAAAATCGTGCAGTATTATACAGTCGTGTAGTATTATAGTTGTACAGTATTATACAGTCATATAATATTATAAAGTTGTGCAGTATTATACAGTCGTGCAGTATTATACAGTCATATATTATAAAGTCGTGCAGTATTATACAGTCGTGTAGTATTATAGTCGTACAGTATTATACAGTCATATAATATCAGAAAGTCGTGCAGTATTATAAAGTCATGCAGCATTATACAGCCATGCAGTATTATACAGTCATATAATATTAAAAAGTTGTGCAGTATTATACAGTCGTGTAGTATTATACAGTCATATATTATAAAGTCGTGCAGTATTATACAGTCATAAAATATTATAAAGTTGTGCAGTATTATAAAGTTGTGCAGTATTATACAGTCATATATTATAAAGTCGTGCAGTATTATACAGTCATAGAATATTATAAAGTTGTGCAGTATTATACAGTCGTGTAGTATTATAGTCATACAGTATTATATAGTCATATAATATTATTAAGTTGTGCAGTATTATACAGCCGTGCAGTATTATACAGTTGTGTAGTATTATAGTCGTACAGTATTATACAGTCATATAATATTATAAAGTCGTGCAATATTATAAAGTCGTGTAGAATTATAGTCGTACAGTATTATACAGTCAGATAATATAAAGTCGTGCAGTATTATAAAGTCGTGCAATATTATACAGTCATATATTATAAAGTCGTGCAGTATTATACAGTCATAGAATATTATAAAGTTGTGCAGTATTATACAGATGTGCAGTATTATACACCCGTACAGTATTATACAGTCGTGCAGTATTATACAGTCGTGCAGTGTTATACAGTCGTGCAGTATTATACAGTCATATAATATAAAGTCGTGCAGTATTATATAGTCGTGTAGTATTATAGTCGTACAGTATTATACAGTTGTATAGTATTATAAAGTCATGCAGAATTATACAGTCGTGCAGTATTATACAGCCGTGTAGTATTATAGTCGTACAGTATTATACAGTTGTATAGTATTATAAAGTCGTGCAGAATTATACAGTCGTGCAGTATTATACAGCCGTGCAGTATTATACAGTTGTGCAGCATTATAGTCATACAGTATTATACATTTGTATAATATTATAAAGTCGTGCAGTATTATACAGTCGTACAGTATTATACAGTCATATAATATTATATAGTCGTGCAGTATTATACAGTCGTGTAGTATTATAGCCGTACAGTATTATACAGTCGTGCAGTATTATACAGTCATGCAGTATTATACAAACACGCACACATGCAGAAAAAATGGGAATGGAAATGTACAGATTGTTACGTTCTTACAGTTGGAATATCCATGAAGATGATACTTACCATGTGCTCATGACTCGGCGCAACAGTGTAGCACTCACCATCCAATTTCAGCCACTCTGATATCTTTCTTATTTATGATCAGTGAATCATTACCTGTGATTTATCTTATCAGATTTGCTAAATATAAATGCTTATTTTTTTAATCCATTTAAAGTAGCAACAGAACTGAAACAAAATGGGACCCAGCTTGCGGCTTATCATACCCTCACCACTAGGGATATTCTTATTGAAGAGTATCCCCACAGCATTACACTACCACCACCAGTGCTTCACAGTTTAATGCATGTTTTAACTTGAATACTTATAGAGACCGCTATAAGGACAGACAACAACGTACACCTGGTACAGGAAAAAAAGGGTCCAAAAGGAGGCAGTTGTTTTTATTGCAGTTAGAACAGGAACCACCAGGTTTCGGCTGGTGCCATCAACATGACAACAAGTATGTACTTAGACTCTTTATTACAGTGAGTTCTCTCAGTGTTTATACAGAGGTTAGAAGAGATTCTGATGGCACTAACACAAAAAGACAAACTGGCTGTAGCATGTAGTAGATTATATACTAGTCTGTAAGAATACAGATATTCCGTTTACGTGGCACAAAAATGGCTGTTACTTTACCATCCTTCAGCAGTTCTGCTCCTCTTCAGACACAATTAAAATGGATTCATTTAACAAAAAGGCAGTGGTTCCTGAGTTTTTTTTTTCTCAAGGTAACCATTTTTTCCTGGGGTAACCATTTCTCAAGGTGTCATAACCATACAGTATGATATCCTTGCACATACTTTTAATTGAACTGATTAATTAAAGGGAAAAACAAACATGGCAGGTGCTAAGATTTGAGAAAATGTGAATTGTTGAGCTGGATGTGTGTGTCAGGTGGTTAGGCAGTTGGTGCATAGTCAACAGGGAAAACATATAGCAAAGACACCCAGAGACAAGACGTCAAACAGTCTGACAGAAGAAAGGAAATGTTCAAAGCAGAAATGTGGTTCATCAGTAGGAAATCCTGGGACAGTAATTGCTTTCGTGAACATACCACAAATTTCTGTACTGCATTCACATCGAATGCGAGCAGATTATTGGTCGTTGTGTCTTTGGATGCCTTTGCTGAGTAAAATATTTCTGTGTGTGTGTGGTTTTAACTGGGTGTCAGAGCAGGACTCGGCTCTGTGCTAATGTTCACCAGGCACTCTGTGGACCTCAGGCTGGGCAGAGACTTACAGCTGGGTAACGAGCTCAGAGAACCACAAAGACCCAAGATAGAGGGCGTGTTGTTTTTGTCTGTGAAGGAGGAGAGAAAAAAACAGGATATTCATCACTCCTGCCTCATCCAGGGTGCTTCCAGACTGAAATTTAGACATTTGGTTAATTTAATAATTTAATAATTAGACTGAATTAGATCTGAAATAAGTTTCAGACAGTACGTACAACACTTAAATCCCCGTCACACTCGCCCATGTTTCCACTACGTCCTCAAATAACTGGGTGCATGCAGTGAGGACTTGTACGACATAGCAGGATCACAGATCAAACCAGTAAGGATGTGATATGGTCTCCATGGACGTGGAGGACATGGTTAAACTTACTAGGACATGTTAAAAATATTAATCAGGATGCTGTAAGAACTTAATAATGGCATAGTAATGACTTTGTAAAATGAATAAATAAACCCCCATAATAACCCGTAATAACCATTAATAATCCTTCCCAGACTGATCATCAGCAATAGTTGCCTCTCTGAAGTCATGGCTGATGTTTTCTTCATCGGCTTGGAGGAATTTTAGTCCATTCCTCTGTACATAACAGCTTCAACTCTGGGATATTGGTGGGTTTCCTCGCATGAACTGCTTGTTTCAGGTACTTCCACAACATCTCAATTGGTTTAAAATCAGGACTTTGACTTGGCCATTCCAAAATTTTAATTTTATCCTTCTTTAACCATCCTTTGGTTGAATGACCTGTGTGCTTAGGATCAGTCTTGCTGCATGAAACACTTTCTCTTGATATTCAGGTCATGGACAAATATCCTGATATTTTCCTGTAGTATTTGCTGGTATAATTTAGAATTCATTGTTCCATCTATAATGGCAAACTGTCCTGGCCCAGATGAAAAAAAAAAAAAAAACGGGCCCAAACCATGATACTACCACCATCATGTTTCACAGATGAAATAAGGATCTTATGCTGGAATTCAGTATTTTCCTTTCTCCAAACATAACACTTCTCATTCAAACCAAAAAGTTCCATTTTGGTCTCATCCATCCACAACACATTTTTCTAATAACCTTCCGGATTGTCCATGTGCTCTTTAACAAACTGCAGATGAACAACAATGTTCTTTATAGAGAGCAATGGCTTTCTCCTTGCAACCCTGCCATGCATGCCACTGTTGATCAGTGATCTCCTGATGGCGGACTCATGAACATCAACAGCCCTCTTTCTGAGGTCCTTGGAAATCTCATTTGTTCGTGCCATGATACACTCACACAAACATGTGATGACACTTCCATGTTTGGAGATCCGTGTTCTTTAAATCAAACAGCGTGCCCACTCACACCTGATTATGATCCCATTGATTGAAAACACCTGACTCTAATTTCACCTTTAAATTACCTGCTAATCCTAGAGGTTCACAAACATTTCCCACTCACAGATATGTAACACTGGATCCTCAATAAAGAAATGTAAAATATTTTTGTCTGGTTTATTTAACTGGGTTCTCTTTATCTACTTTTAGGACTTGTGTGAAACTCTGATGATGTTTTAGGTCATATTTATGCAGAAATATATCAAATTCTTAGGGGTTCAGAAACCTTCAAGCATCACTGTACATACATTTTCCCCACCAGGGCTCTGACTGCAGAATCAGTCAGAAATTAATTAATTAAATAAAACAATATTGATGTCTGTCTTTTATTTTCCATTGATGTCACATGAGGTCTGTTTATAGATATCTATAGATTAAGAAAAAAAGATGTATTTATTTTTCCAGTGTCGACTGAGCTTGTATGTGCGTGTTAATTATTTAAAATTAAATATTTAATTAATTTATGCTTCATTTTACTGTCTATCCTTTAATCTCTGTAGTTAATGATACGTTACGTATTTCTAATAGAAGCAGTGTTTCATCTGTATTTGTTTTATGTAACCTTCCTATTAAGCATGAAGACAGCACCATGAGCCAAAAAAAAAAAATTCCTTTTTTTTCACCTGTTCTGCACCAAGCCTGGCCATTTGGCTTCCCCTCTGCTTTCTGGGAATCTGAATCCAAGCTGATGTGTGCTGAAAAAAGCTCAGGACTCTGGAAGCTTCCACTATGGTTTAAACAGGAAGAGCAAAGTTTAGTAAAGACAGAAACTGGTAAGGTATAGTTACTAGGATTTTCTATTATCAGGGCTACAGACACTGCTATCTGACCTGCTGTAGAGCTGGTTTTCTTCCTGGTTGTTGTATGTGTGAAGTGATGGCCACTGGTTTACAAGAGGAATTGACATATCCTTCGATAAAGGGTGAGCTTCACCAGGAATCAGACTTGTCCTGACAAATAAAAGCATTAAAAATCAACATGTCATACTATTTATATCCAGATTAGCATTCTCTACGAGAACAACAACATACTTCTGGTGACTATATGTTATACCCCAAATACCATGAATGAATTTATGTCAGAACTCAAGTGTCCAAAAATTATTTTGTATTTGTAAATGTGAACAATTGCTTTTAGTGGAACTCTTAAGTAAAGATTTATATACAAGGAAATAAGGATGTGAATCTAACAACAGTTCACGATTCAATTCGATTCTGATTTTTGGGGTGACGAATCGATTCAGAATCGACTCTTGATTCAAACCGATTTTTGATTTATAACCATTACAAACAAAGGGAGCCAATTTCACGAGTAACTACATTCTTCTATAAGCTAGGAACGACTCTTCTATAA
>JAQMYF010000021.1:12986879-13007727 GCA_030014195.1 Neosilurus mollespiculum
GAAAACTTCAGTCTGAGTCTGAATCCGGAGCTCAGAGATGATGGAGGGTCAGAACATCAGGCGGATTTTAGTTCTTCAACCTTAATACTAGGTTGTTCCTACGTTTAATTTCAGGTCATGTTCCTTCTTCACTGTGTTCCATACAAGAACAGAGTTGGTCAAGGTCAGTGGGTCAGCCTCGATGACTGCTGCATCGTCCACATGAACAAAATTGTCTTTCATTTAATGGTCCCTCTCTCCCTCTCTCAGTGAAAGTTTTTATAATTTGGTCCATCAGTATGATGAACTGCACAGGTGATAGTGCCAACCTTTGACTCACACCACTCTTAAGACCAAACCACAGCTCAGGGTAGCCAAAAGGTCAAACTGCAGATATGATTGAAACTTACAGATGCAGTGTGACTCTTCTCAGCTTGTGGGGAATCTGGTAGTCTACTTCACTGATGGCCTCCCACAATTTGCAGCAGAGAACGAGATCAAAGGGTTTTTTGAGATCAAGGAGTGCTCGGTACCTAGGGAAATCAAACTCTTAAGACGTCTCAAGTAGTATCCCTAATGAAAAACAGAGGTCTGCTGTTCCCCATGTTGAGACTCATGGAGATGATCTTCAATTATACCCCGAAGTCTTCTTTCCAGCATGTGCTCATAGGTTTTTCCTTCAAGGGAGGGTAAGGATACTGTCCTTTAGTTAGAACACTATTCTATCTCCCTTTCTGTTGGTTGGGAATATTATAGCAGAGCCCCAATCGGAGGGTATTTTCTCCTGTTTTTAAGTTTTATTAAAGAGTTTTGTCAACAGATATCTCTGATGGTATACAATCACAGCCAGGAACCTTCTTCCTCTTCATGTGTTTGACTGCATCAAAGACCTCATCATATGTTATTGAGCATTGGGTCTCATCTATTTACTCATCTTTGGCTTCCATGTCCTGTGCAGTTTGGGCTCCTATGTTGATATTGAGCAACTCCTCTGAGTATTCCTTCCTGCATTTGTCATTACATTGCTGTTTCCATGCCCTCGCTGTCATCCTTTCTTGTAAGTTCAAACTCCTCTAGCTCCTTAATGAATATTTTCTGAATGTCATCTCCCTTCAGCCGCTCCACGACGACTCTCTCCCTCCTGGCAGCTGGTTTCATGGGAGTAAAACATTGGCCTTGAAGTCTTCAGTCACAATTAGATTATCCCTGTTTGGCTGCTTCTCTTACCATTAGGCCATGGCTGCCCCAAATTCATATGATACAGTGCTAATACAAAACCAACAATGTTGCCATTAAGTATGTGCATATAAGAAAGCAAAATAGAAAATACACTGGTGATGCTTTACTGCAGGAATTGAACAGATACATGAAAATTTCTTTTTAAATATGTGAAAATGTAAATGTTATAAATCAAGTGTGCCATAATGATGAAGTCTCTCCTGGTAGTCTACCAAAATGGGTATTTATTTCCATACGAATTTACATACATTTAGTTGATCTTCAGCTGATCACAATGCCAAAACTTTGAGCTTGTAGATTTGCCCCCTGGTCCCCCACCGGGGCTACAACCCTGGACCCCACTGCGGCCCCCAGACCCCCAGCTAATTTTCAGACTACTTTTACAATTTGCATTCTCATCCCTTGCAAAGGAAACCACTGTACACGTGCACATAGTTGCTGTAAATTAATATAACTGTAACGTCATCTAACAATGTTTTTGAGACATTTTCTGAAAATGTTACCCGTAACATTTTAACAGCATTTTTGGGAGTCTATAAATAACATTATCATAATGTCTTTGCAATGTTGTAGCACCAGTGGTAAATAGTTAGCCGGAATGTACTTATATCCCAAAATTTTCACATCATACTCACACTCACCTCTTTTGAAAAATGCTTCCACTGCCTTTTTCCGTCCTTCTGTCACTTGATGATGGATTTAGATGGAGGGATTTAGAATATAGCCTCATGTTACAATTAATTAAACAGGAGCGTAGTGGTTAGCACGTCTGCCTCACAGCAAGAACGTCCCAGGTCCGAGTCTTGGACTTGGCATTTTTGTGTTTGCATGTTCTTCCCATGCTTGTGTGGGTTTCCTCCAGCTACTCCAGTTTCCTTCCACAGTCCAAAGACATGAACATTAGGCTAATTAGCTGTTACAAATTCCCCCTATGTGTGAGTGTGAATGGTTAATTGTTGTCAGCCCTGTGGTGGTCTGGCCCTTCGCCCCATGTTGGGCTCCCATTGACCCTAATAACAAATAAAGCAGTTCGGAAAATGAGTAAATCACTTCATGTGTCCATTTTGTATCTATTTCACATATATGTGAGTCTTATTACTTTCTCACAATAAAATATCATCCTTGCTTTCAGTTGGATTGAACAAAACCCAACAGATGAGATTTTACAATAAACCAATCACACAGATATAACAATGAACCGATTAATCCTAATTAGGGTTGCATAGAGGCTGGTGCCCATCTCAGCCAACTCTGGCCGGGGACAGGGTACACCCTGTACAGCTCACCAGGCCATTGCAGGGCTTGCTCTTATATAGTACTGTTAATTACATTCCTTTTACCCCAAGGGTTTTCCTTTTTTGAAGGAAGAAAAGGAGCTAGCTCTCTTGCTACTTTACTAAAAATTAGCATGATAAGACACGTGTGCACTGATGGTGATGCTATTTGACTGAACCACCAACAACAAAGATACTACTCTGGTTAAGTTGCTCAGCAGGAAGATCAAGTCATCTTATGCCTTCAGCATCAACATGTCCCGAGTGGCTAATCTTGTTTTTTGGTGTCTGAGGCGACAGCAGCCTCACACGGGCATGTCATAGTTGCTCCATCCTCAAATATTTGATAAGTCTTTAATGAAAACTCTAAAAACAAAAATTCATTTGATTATTTTACATATTTTAATATTTAATACCAACATTACATCCATTAATATTGTTCTTTCCATGCAAGATGTATATTACTTGGCTTGAATGATTTGAATATGTACATCTGTCATGATTTTGCATTAGTCAAGTCAGTTTTATTTGTATAGCGCTTTTTTACAATTGACATTGTCACAAAGCAGCTTTACATAGAGGCATTAGGCAACATAGATGCAAGGGCAAAGATTTTGCTTAGTTGAGGGCACAGACTAACAGACAATAATAGACACAAAGAGGCTCAAGACCTCCACTCAGGCTCAAGATAAACAAACAGAGGCTATCTCTACAGATAAACATGTCTCAGTATCTTAGGCTGGTCTGCAGGCCTGACGTGAAAAATTAACAAACCATCCAGAAGCTGGGTGTTGGGGATTCGAGGCCAGGCAGGGCAGACAAACATGAGCACACAATGGTACACGACTGTGAACAGACAAGAACTAAATGGTCAGACTGCAGACAGGACAGCCAGTAGAAAGCCTAGGGAGTAATAAGAGATATTAACTGATTACAGGTGTGCAAATGAGTGAAGAGAAGATGGTGAAAAGTAAACCCTGCCCTAGAAGTCCAGGCAGTTGGACTGGGCAATGATGTGACAAAATCCAAATAAGTTATAACTTGATTTCAGAATCCTCTTTTAGGATCCGGTCCTCAGACCTCAATGTGTTCCTTTGTTCACAGTACTTCCTACAATTCAAAGAATACTTCATCATCATCATCATCATCATCATCTTCCACTTGATCCAAGGTCAGGTTGTGGGGGCAGCAGCCTAAGCAGTGAGGTCCAGACATCCCTCTCCCCAGCCACTTTCTTCAGCTCATCTGGGGGGACACCGAGGCGTTTCCAGACCAGCCGAGAGACATAGTCCCTCCAGCATGTTCTGGGTCTACCACGGGGTCTCTTCCCAGTTGGACATGCCCAAAACACCATACCAGGGAGGCATTCAGGAGGCATCAGGAGCCTCAGATGCCTGAGCCACTGCAGCTGTCTCCTCTCAATGCAGAGGAGCAATGGGTCTACTTTGAGCTCCTCCCGGATGGCTGGGCTTATAGCTCTTATTTGCAAACATTATAAAGCTAGTGGCACAATTCATTTTTACAGTTGAAGGGCTCAGTGCCATAACCAAGTGCAGTTTAAATCCCAAACCATGTGATAAATACGACTAAATCATATTATTTGTGTTTTTCTCAACATCACAAATTTGTGACTTAGCAGGTTATGGCACTTCAATTGGTAGCAAGCTTGACCACAAACAGAAATGAAAAAGGAAAGGAACCATGGATAGAAGTATCTCATATTTCAGTGTGAGGAAGCTTGGTTTCTGGAGGTGCTTGGTTACCACCTGCTGCTATTCCCATGGAAATGGCGACTGATGATTGTATCCAGCAGAGCGAGCATATAAGGGTATATAAGCAACAATAATAGGAGTATTTTAAGAAAAACTTATGTTCCTGAGAGCAGGTGACCAAAAAAGGTATGTTTATCATACCACAATCATAGGACATTTTAGGGTATCACACAACAGATCTGAGAAATGGACCTGACATCAGGAATTACCTACAAGAAGAAAATAATTTTGAAAGTGATCAAAACTCCATGACAAGGGTCTACGACAGCATTTTCCATTGCACAACAGGTAGGTTTTGTACGACTTGCCCACAACTGTCCTAGGAATTTACCCAATTTTCTGTCATGTATCTGTTGTACCCAATTTTCTGTCATGTATCTGTTGTACCCAATTTTCTGTCATGTACCTGTTGCATTAGACCTATGTGCATGATATCATGCATGAATTATGAGCTATGTGAGCATGCAAACACCGCCATCTTGGATTTAGATGAAGACTGCATGTGCAACAATAAACATTTAGCTTGATAATTTAAAGTGTGTTATATTATAGCAAATTAAAATGACAATCGATTAAAAATAATACTTTGTTATAATAATCAAGCAAAGAGCACACATGTTTTATTCAACAAAAGGATGCAACAACGAAATAACCCTATAAGATTCCTGGCAACCATCAGAATACAATCGGTTATACAGTGCTCGTTTTATATCCGGTCTCTCTTTTTGTTACCCTGCCACTTTCAGTCATGCCGGAGTCCCTGCTTGCACTCAGCACTAATAAACTCTCTTCTTTAACCAGTACATTGATTTAAGCATACCTAACAGACCCCACCACCCCGCCGGACCCTCCCAGGTTTTTGCTGAGGTACACGTGCTTCTTCTGGAATGCCAGTAATCCTGATCCTCCTGATCCTTATACTTTTTGAGTCCTGTGGTTTGGCCTGGTGTGCTGCTGCTGGCCGGAGTTCTTATATTGGAAACCCCTCGCTCCTGCTGATGATGATTCATATGGACCCAGATGTGCACTCAGAAACTTTGAAGATGACTTTTCACTGCTGGTGATATAAACTCTTTTTCTTAAATGATTTAGGACTTACAGTTGTGGTATAACTAGACTTAATGTTAAACTATAGTGAAGTTTCTGCTACATAGTTTGTATTTTTTATCTGGTTTCACCCAAATGATGGGTTTCCCTTTTGAGTCTGGTTCCTCTCAAGTTTTCTTCCACGTGGGAGGAACTGAGGAAGTTTTTCCTTCCACCTTCGTTGCAGGCTTGTTCATTAGGGATATGTAGGGTTTGTAGAAAAATGTTTTAATGTTTTTTTTTTTTTAATTTGAATATGTAAAGGTGCTTTAAGACAATGTCAGTTGTAAAAAGCTCTGTACAAATAAAACTGAATTGAATTGAATTGAATTGGACTCTGTCTATTGAAGAACTGCATCTCAGTTGCACCGTTGTCTGCCTTACCTCAGTGAAACATCCATCCTAAATCCCTGATTCCTTCTCAGTGTTTTTGTATATATTTAGGGGTGGGGCTCCACATCTAATATATGTATCATTTATTGTTATGGTGACTTTATTCATGCATATTAATAGCTTGAAGAATCAAAAGATGTCGAGCTGTTTCTTCATATTCTTTAATAGACTATTAAAAATGTGGAATTTATTTATTTACAAAATGATCTGATTATTAGGATGAGTGTTTACTACACCGTAATATTTTTCATCCCTGGTGAACTGGAATGGCCCCTTGGCAGAAAAAAAGGATGAGTGGGCGTCAGTGCTCAACATGCTAAGTGTGTGTGTGTGTGTGTGTGTGTGTGTGTGTGTGGGAGATGAGGAATAGGATGTTGGCGTGTACTCCAAAAAAAGCCCACCAAAGCTATTACCAGATGGCAAGAAATAGCACAGAGTCTGTCACTTAGACTGAGGTGCCATTATTGTAACTACAATTAGTGACAACAGAGAGAGAGAGAGCGAGAGAGAGAGAGAGAATGAGATGAAACTCAGCTCTGAGGCTTAGCGCTTCAGCATACTGCAGTGAAGTAAATGAGAGAGTGAAGAGGAGTGAGAGAAGACCAGAGGGAGGGGGAGGGACAAAATAGAGAGAGAGAGAGAGATAGAGAGAGAGAGAGAGAGAGAGAGAGAGAGAGATGAGAGAGATGAGAGATAGTCTCACACACAACACAACACGACATACTCTTCAGGAATTTCTCTCTCTCTCTCTCTCTCTCTCTCTCTCTCATCATTTCTTTCAGTGCACTTTTTTTCACTCTCTCTCGCTCTCATTTTTAATTGAACCACTGTTGCTGATGCTGGATGATGGCTGAATAAGTGCATCTGCTCTCTCTGACCTGTCTTTCTTCTGTCACCTGCCTTTTAAACTCTGTTGGATTTTGAAGGTTTACACTTGAAAGAGGTAAGAAAGAACTTTTGATTGTGTTTTCATGTATTATATGACATACGATTGTGAAATAAGGATTTAATTATTATAGCTGCTCAAAAAACTCTTACAGCAAAGTCATACAAACTTCACGGGATTTTGAAACATGACTCATTTCTTTTCTCAAGCATTTGTACAAATTAGTCATTTATTAACATTTATAATCTGACACACAATTCATGTTTTTCTTGTGATTTTGACACATGATTCATTTGTTTTTCTATGTGAGTTTGAGTATAATTTATATATTTTAATATGTAACTTCAAAACACGATTCATTTATATTTATATGCAATTTAAAAATATAATTTATTTGTTTTTCCATGTAATTTAACACATGATTCATTTATATTTATATATAATTTTAACACATGATTCATTTATTTTTCCACGTGATTTTGACGGATGACTCATTTATTTTCTCATGTACTTCATATTAACAGGCAATTCATTCATTTATATGTCTAATTTTGACACAAGACTCATTAATGTTCACTTGCGATTTTGGCACACAGTTTAATATCACCAGGGATTCTGACACATGGTTTATTTGTTTCTTCATTTTATCAAACACATGATTTCTTTATTTTTACTCACAATTTTCAGATGAATAATTTATTTTGGTTAATATTTCTCATTCTTACTTTTTCAAATGTAGTTTTCTTACAGGAATAATGTTTTTTTTTTTTTGAGCACTTACTCTTCGCATGTTATCATACTGTGTTTATTTAAGTTCCCATGTGCAATTATAAGGCATAACATTCATTCATTCATTTATTTTCTGAACCGCTTAATCCTAGTTAGGGTCGCAGGGAGACTGGTGCCCATCTCAGCTGTAAGGTATAACATGTTGCACAATAATATAATACTTATTTTCCCACAGTAAAATAAATATTACTCTAGAATTATATTTATTCACCTGATTATTTATTGTAAAGGACTTCCAGTCCTTTGCTTTTAATTTACACTTTATACAATTATATCAAGAGTAGCATATACAGGTGTGTACTGTCTGAAGGGTGTTTTCCTTTTTGCTTGTTTTGATGATTTTGTTATCCCATCATTCCTCAGTTGAGCATGGATTACTGAATTGTCATGCTTTTACACTTTACATCAGGAAAGCATACAGTCGAATAAACAACACACACACACACACACACACACACACACACACACACACACACACACACACACACACACACACACACACCTTCGTGATTGAGCATGATGTTCTCAGGTTTCAGGTCTCGGTAGATGATACCGTTGGAGTGCAGGTGTCCCAGCGCTAACGTTATCTCAGCCAGATAGAAACTGCCGAATAAACAACAAAAACAACAACAACAACACAAAGTCCAGAGCTGAACGAGACGTTTTATCAGTGTGAATGTTCGGCCATTAGTAACACAATGGCAAACATGTATTACAAACAAAGAAATTCCACAGCACTGAAGTCAACGTCGTTACACAGTATAATACTCGTGATATGGGGGAAAAATTTTAAGATACATTTAGCAGTAATATCACAATATTATCCAGATGGCAGTGTATATCAGGGGGCTTTCAGGCTTATATTAATATATATTATACAGAAACACTGTGAGCTGATTGATTCACTATCTCAAAATAATGAATATTCTTATTCATTCAAAATATTCTCTCAGAAGTGAGTAATTTCTGATTGGGGGAAAGCCATCAGATAATTATTGGTATTCCATCACAGCAACAGGATAGGCTGAATGATTACTACATGACTGTCACACACAACATAGGGGATCACACTAGAGGTGCAATAAAAAAAGCGAATGCTGTCACTTTTCATTCTCAAATTTGTCTCGTGACATTCGCGGCATCGCATTTCATTCACCTGGTTCGTGAACCTGTTTTAAATTTCCACAAATGTCGCAACACAAAGCTGTGATTAAACTCTTCTCAAACGATCAACGCATGTCGAGGAAAGGTCACAAGGTTATCATTTTGCTCGCACATCATTTGTTTTTCATTCACAGGGAAAAACGTCAAGACTGGAAACTTCCATGTAGAAAGTTTGAAACTTGCAGGCATCAGTGTATTTTGTCATTACTACTTTTTTTGCATTTTGTTCACGCTAATAATACGCAACTAAAAAGCGAATGGTTTGAGAACAAAACGTGACTGATTTACGACAGGAGATTTTTTTTTTCCCAGCAAACATCTGCAAACCAATTGCAATTTGTTGCAAGACCTTCTCGCGACTTTCGCGTGATGTGCGTATTTTATCCGCAAAATATTCGCTTGCATGTGGAGTCATAAAACATCTTGTTGTGGAAAAAAAAATAATAATACATTTGCGTCAGTCACTTTTCTATCACACCTCTAGTGCGATCACCCCATAGCAACGTGACTGTCTACTTCAAAAACATTTTAAATGCATAATAAAATGCACTAGGGGGAGACATTTCATTTTAATGATGCCAAGTTCTAATAATAATTCCTTCTTGCCTGGCGGAGACACTCCATGCTCTATGAGTGGGTCTCTATTTTAATGGTAATTTTTCCCCAAGTCTTCTTTTCATCTTTATTCAGTGAATCAGAGAACAAAATGCCAGGATTCACATTCATTCCTTCATTTCTATATCTATGAAGATTTCATACCAGGCCGTGTCCTCCATGAAGATCCCCTCCTTCTCCAGCTGCATGAACAGCTCTCCCCCTGTTTTAAAGATTTGATATAAATACAAAATTCCAACTGTACAGTCATTATTTCTATATAATCCAGAGACCTCAGTACCCCCACATTTGTATCTTGTACTAGGAATTTCACATCATTCGCCCGACAGCACGGCTAACACTCACTCACTCACTCACTCTGATAATGAAACCCGTTTAAACAGGTATAACACCATTAGCTGGGTGTAGCGTCAGGGTTTGTTTACACCACACCCACCACTCAGACACTCCAGTATGAGGTAGAGTTTGCCGCCAGTCTGGAAGGCATACCACAGGTCCACGATGAAGGGGTGACGCACCGTCTCCAGGATCTCACGCTCTGCCCTGGTGTGTGCCGTGTCCTTCGCACTGCACACTATTTTTGCCTGAAAGATGGGACGGTGTGTTTACACATGCATTGAGTAACTTCACTCTTTCATCCTTTCACACACAGATCACTTATTTACAAGGAACTGGATGTTATTACTTAACAGGCTGACATCAGCGAGGAGTCGATGATCTGTAATAAAGAACTGACTTCTGCAGTAATTACATTCATCCGGGTCGTACTTCACTGCTTCACGCATGTCGTACATTTATATATACTCCCAACAACCTCTCCTTGCATAACCAGACACAGTGAACGAGCAGTACTTCTGCATTTTCTTTTCTCTGGGATCAAGCACAGCATCACATACTATACACCACAGTATCCTGTATAGCTCAGAACCCCACACACCTGAGAACCCCACACACCTGAGTACCCCACACACCTGAGAACCCCATACACACTCAAGAACCACACACACCTGTGAACCCATACACACCTGAAAACCCCACACACACTTGAGAACCACACACACACTTGAGAACCACACACACACTTGAGAACCACACACACACTTGAGAACCCCATACAGACCTGAGAACCCCACACACCTGAGAAATCCATACACCTGAGAACCCCATACACACCTGTGAACCCATACAGACCTGAGAACCCCACACACACTTGAGAACCCCACACACACTTGAGAACCCCACACACACTTGAGAACCCCATACAGACCTGAGAACCCCACACACCTGAGAACCACACACACCTGTGAACCCATACACCTGAGAACCCCATACACATGAGTACCACATACTCCTGAGTACCCCGATACACATGAGTACACTGTATACCTGTGTATACATAACCTGTGTAAGCCATACACCTGGACATCTCTGTATACTTCAGTAGCCCATACACCAGAGTACCTCATACACCTGAATACCCTGTATCCCTCAGTACCCCACATACACCTATATGAAAACTTATCTTCAACATAACTTGTCCCCACACATTTACTTTTAATTTGTTCTTGTATTAAATTATAATTTACCTGAGCAGGAACTAGTAAAATAAAACTAACTAGCAGGTTTTGCACACAGCCTGTACGGTCTTATTACATACACGAGTTATATTGAACAGAGAAATGGAATCTGGAATCAAAACATATTCCCACCCCTGAAAAGGTCAAAGGTTAAAGATATCCTCAGTAATCATCACAACAATACCGAAGATGTTAAATAAAAAGACGTGAATCTATTTAATGCATTTTAATCATGTTCTGAACTGCTACGTGGTTGATATGGGAACAGGACACAACGTACTTTTTTCAGAACTTTCATGGCGAATATTTTTCCTGTCTGACTTCCCTGAACTTTCCGGACCTGGAAAACCTTAAAAATTAAAAAGGAAAGAAAGAGGTGATGTTTGGAGAACGTTTAGATATGTCATAATTACAGCTTTCAGGATCATACACACCAACACACACACACACCTTGCCGTAAGCTCCTTTCCCAAGCACTGTTAGTAATTCGAAGCAGTCAGGTCCAATTCGCTCGCTGTCCCTGTTTACGCTGGCGCTGGTGAGCTCCACTTCCTCTGTCTCACCGCTAATAAACACGTTTATTACCTTCAGATCAATTTATTAACATTTATAGCTACTATTAATCAGATACATCTGAGGAATACGTACGGTTCTGTTTCCTCAACTGTGAAGTTACACACTTCATCCTGTAAATTACAAAAGAGAGAACATTACCACATAACATGTTATACTTAAAAACACAAAATCATCCTCATAATCAGCACTGCAGATTCTTCTACTACAGAGTAAACAATGTTTACTGCATGAGGTAAAAAGCAGGAGACACTGTTCGGACAGTCACATGACTTTCTCACCTCTGCGTCGCTCACATCTTCTGACTCCAGGTCAATATCGAACACCCCCGCCATCCTAATGAACCAGAAACCATGGAGAAAACATTCAGTTCTTCAAATCAGAGTTAAATAACATAATAACACTGCCAAGTGAGTCAGGGAGCGAGTCGAGGAGCGATTCATTTACTAAGTCAGTTTGTGAGTCAACCGAGTCAAATAATAGAGATTTGGGCAAACATTCAAAAGATGTTTAAAATATTGAATAATAATGAAATAATATATTTATTATTTAAACCAAAATAAGTATAAATGCTTATTTTTATGCAGACAAGCATTTTTTTGCATCTAATATTTTTACAGTTATAACCCCACCCTCAACCCCCCAATTTAGAATAACAAAGATTCCTGAGCCTTATCCCCACCCACTTGACAAACTAACATGCCTGGCATTTAGAAACGAAAAACAAAAAAAAAATCCAAATTAAATATATTCAACTTGATTTAAACAGATTACAACTTATATTTAGGTGAAAATATTTAGTTTCATTTTTATTATTCAATTTCATATTGTGATAATAACTCCACCCACTGCACTGACATAAATACAGACCATCTGAGTGACATGTCACTGAAACAGCTGGGGTAAAAGATCTGATTTCACTCTGAGAGCTTTTTTTCTTAGAAACACTGAGTCATATGTTTTGAGTACAATAGTTACTAATCAGGGTTTTGTTAAAGTGATGAGTCAAAAGCCAGGAGCTGTGAGAGAGGATGACAGAACGACAGCTTACAGGATCACGAGGGGTTAAAAAAAAAGAACAGTAAAAAAGAAAAATATATACTTAAAATGACAATACAGAAAGATTTCATGGATCTTCGACCCATTAAGATTTCAAAAAGTTAATGTTGCAATCCACCCCTATTCGCTCATTGGTAGCTACAAAAAGTTTACATTTATGTTGATTTGTAAAATTAAAATGCTATTTAACATAAACGGACTGAAAATTTGGACATTTTTGCATACATATGACCTTTTGGCAACCGAATTTAGGTAAAAATCTTGACACAGCTCCTTTAAGTGTTTATTTTACTTAAGTTCTTCCAAGTGCACAAACACAATTAGAGGAAAGTAATCTTTACGTAATACCATTTTGAACCTCTTGAATAATCATTTAACTGTGTAATGACCTCAGAGCAACTCTTTGGGTGCTGGCTGTTTTTCAAAGTACTCAAGAAAAAAACCCCATAAATGTAATGTATATCTGTAAGAAATGTAATGTACATCTGTTGTCATGTTTTTCTTTCTGGATGAGATTGACAGTCCAGCCTTAAATGTGTTTATGAAGAGATAAACAGGGAGGGGAAGGTGATCGCTTTAGGAGAGCATACCGCTGCACTTACAGATACTTTCTGTGCAAAATTGAGATCCTGTTTAGGTTTATTAATTTCCTGATTTTAATTATTACTAGGACTGTCCTTTGGTGTTTCAGAGAAGGAATAAATGCTTATCTTTGGATAATTGCTCACTAACACCACAAGGAATGTGTTTTTAAGCATGTTTGTCTGTGACACACCCGTAGTAACCTCCCAGTCAGCCTTGTTATTTACAAAATACATATTCCTGAGGCTTGACGATGGATGTAATACTCAGAGAAGTGTATCACGGTTTTATTATCACAATATCGATATTACTGATTCATCAGCCATGCTTAGACTAAAATGTGCACTAAAACTTTTGCAATTAACTCATCATTTAATTTAGGATATTGTTTTGGTATTATTTTATAATGTGATCTGGTATTGTGGAAGATGGGACATGTATCTGACATGACTGAAGATATAAAGAAGTTGTATTATGTTTCCAACCTGAAATTAGGTTGAAATATAGCTCTAGTTCATAACTCCTCTGTTAAAATGGTTTATTTGTCCACAAATCATTCATATAAACCAATACCAATATTACTAGTCTGCAGATGAACAGAACCCGGAACAGGTTGATGTATTTTGATGTAAATAGTACAGTGAGAACTGACAGTTCTCGGTTTATAATAAAAACTCAACACATCCGTACCTTCATCCGGGTCCAAATCACACTCCCACCCCTCGGTACCGCACCACGTCAACGGTAATGTTCTAATAAAATTACAGTCATATGATTATAAACCCAAACACGTGGATTAAGAGAAATTCCAGAGTCGAAATCGTGCCGAGGCAGTACTGCTGTAGTGTTGACACAGAGCACTACGTCATCACAACGCGACGGACACTGGCGGTCCCTCATGATGGCGTCATCCTTATGAGACGTTAAAGCGGGATTAGGAAACAAATCAAAGGTTTTTTTTTTTTTTGTATGTTTAAATACAGCCCCGTGTTATTGAATAAATAAATAATATACATTTCTTGCTTTAATGTTTTTTTTAAATTTAAACAAATAAAACTATTTTGGACTTTAGCTTAATACATGAATGCAAATGCTAAACTAAAGCATTTCATATTAACATGTGTTTATGTAGCTAGCTAACGTTTTATTTTATATTTTAGATGCTAAAATAAAGCTGGGAATGGGAGTAGAGTGAGCGTCATTGCCAGATTTGTAGAACATGAAGGTTTAAACCTCTTGCATTTGTCACTTCAAATTTCATTGTAGTTTGGATGCTGGAAAAATTAGTCAGCATTGTACTAAATAAACAATAATGTAAAATACAGCACGAATGCTGTTCATCACTGGCGTTCAAGTTAAAGGAAAAGCCAGCTGGCTAGGGTTAGCATGCCAACCTTCAGCCTCGGCCAATAACTGCACTTCTGCTTGGCACTTAACGATGGAGAGCAAAGATGGCTTCTTCCCCCATCACTGACAGCAAGAGCCCGGATGATTGCAGGCCTATTTTCGTAGCACGGCAATAATTCACATTTGGTGGGGAAAAAAAACCCTGCCTAACTCTTAAAAATACACAAAATACGTTTTTACCATCGACTACTTTCATTCCAAGTTTTGTTGCACACAGCCGGGTGGGCTTATCTTTTAGCCTAGTAAAAAACAGCTTTTCTCGCTGGGCAGAGCTCACCTGACCCAGTATCTCATAGTTAAAATAAAACCCCTGGCAATAAGTATGGAATCACCACTCTTAGAAGATGTTCGTTGCAACTGTTTTTTACAGACCAAACAGAGGGAAAAAAATGGAATCACTCATTTCTGAGGAAAATATTATAGAATCACCAAACAAAAACACCACTAGTACTTTGTTGCACCACCTCTGGCTTGTATAAGAGCTTGGATTCTCTGAGACACGGATTTAACTCTCGACAAACAGCATTCTTCTTCAATTTGACTCCAACTTTCTCTTATTGCAGTTGCCAGATCAGCTTCGCAGGTTGGAGCCTCGTCGTGGACCATTTTCTTTAATCTCCAGCATAGATTTTCAATTGGATTGAGGTCCGGACTATTTACAGCCCATGCCATTGACATTATATGTCTTTCTTGAAGAAGAGCTTTTGCCCTATGCCACGATGCATTATCATCCTGAAAAATGATGTCATCACCAAACATCCTTTCAGTTGATGGAATAAGAAAAGTGTCCAAAATTTCAATATAAACTTGTGCATATTGAGGATGTAATTTGCACTTTTCTCAAAATTTGCATGTTTTCTTCAGGCAGTTGTCTTTATAAATTTCATTGGAACATCACCAAACAAAAGTTGAGGCATTATCATCCCGCCCAACGCAGATTCGTGATTCATCACTGAATATCGCTCTCATCCAGTCATCCACAGTCCATGATTGCTTTTCTTTAGCCATTGAAACCTTGTTTTTTCTGTTTAGATGTTAACAATGGTTTTCGTTTGGCTTTTCTGGATGTAAATAACATTTCTTTTAGGCGATTTTTTTTACAGTTTGGTCACAGACATTGACTCCACTTTCTGCCCATTTGTTCCTCACTTGTTTTGTTGAGCATTTTCTGTTTTCAAGGCTTTTAAGTTCTCTATCTTGACGCTTTGATATGTTTCTTGGTCTATCAGTACACTTCCCTTTTACAACCTTCCCATTTGATTTGTACTTGGTCTAGATTTTGGACACAGCTGGCTGGGGACAACCAACATCTTTTGCAACATTCCGTGAAGATTTACCTAATTATTTTTTTTTTTTGTAAGTGTTTCATAAAACCAGAAGGTTGGAATGTTAAATGAAGATAGTTTGTGGTATGTCTATATATATATTGTGTGTACATATATATACAAGAGTGGTCATTCCATACTTTTTTTGCCAGTGGTTGTATGTGAATAAAACATTATTTTGGCAAATAATTGTTAATTAACTTTATATTAAAGAATTATTTTTCGCTTATTTTACTGCAGTTATGAACTGTATGAAAACCCATGCTAAAGACAATCCACAAAAAGTAAATTCCATTATTCTGACAATATCAGAAAACCTAAAGTCATAGTTTTACCTGACTTTTATAAAGTCCTGACTCCTTCCATAAATGTTACATAAACATGAGAAAATTTCACCATATTAATAATTAGACATGTTTATCAGTCCATTTCTCTGGGGCATGTGTTGTAGAAATCCTTAAGAAGGAGCTGTTACTAAATGCTAATGTATTAGAACGAACTGTCAGAGCTGCCATTATGAAACATTAATCAACACCTGATGACCAATCACAATCCAGAACTTGAAATAAAGCGCAAGCAGATTTTAAAAGAATATTTTCTGTAAAATATAATATTTAATGTTCACACTCTCTTCCTAAAAATTAGACTGAGTGACGATGTGTTTGTGAACCAGCAGGTTTCAGGTGTTCATGATGATGTCATGGGGTCATGTGGCTTTTAAATACTCAAACACAAAAAGAACAAAAACCTCAAAATTTAATCATTGTTGTGTTGGGTGCTCATCACCCAGTTCTGTGGCTCGGATTAACGTATTCAGATTTCAAGAAGACGTGAAGAAAAGGTCAGTGCATGTCACCACAGGAGTAATCCGGGCAAGCAAACAGCGGTCACACACCTGGATCTGGGAACAGGAAGTCATGAGGATGGAATTTCCTAGAACTAATATAAAGCAAGCATCTGAGGCGAGGAGAAAACAGACACACTCCGAGTTTCTGCGCATTCGCTCTCAGTGAGGTGAGTACGGCTCCAATACTCTGTTAAATCTCGACAGGGAATATTTGTACATTAGTACATTTTCTTGTCTGTAAATTCAGTATGAAAGGGATGAAGAGTTGGTTTGCAAAAACAGATAAGTCCAATTGTTTTATTTATGAGAAAACAATATTTTAAGTAGCTTTGCAAAATAAAAACCCTTTTCCCAGTATATTTAAAATAAAGCTACTGAAAAAGTTGTTTTTCTCATAATTAAAACAACTGAACTTATCTATTTTTGTAAACCAACTCTTCAGATAAACATTTCACTCTGTCACAACATCAAAATGGATCATGAAAACAACAGGACTTAGAATTGAGCCTTGAGGAATGCCTTCAGTAACCAGCAGAATGATCATAGTTGCCTGTTGGGGAGAGAATTCTCCCCAAACCCCAAATATTTTGATCCAAATCGATTTAAAATCATGTTTTAAAAATGTTTCTTAATTTTTTTTAAGGTCTTTATTTTCCTGCTTGCAAACATGAAGCTCTTCGTATTTATTGCCTTATTGGCCTCAGCCATCTGCGTAAGTGTTTATCTTTATCAAATATTCTATTCATTCTAAATCTTTCCAAGAAAAAGATTATACTTTAATATTTTTTTTTATCTTGCTTTCATGTTTGCAGGTGACTTCAGCGAAGGTAAGGGAAATTATCTATTAACTCAAAGTGGGTGGATTTTGTGGACTCATTAGTTATATTTTTCATCTGCAGCCCGTTAGTTCTTTTCTGAAAATCAACCAACATCACTTTATCCCACACTGTGTAGAAACTGCTGCTGGTTGGAGGATTGAATGGGGGTGTGGTCGGTCTGAACCCTGGTGTGGTTGGACTGAACCCTGGTGTTGTTGGTCTGAATGGAGGGTTATTGAATCCAGGACTGGTGGTTGGAGGAGGTGGAGCATTCATCGGTCAGCCACCTATTGGTCCAGTAAGAACACATTCCTCTCGTCGTAGATTTTTTAACAAATGATGAAAATAATTTCAAGGGTTTTTTTTTTTTCTTTTCATGAAACTAATTACAATTAAATATACATTTCATCTTCAACAAAATTAAGTTTTATGATAAAATAAAAACAGCTGCTCTGGATAATTATGTTATAGAGTTTTCCTGAAGAATAAGTTTTGGATATTTGTATATTTATTTCTCCAGATGATTCCTGCAATCCCACCCTACATGCTACAGCCTCAGTTTGGAATGCCCAACGCTCCAGCTCAGCTCCCTCAGCAGTTCCCCTTCCAACCTAATGGGGTATTTAACCTCCTGTAAAATATTCAATAATCTCCTGAAGACAAGGACATTTTACTACTGTATGTACGCCATCAAACAGTAATGACATCATGATCACCTTGTGAGGTTTTCATTCTCATTCATTCCTAGTCAGGCTCATTTATAGCCATCTGGATGGGAATATAATCTGAGAGAAGCAGTTTACTTTAGGCGAAACTGATTTCTTTAATGAAATCAGTACCAGTTTCTGCTCCAAGTCATTAAATAACTTTCTGTCCCCAGTGTAGATTACGTCTCTTCCTACGAGATCGTTCTCTATTAATTTAATCATTAAGTATTTAAAACCTGTACTTATTCTGTAATTTTTTCTGCTCTGATGGTAATTAGGGAATGCCCTTCCTGCCTCCTGTGAATCGTCAGCTTGTGCCTCCTCAGCAGCAGGCAGCGGTATGCTTACAGTCGTTTACTCCGAAAGAGGAGAGGTTTTTCAGTAATAACAGTGTCTGTGTGTGTGTGTGTGTCTGTGTGTGTGTGTGTGTGTGTGTGTTCTATGAATGCATGATGATGATGATGTTTTCTCTCTGATGAGTAATGGTGTGTTTTTTTAGGGGCAAATGATCCCAGGGGTAAATGGGCAGCAGCCGCAGGGCGACATGCCCGCAGGCCCAGTGCTGCGCTTCAGGGTAATTCACTCGTCTACTTTTGGATTTGATAAAAGTGATGAAATGAAATGAAATTAAACGAAATGGTGTAATTATTTCTCAGCGTGCTCTGCGCTGGAGGACCCAGGACACTACGGTCAATCAGGTAATGTAAAAAAAAAAATAAAAATTGGGAAATTCTGATGTCTTTCTTTTAATTTATAGTTGTAATTCCAGGTCCAGGCAATTCCTAGCCCGACACCATCCGAGCACCCTAATGAATGAATCTTACATCTGAGGTGTTTAAGTTTAACACAAACACATATTTAAATGATATATATATATATATATATATATATATATATATATATATATATAGATAAAAATAAATTATTAAAACTTGATGCGTTAATTCTTTCTTTTTTTCTTTCTCTTTCCTTCAGTGCTGACAGACTTGAGTCAGAACAGCATCCCCTTCTTCTTCTTTTGTTTTTTTTAAAAGAAATGATTATTAGAGGATTAAATATAAAAATGGGCTTTAATTATAAGAATTAAATTAGAAATGTAAAAAGCTTAATTTATTTGATGATCACTAATAAAATTATTCATGCATAATAAAAAATTGTTGTGCTTTATGTTTGATTTAAAAAATATATTTCTCATTTTATCTTGACTGCATGAGCCATTATAACGTCCATATTATGATAAATATATAATAAAGCATGACAGGAAGTTACCATTAGCGTCCAGACACTGAATATTTTCCTAGGTTTCAGAGGGATTTAACCCTTTCACACTTCAGCACTTTACTGACTGATCTGATTGATTAAATGATTAAATGAATGGTAAAATAATTTATCAACAATTACAAATGTTTATTTATTATAAAATGACACATTATTACTTTTAATGTTGTGAACCCTCCAGGAAACAATTTTCCCCACATGTTATAGGGGCAATAAACCATCATTCTATCACCAGCTTCAATTCATCTCTCTACTTTTACTAAAACAAACAAACAAAGGGAAGAGAGCAAAAAAAAAAAAAACCCAACAACAACAAAGAAATATAAACTCCACAGTGCTGCAGATGTCTGCAAAGGTTAAAAAAAAAACATGAAATAAAATAAAATTAAATTAAATTACATTAAGTTCAATTTAATTTAATTTAATAAATAAATCTTTATCTGTGACACTGGAGATTCCTTCCATAAATCCAAAATAAGTTTCTCCTTACTTTCAGAAAACTTTACCTTGTGAATGATTTATTTTGTCCATCTGTGTGAGTCAGCTGTTACTATATAAACAAGAACCCAGACCCAGAGCACAAACCTCTGCCAAGCTGCAATAATTCAAAGAAAACACACAGCACCCACTGCTGGGCCCTGCTCCAAAAATTTTGCTGTTTCACAATTTTAAAGAATCCTTTAAAAAATTCCTGGATCCAGAATTTGATTTGGACAGTGGTGGCTCAGTGGTTAATGCTTTGGGTTACTGCTCAGAAGGTTGCTAGTTCAAGCTCCATTACCACTGCTGCCACTGTTGGGCCCTTGAGCCTCAACTGGTCATAAAAATGTACGTCTCTGTGGATAAGTAAATGTAAATGGTTTGGATCAGCTCCAAAATTTAAATCTTCAAAATCTTTTCATAGCTTTTTGTGTAACCCTCTATTAACCAGCATAGCATATCTGCTACATGAAGTGAGAGGGTTAACAGCCTAGACAACCAGTTGTTTTTATCCCCTATTAACCAATGCAGACAATCTGCTATAGTAACTTCCTGTTAGCTGTTTTGAACAACATTACTTTTTCATTGTTTATTATTGCCAAATAAACATTTGAAGATTACTTGAATGGTACGTCACTTTAATTTTCCCCTTAGCATTATTACTCAATGAAATCATCTGTCTGTCTGCTACAATTTGGAAAGGTGGGCCCAGTCGGCCTAAAATCAACATTTTTGCCTAGGGAAATAATTTTAACACAAATAGAAAGGGACTTGGTTAACACAGGGTTAAAGTTGCTGACAAAAAGTAAACAGAAAACCAACGCTGGCAAAAACATAACTAACTTTGCAGAGGTAACAATAACAAATAACATAAAACCTGTTATGTGGGCGGCACGGTGGCGTAGTGGTTAGCACATCCGACTCACAGCAAGAAGGTCCTGGGTTCGATTCCCAGCTCGGGCGTTTCTGTGTGGAGTTTGCATGTTCTCCCTGTGCTT
>JAQMYF010000021.1:13080977-13092204 GCA_030014195.1 Neosilurus mollespiculum
GCAATACTCATACAGAGTGGAATGGGCCCTACATAAAATAATAAAATAATCTTACACACACTTTAGTGAATAAACTTATACAATAGTCACATAAATCATCCAATAATCAAATAGTACAGTAAATCATACAGTTGCTCTGCTATAGGTATCATCATTAACAATTTAAATATATATTACATTAAAGATGACTTAATTGGACAGTTCTCCATTTCAGGATTACAAATGTCTTTAAATATAGGAAATATGATCACTCATCCCAAAGATATTACACTTTATGTTGATGCTGTTAATAATCAACAATTAATGCCATTACGTGATCGGGAAGTCCAGCAATTTGCATAAGACTTATGGAGGACCAAATATATGACATTATGACATTTTAGACCAGCAAGCCATAGGCGCCTGATCCCCCGATTTTCTCCACTTCATTAGATTTGTGATAATGACAATAACTACACTTTAAAACTACATTTTGGTTGGGGTGTATTCATATATATATATATATATATATATATATATAGACAGCATTTTACATAAGATCAATTTATATACATTCTAACCACTATATCACAGTATATTACACTATATTACATTCATATTACAGTATTAACAGATTTCCTGTGCCACCTGTCTGACTTTTTAAATAAAGGTTAATTAGTACGATTTATGAGTTTTTGATATGTTATTTGAAAATACTTGGGTATTCATGAAGCAGTGAAAACAAACAGCTGTCCTTATTCCGTCCATTCAAAGCAAGGACTTTTGGGCTCATCATTTATATTTATATATATATATATATATAAACTTGAAATCTGTATCTTCGTATTCGGGGAATGTCCTTTCTAGCCTATTCATTATCTGCAGTGAAAATAGTATACAGCAGAGCATAACTTCAGTAAAAACACATGCATGGGCAAAAAAAAAGCTTATACATAAGTTTTAAAAGTGAACACACACAATCAACACTTGCCGTCACAGACTTGTTGACCATGAAGATGCTGTAAGTACATATATGATGTACATATATACAGAGTCGTTGCTTGCACTGGTTGCTGCTTCAAAATGGCTGATCTGTTTGTTTGGGTAGTGAAGTTTCCCGCCAAAGAAGCACTGTGGGTTCGGTCTCTGACACGTGACATCACTCTTGCAGAACCGCAGTGCATTTTGGGTCTTTAGCGCCATTTTGGCTGGTAAACAATACAGTGCGAACAGAGCCGAGGATTGCTTTTTGTGTGAGAAATGGGACATTGGTGTTTGCGTGAAAAGAACAGTTGAGCGTAGTGTTAGATTTTTCAGGTTTCCCGACTGGAAATGAAGCTACGGGCAGCAGTGTATGGGTATTTGCTCCTGGCATTTTCACAAAGGTAAGATGTTGTTATAAAAATAACGATACTATGTGCTGCATAGCTGTCTTGTAAAGTTACTGAAGTTGATGTTATGTCCTTGATGTTGGTGTTTAGCTAATGTTAAACTAATGAACAACACTTGCCGAGGAGAGCTGCAGAAACTGGAGAAAATGCTGCCAGAAAATCTGATACTGTGCAAACTACATATCATAGTAGTATATAGACTCTGGGGATTTCAGCTATATAAGTATCATTGCTCTATGTCAAAAACTCAGCTATCTAGAGTTAGCAGCTGATAACTTTTTAATTTTGTTATTTTTTTTGGAAATTGAATACAAATGGCCCAGGGTTTTGAAACTCAAATTATTTTATTTGTCGAAGGTGTTCTGCAGTTTGTATTAAAGGTGATACATGTGGTGTAGTGAACAAACATGATGCACACTCTGTCTACTTTTCATGCCATTGCAGGCCTACCTGCATACGAGATGATGGAAACTGACCCTGACTGGACTCCATCTCTATATCTGGGCCACACTGTCATTAAACCCCCAGACACAGCACGCTCTGCAAGACGAAGTCATCACAAACCAGTGATCAGCTATAGTTTAAAAATATGACCATGCATTGTTTAGTTTTGAATAGTGCAACTGCAATGTTTTGAGTTGTTATGGAAGTATAAAAATGCATTTCTACCTACTTTAAAAATAAAGGGTCTACAATACATTTTACATAACTGTGGTGTTTCTGACTACTGTTCTTCAAGGTGCATCACTCAGACGCTTGCAGTGCAAGACCTGCAGACAAGTCAAATGAGATAGAGAACAACAATTTACAACAAACCATTTGATAATGACTAATAATAAAATAATAATGACTGATTATTGCATTGTGGCATGGTGGCATAGTGGTTAACACGTCCATCTTACAGCAAGAAGGCCTGGGTTCAATTTCCAGCTTGGGCATTTCTGTGTGGAGTTTGCATGTTCTCCCCATGCTTGCGTGAGTTTCCTCCGGGTACTTCGGTTTCCTTCCACAGTCCAAAAACATGCACAGTAGGCTAACTGGCTGTTCCAAATCGCCCCTAGGTGTGAGTGTGAGTGTAAATGGATGTGTGAGTGTTGTCCTGCGATGGTCTGGCGAGCTGTCCAGGGCGCCAGCCTCCACGTGACACTAATTAGGATTAAGCGGCTTAGAAAATGATTGAATGAATGAATGAATGATTATTGTACTAAGTATGTTGAGGAAAAGCTCCACATATTACTTTTATTACTGTTATTCAATAATTTCATTCAGAATATGTGATGATTTCTCTGTTATAACACTGATATTCATGACTGTTTTATGTTCATTACAAAGGAAATAAAATCATATAACCACGGTTTCTAGGCTGACACACTGACTACAGGTTTACTTGTTTACAGTTTTCTTACCTTTGCTGTGATAGCTGTGTTTGTGCAGCCCTCTGGACGAAACAAGAACAGATCCTCACCCAGCCGTTTGAGAAGTGTCCGTGAGCTTCAAGGGATTTATCATTTGTAAACTCTTCGAAAGTATTAGCACTTATACCATAGATTTTATGGTAATATTATACCATATTATTTATGGTAACCAACTTGGCCAAGTACCTGTCCCTGGCGTCTTTACTGAGTTTGTCTCGGTGTGGTATTCTCTCGTTTTTCTTCTGTTTTCTCCATTTTCCAGCTTTAGATGACTGTTAAACAACATAAACGCTCTCAGGGCATTTGCTCTCGTTTTGTTTACGTTTTGGAAACCATCCAAAATGGTGCCAGAGGGGTGGAGGTAGGGGGGTATCGATCACCTGACTGACAAATATGCTGTGTTTATAACTGGTAATGTAATTCATAACGTACCGTGGTAGTATAAACGAAAGAGGCAGAAATGTTGATGAAAATACCTGAACAATTAACGGCTCATTCTGTTGTGCTGCATCTCTCGTGAAAATGAATGAATGAATGAATGTCACATAAATCGCACAATGGGTATACAACAGATCCATGAAATAAAACTGGGTAAATTCTTATGACAGGTGTGGAAGTGTTGTTCAAAACTCTGTCATGGAAATCATATACACTTTTTGTGAAACTATTGTCTCACTTTCATATGAACATCGTATGATTCGACTTACAGATGTGACCTATTTTCCCCACGACTGACAAACATCACATATTTTATATGTAAACCAACTACACAGCTTTTAAATCCAGAGGTTTTGATTAATAGAGTACTTAAACCGAATCTTCATCAAGGCCAAGTATGAAAACGGCATGGTGGCATAGTGGTTAGCATGTCTGCCTCTCATCATAAAGGTCCTGGGTTCGATTCCTGAACTGGGACGTTTCTGTGTGGAGTTTGCATGCTCTTCCTGTGCATGCATGGGTACTCCTGTTTCCTCCCAAAACTTAAAGACATGCACCTAGTCTAACTGGCTGTTCCAAAATACCCCGAGGTTGTGAATGTAAATAGGTGTCTTTGTGTATTGTGCAATGCTGTTGGACCTGAGGCTGTACTACTGCACAAGCATAAGGATGGCCTTGACAAACTGGTTTTCATTATTTTTCTCAGTAAACTACCCATTTAAATTCATCCATTGAGAATTAATGATTGGACTTATTTTATCTTTACAACATAATTGTGTGCGTGTGTGTGTGTGTCTGGGTGTGTCTAGGTGTGTGTGTTTCCCTCTTCAACATATGTCTGTTTAAAAAAGAATTATCAGTAAATGTCCGAGAATTCCTGCCAGACTACATTGGTAAGATTCTTATTAAAGCCAGCTGATCATTGGAGGGTTTCTGATGAAGCCCCGCCTTGTTCTCTTTATAATCGGAAACTTGGACCAGGGAATATAGAGAAAACGGTTTAATATGAGAGAGAAAGTGGTGAGATCTTATATCAATCTGTTGGGTAAGATTTTGAGGCTTTTCTTGGGCACTGTGTTGAGAGGGAGAAAGACCCTCCCAAGAGAATTCATCCTCCCAAACAAGGCTAATAAAGGCTTTCTAGCAGCAAACAAACACCAAAGCTTCTATCTGCATCAATAAAGTTGGAAGAAGTTTACAAAAGGCATAAGCCTTGTGATGGAATCTCCAGGAACATATAAGTTGGACAACAAGGAAGAATTCATGGATATTAATGAAACTGCACAGAAGGCGGTCATCGGCCGTTTTCCTCTGGTTGAGGTGCAAGGCATTCCACTCAGGAAATTGATCGCCCAAAACTGGAGCGCCGTTTGTGCTTTCCGTCCTGATCCGTCTGATTTACTTATCGCCACGTACCCCAAATCAGGTAAAAACACTGAGTCATTACAAAGTAGGATCAATCATTATTTTTTTATAATATAAATATATATTTGGAAAAAAATTTATTATTACATGTTTAAAATGTAGTCTGTGTGCCTATCCATTTATAACAATATTAAAGTAATGTAACTTAATTTCTTTCCATTAGTTTGGTACTAATTCTATTCCAAATATGTGGATGATGACAGGAATATCATTGCTGGAAAGCATAACCCGTACTGTGCTGTGGAATTTCACCACTGTGAATTTCTTTGCCACGAGATTATTACTAATAATGCCCCCCTTACAGATTAGTTAAGGAGCTAAAGTCTTGTGAAATTCATGAAGTGTTGTGCATATGAATGGTAATATATTGCTCTTTATTAGCTCCCACCAAAAGTGGCTCGGGAACTATAGAAATGGGTTCCATCCGTCCATCACACTTTAGTTTCCGGACCTTTATTTGCCGCACAAGGAAGCCTTCAAAGTTGGAATGCTTGTATTATGTACTATGAGTGCTAGGATGAGTTTGTGTGGGAGTGACTTTTCAAGGTCACAGAGGCAAAACTGTATATTAGGTTTCTGGATATTTACTTGCCACACGCTGAAGCTGGGGCTTTCAAACTTGGTATGCTTGTTCTATATTGGCATATTGTGAAATGGTTCTTTTAGGCGGGAGCGTCTGGACCCCTGTGGTCTGTTTTTATTTTAATTTATTTTACATTTGGCGTAAATTTCCAATTATTCTAATATTCTAACATAAAATTCTAGTAATTTTTTTAAATCCTTTTTTAATTTAATATATTAAAAATAAAAAGATATTTTTACAGCAATTTAATCAGCACTACAACAGAACTCTTTCCTAACTAAGTTTAATTAAATAACTAAATAATTCAATAAGTTCACTTATTACAATATACATTCCCGATATTTATCATATGTTATATTATATAATATCTGTCACAGCATGAGAGTATTATCACATGCTCACATCAACCATTGAGACACTCAGATGAATGTAAGATTATGGTATTATGTACAGTGCCTTTGTACAGCTGTTTTCACTTGGCTTTGCAAAAAAAGATCAGTGAATCAGTTGCATCTTTTGCTAACTGAATCAAAACTAATTCCACTTTGCTTGTTGTGTGTGAAAGCAAGGTGAAACGATTTCCATGTGTGAGTTTTGCAGTTAACTTTTAGTTTTCGATGCCCTCTATTATTATATAATTTATTTTTAGAGATGAGCCCATTCTATGCACCACCCCACCTTACTTCAACATGTATCAGATGAATCCAACCATTTTTTACTTATCAGTTCTACCATCTACTTGGTAGCATCCAACTCTGAATGTATTAGTTCATCAGAGCATGTCTTCATGTGAAGGACATTACCACTAGTTCCACAGCCTGCAAAACACAGTTAGAGTACAAACTAACAAAAGTTTAAAAACATGTCAACAAATAAAATGTAAAATTTCTTGCACCAAGCCCATGCCCTTGGCACACCAAGATATTCCTATCCTCCTTTGCCTGCAACCATGCATGTCCCTTTTAATATCACAACATCTGGCTCAATTATAATATACATAATGATGCAAATCATACAACTGGTACATTTACAGCATTTAGCAGACACTCTTTTTATACAACTGAGCACTTGAGGGTTAAGGGCCTTGCTCAAGGGCCCAACAGTGTCACCTTGGTGGAAACGGGACTTGAAGCATTGATGTTCAGGTCAATAAAACCAGAGACTTAACCACTGAGTCACCACTACCACTACTACACGTTTTGCATGTAGTGTAGTCTTATTGCTGAAGGCAGTATGCTGTGAATGGATGTATGAACTAGAGAACATAATAACTTTTATTGTTGTTTCTGGTACATGTAATCCTACAGCCAAGTAACAAATTCTCATCCTTGAGGAATTTTTTTATTCACAATATTAAAATGCCAGCCATTACTTTCAAATAATTGTAAGTAGTGTATTTAAGCTATAAAGTAAAAGTTAGTGTTATTCCCAAGGTTTTGATGACTACAACTCTACTGTGGCAACCATGTAATACATATGACACCTTTGATTGACCAAAAATAGACAATATAATGTAACTGAACATTGAAAACTTCTTTCCATTGCAATATATTCTTAAGTACAGTAACTACTCCTTCATGTTAAATAACTCTGAATTTATTACTTATTTAAATTACAAATATTACATTTGCATTTGCATAGATGTAAAAAAATATATGTTTACTAGTTGCCCTGTTATAATGTAAATCCTTTTAAATTGTAAAGTTAAGAAACCCACATTACTCCATCAATGAGTGCTCAAACTATCCATGTGATTAAAGAAAAATATCATCCAACACTAGTTATGACATTAACTTTGACCAAAACCTTTTTGTCACAGTGGAGAGATCCCAATAATAACAGAATAAATACAACCAACAATTGTGAGATGCTAAGAAAAAAGGTCAAAATGTCGACGTAGATTGTACTCTTTGACAACCGCCACTGGCTCATAACACAAAAGACAAGGTTTTTCTCCTTCAAGCACAAACATGTATTTGCCTTCCCATCTTTCTTGAAACAGCCTTTCATCTGTATCACCTTTTCTCTTCCTGGACATTTAGGGGACATTTCCACTTGTTGAAAATCGTATTGATGTGGATACACTGCAATCAAGGGAAGCCTTCACTTCGCTGGTAACATGTTCGACATGAATTGTGGGAAATGTAGTTTATGCGCGCTTTTGACTTATTTATTTTATGACAATCAGACCTTTTAAGTTCTCGGGGCCACATAAAATGATGTGGCAGGCCGCATTTGGCACGCGGACCTTGAATTTGACACATGTGGTGTAGAGTATGTAGAGCTGGTCAAGAGTGCTGTGGCCGGGAAGAAAACCACATTGTTCCTCCTGAATCCAAGGTTCGACTATCAGTCTGATCCCCCTCTCCAGTACCCCTGCATAGACTTTTTTGGGTAGGCTGAGGAGTGTGATTCCACGACAGTACAGAACTACCCCCCCACCCCGGTCTGCCAATCCAGAGGTACGGCCTCAGATGACCACGCGATATTGCAGAGACATGTCAACCAAGACAGTTCTACAACATCCAGAACCCTGAGGTGTTCAGGGCTGATTTCGTCCACCCCCAGAGCCCAGATACTGAGGAGCTTTTTGACTATCTCACTGACCTCAGCCACAGAAATGGGCAGACCCACACCTGAACCCCCAGGGTCTTCCTCCTATACAGTGGGCATGTTGGTAGGATTTAGAAGGTCCTCATAGTATTCCTTCCACCTCCTTCCCCTGTTGAAGTGAGCAGCTCCCACTTCCACTGTAAACAGTATTCGTGGAGTACTGCTTCCCCCTCCTGAGTAATCGGATGGTAGTCCAGAACCTTTTCGAGGCCAACCGATAGTTGCTTTCCAGGCCCTTACCAAACTCCTCCCACACCTGAGATTTTGCATCGGTCAACAGCCTGGGCTGCAGCATATTTGATCAATCAGTAACTATATGCTGCCTTTCGGCCACAGCTATGGACTGCCGCCTCAATAATTGAGGCACAAAACATTGGATTCCATGTCCCCTGGCTCCTTTGGGATGTGGTAATAGCGGAGATGGGAGTTGAAGGCCCTTCTGACAGAAAACTCTGCAAAATGTTCCCAGGACACCCTAACTACACACTTGGGTCTCCCAGGTCTGGAGGGCTGCCTCCCCAGCCATTAGATCCAGCTCACCACCAGATGGTGACTGGTGGATAGCTCAGCTCCTCTCTTCACCCAAGTGTCCAGAAAATGTGGCCACAAGTCCGATGACGGCAAAGTTGGTCATCGAACTGCAGCCTAGGGTGTCCTGGTGCCAAGTGCATTTATGGACACTCTTATGTTCAAACATGGTGTTTGTGATGGACAAACAGTGACGAGCAAAGAAGTGCAACAACGAAACACCATTCCTGTTCAGAACAGAGAGGCGTACCTACAAATCACACCCTTCCAGATCACAGTGTCATTACCCACATGGGCATTGAAGTCTCCCAGGATGACAAGGGAGTCCCCAGTGGGGGTGCTCTCTAGCACACCAAAAAGGGTACTTTTACCCATCTTTTGGTGCATAAGCACAAACAACAGTCAGGACCCATCCCCCCACCTGAAGGCAGAGGGAGACTACCCTTTCATCAACCATGGAGAACCCCAACATGTCTGCGCCAAGACGGGAGGCAACAAAGATGCCCACACAGGCTCAACGCCTCTCCCCATGATCAACTCCAGAATGAAATAAGGTCCAGCCCCTCTCTCAAGATGGGTGGTTTCAGAGCCCAAGCCATGTGGTGAGGTGAGTCCGACTATATATAGTCAGTATCTTTCAACCTCGCGTGCCAGCTCAGGCTTCTTCACCAACAGAGAGAAGACATTCCATGTCTCAAGAACCAGAGTCTGTAGTCGAGGATCGGTCTGAGAAAACCAATGCCTGCGGTTGCCACCCAGCTCACAATGCACCCAACCTCTATAGCACTTCCCACAGGTGGTGGGTCCATGGGAGGGCAGACCCATGTCTCTTCTTCCAGCTCAGCCCAGCCGGGCTCTATGAAGCTCCAGACACACTCCTTTGAGCCCCTTCCCCAAGCCTGACTCCAGGGAGGTCCCCGGTAACCCGTATCCAGGCAAGGGAAATTGGGTACTTGTTTTCCCTTCCATAAGAGCCTACTGTCTTGTTCTTTTCTTGTAAAGTACAGTAGTGTGCAGTGAAGATTATAAACCACCACTTTTTTTCTAAAAAGGCTCCAATAAAAAGAAGTAAACAATTACCAAAAAAATCATTCCAACAAGTATATTGAGGTAAAAATATGGCTAATAAACAAAAACACTGAAAATACGAAAATTTCAGAAGAATTGAAAGGTGTCGCAACTTTTATTTTTTAACTTTTACATTGCATGAGTAAACTTCAAACCATATGGAACGGTTTAGCGGGTGAAGAAATTAAATAAGATAAATCAGAAACCATTTACTATTCAAGTATTTGTTTCATGTTATATTGGATCATATTGACAAGAATAGGTAAACAAACAACAATATATAGTAATAACAAAAATAACAGTCTCTTTTTGAGGAAAAAAAAAGTCAATATTTAGTATGGCCACCCTTTACTTTGATTACAGCATTTAACCTTTCAGGCATAGTGTTCACATATTTTTTTTTTTCACTCACTAAACCATTCAATATGGTTTGAAGTTCATTCATGTGATGCAAAAGTAAAAATAAATAAATAAATAAATAAATAACAATACATTTTTCTGAAATATTGGCATTTTCATTGTTTTTGCTTATTTGTAACTTTTACCTCAATATACTTGTCGGAATGATTTTTTTGGTTCTCACTGCCAACAATAGCATTGTTTAATACATTTTCACCAAAAAAAAATTACAGAGAAGTAATTTTTTACTTCTTTTTTATGAGGAACCTTTTTAGACAAAAGTGATGGTGTATAAACTTCACTGCACACTACTGTACATTCGGTGGACTTGAGGTGATAACATTTAAATATAGGTTTAAAAAATGGAGGTGTTTTAAATATTTTGATCAGTAGTGTACATTAACCGGCATTTGAACTCTCCAGTTCAACTCATACTAAGACATCACAGAGTCCTCAAGTCATCCAGTTAAACTTTCCTGCACCGTGACACTCTCATCTGTACACTCCTGTCATATAATAAATCCGAAATTCAACATCAGCTGTGCACTCTTACATTAAATAAGACTTTGTAGGCATACAACAGACATTCAGATGAGGTATTCTGGACATATCCTTGCTCACTCACTCAATTACTAAATTGCTTACTCCTAATAGAGTCATGGGGACGTAAAGTCTGTTGGCACGTCCTTTTGCATCTCTGGACAAGCTGCTGAGCCGAGGGAACACCCACCTCCTCCTCCTGCTCAGGGAACAAAGTGGTGAGAATCCAAACTGGCACTCAAAGGGGGACATGTCTGTAGAAGATCACTTGAGGGTGTTGTGCATGTATTTTGCCCTTGGAACACCTGTTCTGGTTAGAGTCAACCAGACACCGCTATGTTGTCTCCAAGTCTTGATTAATCCTTTCTGTCTGACCGTTAGACTTAGGATGAAACCCTGTTTCAGACTAGCAATAGCCCCAAGAAGGTGACAAATGGTTCGCCAAATCTGGGAGATAAACTGGGGTCCCCAATCCGAGACCACGTCCTGAGGAAGCTCAAAATCTCGAAAAACATGTTCACATATTAATCTGGCAGTCTCAGCAGCAGAAGGCATCCTTTGGTCCAGACACACCTGGGAACAAACAGACAGTTAGGAGTCCAGTCCCAGGACCAGGATCTCTTTGCAGGGCCTTTCATACCTACGCAACCACTTCCCACTGCACAGTGGCCACAATTCTTGAGTTAAAGAGGATCATCTCAGGACCCCTGTCAGCCATGGCTGGTTGAAACTGACGGGATAGAGCATCAGGTTTCAAATTCTTTGTGTTACGCCGGTACCAAGAACAGATAGACCCAAATGCAGGACAGAGACGATAAGATCAGGTGAAAACAGGAATACTTTATTAG
>JAQMYF010000021.1:13113720-13137391 GCA_030014195.1 Neosilurus mollespiculum
TATATAGTGTTAGCCATTATACATAGGATAATATATTTTGTTGTTCTGTCTCTCCCTTTGATTACAGCATGTATTTACTATGGCACTGGGATAATCTTGACATTCAGTACATCCAGGTCATCAGCTAACTTCATTTTATTTCCACATAATGTTGCTGAGCCTTGACCTGACCAACTGCAGTAACCCCAGGTCATAATGAGTTCTTGTCACAATGTATGTGGAAATGTTCTTAATTCCACTATTAAACATAGTCATATCTATCTATATACAGTCATTTGAAAAAATTAGGACACCCTATGAAAGTCTGTGTATTTTTGTAAAAATCTTGGATATATAAATATTTTATCTCAATTTTAACAAAACTGAGAAGTTTAAATAATATAACTAAGCAATTAAAACTGAAGAAAAGAGTGTAAGGTCTTCTGTGAAATGTAATCCTACAAAATGCATATAATAAATGAGGAAAAAGTTCGGACACCCCCACATTCATCAGCACTTAAAACTCACACACAGGTCACATGATTAGATCATTACTCAGCATTTTGAATGAGGTTTGCCCTATTTTAACATCAGACATTTAGTTTGGTGTGTTCCTGACTGTTGAAGTGAGAGTAAGCACCACGGTGGGAGCAAAAGAACTGTCTGAGGCCTTCAGAATAAAAATGGTTACAGCTTATCAGTCTGGAAAAGGAATGAAAAATTGTGTGAAAGTGCATGTCTGTACAATCAGAAAGAGACTCCACAAGTATAACTTGCATGGGAGATGTGTGAGCAGGAAACCTTTGCTCTCTAAGAAAAACATCAAGGCCAGACTGAAGTTTGCCAGAGAGAATTTAAACAAAGACCAGAGCTTCTGGTATAATGTTCTATGGACAGATGAGTCCAGAATTGAATTATTTGGACCAGAACAGAGGATGTGTTTGGTGTAAACCAAATACAGCATTCCAGGAAAAGAACCTCATACCAACTGTGATGCATGGAGGAGGGAGTCTCATGGTTTGGGGCTGCTTTGCTGCAGCAGGACCTGGACAGCTTACAATCAGAGGATCCACCATGAATTCCACTGTGTATCAGAGGGTGCTTGAGCAACATGTGTGACCATCTGTAAGAAAATTAAAGCTGAAGCAGAACTGGACCCTGCAAAATGACAATGACCCAAACATACCAGTGAATCCTCCAAGGACTGGCTGAATACTAAGAAATGGAGAGTCCTGGAATGGCCGAGTCAGAGCCCAGATCTTAATCCCACTGAGATGCTGTGGGGTGACTTGAAACGGGCTGCACATGCAAGAAATCCCTCAAACATCTCACATTTGAAACGATTCTGCATTGAGACTTTCTTCAGACAGATGGCAGAGACTGGTAGACAGCTACAAGAAGCATCTCACTGCAGTTAATTAAGCCAAAGGTTACTAGGTATTAGAGGGTAGGGTGTCCTAACTTTTTTCCTCAGGTAAAATATGTATTTCTGTAGAGTTTCATTTTACAGAAGATCTTAAAGTCTTTTATCCAGTTTCAATAGTTCAGAGATATTACTCAGTATTGTTAAAATTGAGATTAAATATTCATAGATCGAAAATTGTTACAAAAATACACAGGCTTTGATAGGGTGTCCTAATTTTTTCACATGACTGTATGTGCGTGTGTATATGTGTATATATGGATGTGTGTGCCCAGTGCCTTGCAAAAGTATCCACCCTCTTGGAATTTTTCATGTTATGTTGCCTCACAACCTGGAATTAAAATGGATTGTTTGAAGGTTTGCATAATTTAATTTACAGGAAATGCCTACAACTTTGAAAATGTGATTTTTTTTATTATTATTATTTATTTTTTGTGAAGCAAAAAACAAATAGGACAAAATGACAGAAACTTTCTGCATGTATATTTCTGCATGCAACTTGTGCATGCACTATTCACCCCCCTAAAGTCAGTACTTTGCAGAGCCACCTTTTGCAGCAGTTACAGCTTCAAGTTACTTTGTATGAGTCTCTATGAGTTTGCCACATCTTGCCACTGGGATTTTTGCCCATTCCTCAAGGCAAAACTGCTCCAGCTCCTTCATGTTGGATGTTTTCTGCTTGTGAACAACAATCCTCAGGTCTGACCACAGATTCTCAATTGGATTGAGGTCTGGGCTTTGACTAGGTCATTCCAACACATTTAAATGTTTCCCCCTAAACCACTCGAGTGTTGCTTTAGCAGTTTGCTTCGGGTCATTGTCCTGCTGGAAGGTGAACCTCCGTCCCAGTCGCAAATCACAGGCAGACTGAAACAGGTTTTGCTCAAGAATATCCCTGTATTTAGCACCATCCATCTTTCCCTCGACTTGGATCAGTGTCCCTGCTGCTGAAAAATATCCCCACAGCATGATGCTGCCACCACCATGTTTCACTGTGGGGATAATGTACTTGGGCTGATGGGATGTGTTGGGCTTGTGCCAGACATGGCGTTTTCCTTTGTGGTCGAAAAGTTCAACTTTAGTCTCATCTGACCAGAGCACCTTTCTCCATACATTTGGGGAGTTGCCCACATGCCTTTTGGCAAACTCAAAATGTGCTTTTTTATTTTTAACACTAATTAGTGTTAAATTTAGTTTTTCTGGCTAAGAAAGCCCAGCTCTGTGAATTGTGCTGCTTATTGTGGTCCCATCCACAGATACACCAGTCTCTGCTGTGGAACTCTGCAGCTCCTTCAGGGTTACCTTTGGTCTCTGCTGCCTCTATGATTAATGCCCTCCTTGCTCGGTCTGTGAGTTTTGGTGTGCTTCCCTCTTTTGGTAGGTTTGTTGAGGTACCATGTTCTTTCCATTTGAAGATGATGGATTTGATGGTGCTCTGGTGGATCATCAAAGATCTGGATATTTTTTTATAACACAACCCTGATTTGTACTTCTCAACAACTTTGTCCCTGACTTGTTTGGAGAGTTCCTTGGTCTACTGCTTAGTGGTGTTGCAGCTTCTGGGGCCTTTCAGAAAAGGTGTGTTTATACTGACCGATCATGACCACTGAGATCATGTGACACATAGATTGCACACAGGTGGACTTCATTTCACTAATTATGTGACTTCTGAAGGTAATTGGTTGCACCAGAACTTTGAGGGGCTTCATAGCAAAGAGCGTGAATACATATGCACATGCCAATTTTTATTTTTAAAAATTATTTTTTATATATATTTTTCTCATTTCACTTCACCAACTTAGACTATTTTGTGCAGATTCATCACAAAAACTCAGATAAAAAACGTTCAGATTACAGGTTGTTATATATAAGTATATGTGTGTGTGTGTGTGTGTGTAATTGGTTCAATATGTATCAGTGATTGTTCATTTGGAGCTATGTTGATCAGTAATTGGTTGTTTTGGAGCAGTATTAGTCAGTGATTGTTCATTTGAAGTAATGTTGATGACTTTTGATCATTTGGACCGATGCTTACCAACAGCTGGTCATTTTTGAGTGATGTTGACCAATACTTGTTTATTTGGTCGATGTTGATCACTGATTGGTCATCTGGACTGCTGCTTATCAATGATTGTTCATTCGGAGCTAGGTTGATCTTTGGTGCAATGCTGATCAGTGATTGGTCATTTGGAGCGATTTTGATCAATGAGTGGTCAGTTGGACAGCTGTTGATTAATGATTGGTTCTTAAGACCACAGTGGTGATCAGTGATTGGTTATTTGTTGATTAGACTTCAGTAATGCAGTGATGCTCCTGCTCAGGGTGGTGGTGGATCTGTAGCCTACTCCAAGAACACTGGGTATCAGGCAGGAATACATCTAGCATGGAACACCATTCACACACTCTGTTACACTTGGGAGGAATCTTCACTCACCAGTCCACCTAAATGCCTGCTTTTGGGAGTTGGAAGGATGACCGAGCACCTGAAGCAGACCCATGTGTTCAAAAGGAGAAGATGTGAAATGCCTTATGGACTTGAGCTTATGTTAAGATTAAATTAAGAATGGCGAGGTGAAGCTGTGCGCTAAAAAGAGAATTTTTTTTTTTATCTCATCAAAGGAGCAGCAGTGTTTCCAAACTGGAGCGACTGAACTGCCGTGTGGTGAAGCTGCTGACGGCGGCGGTGCAGGAGGTGCTGGAGGCCGTGAGGGAAACGGTGTCCGAGTACCAGGAGAAAACCGCTCGAACACAGAGAGAGAATGAGAGACTGCGCCGGAAATTACAGGACGCCCTGAAGAAACTGGAGAAAGAGCGAGAAGGTGAGTGTCATACTTTCAGAAGAGAAACTCAGACACTTTTCTTTTTGTGTGAAAAAAATAAAAACAACTAGCAAGATTTGGATGCAAAGTCACCTTCCTGTTTATTTTCCCTTTTTGCAGTGTCAAGACTCGCATCAATCTCATTGTCCATCAATCACTCGTCCACTGAGCCTCAGCAGATCCCCGAACCTCAGGGTGTCCCTTGTTTAAAACAGGATTCCATTGTTAAAGCAGACGCCGAACCAGAGGCGGTTTGCGATCTCCAGGTTGCACTTACACTATCTGATTCAAGTACGCCAAGAACCGAGCGGGTCAGCGCCTCTGATTTAGACTGTACTGTTAAAGGAACTGAACGTGGTGCTTGTGTTTCAGATGCCTTGTCATACGTAGACATTAAAGCTGAACCTGTTGCATCTGAATGTTCTCAACAACAACAACAACAACAACATATCCCTCAAGTTGAGGTTACCATGAGCGAGGATGTGCAAGACCAGACAACCAGGCAGTCCAACATTGCCTCGAGTCTGTACGCCCAGTCAAACCTAGACACACCTGGAAGGTGTGTAGGGAACAACTGGAGCACGATGTCTTCCCTTCAAGTACTCGAAAGACGGCATCACATTGCACGAGACGAAGAGCACCACATGTGTCAGGTCTGTGGGAAGACCTTCAGTCGTGTCGGGAATCTCCGGATCCATCAGAGGTGTCACACTGGGGAGAAACCATATCGTTGCCTGGTGTGCGGACGCTGCTTCAGCCAAGCAGGAGACTTGAAGAAGCACAAAAGGGTCCACACTGGAGAGAAGCCCTACTGCTGCGTCCAGTGCGGGAAGAGCTTCAGCAGGGGTGAGAACCTTAAGCGGCATCAGAAGATCCACGTTGGAGACAGATTCCGTCGTCAGAATTTGTGGAAAGATTCTCACGGATTGGCCATTTGACTCGAATCCAGTACAAGAGAAAATGAGTACTAAACAGAAGAGTGGAGCGTGCCTGCGAGCGCTACAAGCGCTGGCCACAAAGTCAACCATCAAGCATGCCATATTTTTAAAAAACAAAATTTGCTGTGGTATGAAAGAAATAAAACAGGTGGTAAAGGAAAATAATTAACTTTAGGGTGGAAGTGGTAACATCATGTTTGCTTTGTAACATCATGAGATGCATTTGGTGCAAAAAAAAGAACCTCTGTGTGTTTATACTATAAATGGGAATGGGCGGGGCCTATGCTTTATTCATTCGTTCTGTAAGCAGCTTAATCCTAATTAGGGTCGCGGGGAGGCTGGCGCCCATCTCAACAGACTCTGGGCGAGGTTGAGGTACACCCAGGACTGCTCGCCAGGCCATCGCAGGGGCAGCACACACACAACCGTTCACACTCACACCTAGGGGCAATTTAGAACAGTCTGTTAACCTGCTGTGTATTTGGGGGGGTTGACTGTGTGAGGAAACCGGAGTACCCAGAGGAAACCCACACAAGGGCATGCCGCTGCCTGTGCTTTAGTAAGAGGGAAATATATAACTAGAAACCTGGAATGAATCAGTACAGTAGTGAGTCACTTGTTTTTAAAGAAGTGTTTTAAAATATGATATGATTAATAATAATAATAATACCAGTCACAGAAGGACGTACACCCTCTTATTGATGTTGAGATGGAAGTGCTTGTGTGATTATTCCTTTTGTCCCTATTTTCAGAGAAGTATGAAGACTTCAACATTTATTAGTGATGATTATGGATTTTTACTGAATAATCAGTAAAAAAAAAAAAAATCCGAATAAAGTAATTTTCCTAATAAAACAGAGTTTGGTTATTATACCTCCCAGCCAAAAGAAGTCATACACAAGAATATGTTGTTGTTCCGCCTTTATCCTTGATTACAGCACGTAAACTTCATGCCATTGTTTCAACAAACTTAAGCACCATAACATTGATTTCCACCCAGTGTCGGGTTCATTTCTCACCGACGTCTTGAATCGTTGAGGTAAAAACTGAACCCCTCCATAAAGTCTTCTCCAGCACATCCCAAAAACTTTCAGTAGGGTTAAGGTCAGGACTCTGGGGTGCCGATACGTATGTGAAAATGATTCCTCGTGCTCCCTGAACCACTCGCTCATTATTTGAGTCTCCATTTTATATCCGCGCCATCAGGGAAGAAAAAGTGAAACCGGAAATGAAATGAATGAATAAAAATGTGATAACCTGCTCATTCAGTACATTCAGATCATCAGCTGACTTCATTTTATTGCCACATTAATGTTGCTGAGCCTCGACCGGACCAACCAGAGCCACAATGCCATGAAGATTACATACTGTGATCAAGGATAAATGCTCTCCATGAAAATATTACAGTGTGCAACTTTTTGTGATTACATTTACAGTGGTAAATTTTAATATTACTAGTGCCGAGTTCATCATGAGTATTCTGGGTGATTACACAGTGTTGAATGAATGTTCTAATAAAACCTCCAATAGGGTTTTAACCTCAATCCTAACCTATAAAACATAAGAAGACTCCACTCTGTCCTATACAAAGTCTCTTAATTTCCATGCTGCTGATGAGAGAACCTCCAGGGTTTGTGATGTCGTGTCAGATCTTTTTCCAGCTTTAATGTGATCTTCATTAAATAAGCTGTAAGAATATCTGACAAGTATACAGTATAGAGATCAGCATGTTAAAGGGGGCAGTCATGGCCTAATGGTTAGAGAAGTGGGTTTTGTGATCTAAAGGTTGCTGTATTGATTCCTGAATCAGCAGGAAAAATGTGTAGCGCTGGGTGGAGGACCTTTCTCCTCTTCTCTCCCCTCAACCACCCCCACAGCCAAAGTGCCTTTGAGCAAAGCACCTCACCGCAACATAGAAGACTGGCTGCGAATGAGTGTTACAGAGGCTGGATGACTCACTCACTCAAGACAGTACTGCCTTCGGATAGTGCATTTGGGTGGCCACGTCTGGGGGAGATCGTTCAACTGCAACGCCCCTGAGAATATACAGTGGAACCTCGGTTTTCAAACTTTCGAACTCTTACATGTTGTTCTAAAAGCAGTTTGTAAACTGAAACATATTTTCCCATAAGAAACACTTTATAATGGATTAACCTGTCTAAGAAAAGTTCAGAGTGGGGTCCTGCGATCGCCTGGCGAGCTGTCCAGGGTGTACCCTGCCCTCGTCCAGAGTCGGCTGAGATGGGCGCCAGCCTCCCCGCAACCCTAATTAGTGGTTCAGAGAATGAACGAATAAATCAAGTTCAGAGTGGGTGTTCCGTGGGCAAGAGCTGTGTGTCGTGACTGCACACACTGCCGGCTGTTGCCGAATACATTGTTTGACAACCGAGCATTCGTGCTGCAACCGAGTGCAATTATGGCTCCGAAATTTTGTTCGTGATCCGATTTGTTCGAAAAGGGAGTCGCTCAAAAACCTGAGGTTCCACTGTATTTTATTTATTTTTATATTATAGTATAATATTATATAGTATTTTATTTATTTTTATATTATAGGATAGTATTATATAGTATTTTATTTATTTTTAGATTATAGTATATTATTATATAGTATTTTATTTATTTTTATATTATGGTATATTATTATATAGTATTTTATTATTTTTTATAATGTTATAGTATATTATTATATAGTATTTTATTTATGGTATTTATAAAGTTTTTATTGTTGTACTTTATATTGTTTTATTTATTGTTTAGTATTTTATTTATTTTTATAATATTATAGTATATTATTATATAGTATTTTATTAATGTTTATATTATAGTATATTATTATATAGTATTTTATTATTTTTTATAATATTATAGTGTATTATTATATAGTATTTTATTAGTTTTTATAATATTATGGTATATGATTATATAGTATTTTATTTATTTTTATAATACAATAGTATATTATTATATAGTATTTTATTTATTTTTATAATATTATAGTATATTATTATATAGTATTTTATTTATGTTTATAATATTATAGTATATTATATATAGTATTTTATTAATTTTTATAATATTATGGTATATTATTATATAGTATTTTATTTATTTTTATAATATTATGGTATATTATTATATAGTATTTTATTTATTTTTATAATATTATAGTGTATTATTATATAGTATTTTATTTATTTTATAATATTATAGTATATTATTATATAGTATTTTATTAATTTTTATAATATTATGGTATATTATATAGTAATTTATTTTATAATATTATGGTATATTATTATATAGTTTTTTATTTATTTTTATAATATAATAGTATATTATTATATAGTATTTTATTTATTTTTTTAATATTATGGTATATGATTATATAGTATTTTATTTATTTTTATAATATTATGGTATATTATTATATAGTATTTTATTAATTTTTATAATAGTATAGTATATTATTATATAGTATTTTATTTATTTTTATATTATGGTATATTATTATATAGTATTTTATTTATTTTGGTAATATTATGGTATATTATTATATAGTATTTTATTTATTTTGGTAATATTATGGCATATTAATATATAGTATTTTATTTATTTTTTATAATAGTATAGTATATTATTATATAGTGTTTTATTTATTTTTTATAATAGTATAGTATATTATTATATAGTATTTTATTTATGTTTTATAATATTATAGTATATTATTATATAGTGTTTTATTTATTTTTTATATGATTATGATATATTATTATATAGTATTTTATTAATTTTTATAATATTATGGTATATAAGTATATAGTATTTAATTTATTTTTTATATTATTATAGTATATTATTATATAGCATTTTATTTATTTTTTATAATACTTTAGTATATTATATAGTATTTTATTTATTTTTATAATATTATAGTATATTATTATATAGTATTTTATTTATGTTTATAATATTATAGTATATTATATATAGTATTTTATTAATTTTTATAATATTATGGTATATTATTATATAGTATTTTATTTATTTTTATAATATTATGGTATATTATTATATAGTATTTTATTTATTTTTATAATATTATAGTGTATTATTATATAGTATTTTATTTATTTTATAATATTATAGTATATTATTATATAGTATTTTATTAATTTTTATAATATTATGGTATATTATATAGTAATTTATTTTATAATATTATGGTATATTATTATATAGTTTTTTATTTATTTTTATAATATAATAGTATATTATTATATAGTATTTTATTTATTTTTTTAATATTATGGTATATGATTATATAGTATTTTATTTATTTTTATAATATTATGGTATATTATTATATAGTATTTTATTAATTTGTATAATATTATGGTATATTATTATATAGTATTTAATTTATTTTTTATAATAGTATAGTATATTATTATATAGTGTTTTATTTATTTTTTATAATACTTTAGTATATTATTTAGTATATTATTATATAGTGTTTTATTTATGTTATTTATATAGTTTTTATTGTTGTACTTTATATTGTATAGGTTTTGTAATATTTTATCTAAATGTTTTTTTTATGTGAAGTATTTGTTTCTTGTGTGCAGTCCTGAGGGGGCTCTGTGTGCACGAATTCCATTGCTGGTAGTGATGTTCCACTTCAGACCAGATTATCGCGAGATTTCCCGAGATTCAGAGCGGTGACTCAGACGCGTTGGAAGCGCGTGCGGAGGTGAGGTTAGAGATTGCGGAAGTGGGAGTGAAGCGAAGTTTAGTTTTCGTCGTCGGAGCTGAAACTTCTCGGTAAGTTCCCCTGAATCAGAGGTAACTTCAGCGGTACACACCGCCAGCGGCTGGTTCAAAACCTCGCGCTGCATTAGAACCAAAACCGATAGCGAACATGTAGCGGTTTCCATGGTTACGGTGCTGTACGGGGTGGGGGTATTTGTTATGAATCTTGTGAAACTGCTGGAGAGCGTGTCGTTGTGGTTCTGTCCGCTTTTACAGATGTAAACAAGCCCAGATGGTTTGGTGTGACCTTCCTGCGACCCCGTGATGAAGATTCATGGCAAAATCCTGCACCACTACCTGTCCAGCGGTGCACCTGATAAAGAGGGGTACCTGTACAAAAAGGTAGGAACCTCAGAAACAACAACAAACCAGCCCCCTCAGGTTCACCAGCGTTGTGTTTAATGTCTATTTTAATAAAGGTATTAAAATTATAGATATAAATGTCATTAATATGGTAGGTATGTGGATAAAAACACCACTGGTGTCATTTCTGAAAGTTCACATGGACAGAGCTGTAAAATGATCGTGGGGGGGTTTGAGTATTAGGAAAGTTATGGACATCTAAAGGTTTGGAACTGATTCATTTCACAGGGCAGAGGCGGCTTAGTGGTCACTGAGGCTCTTCTTAGTCTAGATAAAAAAAAATGACCAGTTTCTCATGAGCGCCCACACCCGAAAATTGGCAATTCATTCATTCATTTGTTTATTTATTCGTTTGTTTGTTTGTTTATTTCTTAAACCAGACTCTCAGAACACGCCTCAGACAAGGTAAAAACCACACAGAAGGTGATCGGGTGTTAGACTGTGAGATTGGTCCAGTTCTGTTTGAAATTGTTCTGTTTTCTAAAGATTTTTGGAACTGCGAAGCTGCTGTACTATAGACGTTATAGATGTTCAGAGTTTAATCCATGTTAAATGTTCATGTAAAAGACTGATCATCTAGGGTGGACTGTGAAGCAGAAAATTGACAGGTACTTCTGAAAGGTTCTTGTTACTTATTTAAAAAAACACCTCCTTCCTCATGTAGGTTTTCCAAAAATTCTGATGCGTAACTGAGAGTTTTTTTTATTCGGCCCAAACTATAGAACAGTAGAAGGGGCGTGTCCGAAACACTTTTAATCACGTAACGTGCACTAGGAGATACTACAGATTTTCGCTCTGTTTATTAACTTAATAAGGCAACGTATACTGGGAGGTACAACTCATAAAATCCAAAATATACACGATATTCAGCAAATAATAATGAGAATGTTTTACTTGGATTTTAAATAATAGAATAATAACATTAAATTCATTCATTCACTCATTTTGTGAACTGCTTAATCCATGTCCTTTTGTTTTGTTTTTTTTTGTTGTTGTTGTTGTTTTTTTTTTTCAATAAAACCCAGAAAAAGCACTGAATATGTAAACGTTTGTTGCTGCAGGGGGAAGTAAATACGTCCTACCAGAAACGTTGGTTCTCCCTCAAGGGGAACCTGCTGTTTTATCGGGAGCGGCGGAACGAGCGTGATCTTCTGGGTGTGATCGTACTAGAACGCTGCACTGTGCAGCTCTGCGACTCAGAAGAGCTCTTCGCCTTCTCTGTGTCGTTTTACGGAGATACCGAGGATTCCGACGGCCTGCGTACGTACAAGTTCTCAGCTGAGGACCAGGCGAGTCAGGAGAGCTGGGTCAAAGCACTCCACTCGGCCCACCACGGCTACCTCGAGCTCATTGTCCAAGATCTACGCCAGCAGTACTTCGGTGAGGCACAGTGTCCTTTAACAACTGAAATAAGTAGAGTGTATGGGAGAATGGATTACTGTAGAACTGATGCTGGATTTGGTAAATCTTTAGGAGTCGGACACACAAGGATCGAGAATGTTAATGAAGGAGGCATTGTGAGTTTCGGATTTTAAACTTTTAATCTGTCAGTTTCTTTTCCATCTCCTGTTTCTTTTCCATCTCCTAGAGGCAGCGAGAAACGCTGGTGTCGACCCGGTGGATGTCATGTCATCCAAAGAAAAGATGTGGCATATTCAGAAGCCTCCCAAGGGCCCAGGTTTGAGCTCCGTGTTTTACACGCCGAATGAAAACCAGTCGCTTCAAGCCCAGCCCACTGGCTGCAAGCAAGCCGCCAAACGCTCTCCTAAACTCTGGCCCAAGCGGCACACTCTCGAGCCCACGCCATGCGTGGTGGAGTTGGTGGAGCCCCTGCAGGACTTCTGCGAATTGCATGAGCACTTTGGACAGGAAGTGAGGCAGCTGGTGGCCGAGTGGAGGAAGAAGAGACTGGAAAAGACTGCGCCAGCTGAAGGGAATCTGATCGACTTGGGGTAAAAAAAAAAAAAAAAAAAAAAGATGCTGAAATTAGTTGCGTTTGTTTTGGGTTTAAAAGATGCTGTATTTGTGCATGAAGTCAGGGCAGGTGGTGGGGCGATATCACATGGTTCAATTTCAATTTAATCGTTTGTTTCAATTGAATTTTTGTTTTGTTTGTTTCAATTCAATTTTTGTCTTGTTTCAATTTAATCGTTTTTGTATAATTTTAAAGATTAAAATGTTTTATCCTATTTTTATACATATTTAAATTTGAATACTTTATTACTTTATGGTCTTTTAATTTTACTTTAATGGAATATTTTTCATGTGTGTGTGTGTGTGTGTGTGTGTGTGTGTGTATATATATATATATATGAGCGCAGTGGTTAGCACGTCCACCTCACAGCAAGAAGGTCCTGGGTTCAAGGGCCTCAGGCAGTTCTGTGTGCAGTTTGCATGTTCTCTTCGTGCCTGTGTGGGTTTCCTGGGTACTCCGGTTTCCTCCCACAATCCACAAACATACCAGTATCCTAACTGGCTGTTCCAGTTCGCCCCAAGGTGTGAGTGTGAGTGTGTGTTGCCCTGCAATGGTCTGGTGAGCTGTTCAGGGTGTACCTCGCCCTCACCCAGAGTTGGCTGAGATGGGCGCCAGCCTCTCCACGACCCTAATTAGGATTAAGTGGCTTAGAAAATGAATAATAAATATATATATATAATTCCAGTTTTTTTTATTGCTGAAAAGAAGTGTTGTAAGAATTCTTTTAAAAATGTTTTTTTATTTCTGTTATTTGGTTTTGTGTAGTCTAAAACACTGATCTGGATTTTTTTTTTTTTTTACCGCTGTATTTTTATTTTATTTTTTTCTTTTTGTAGCTGTTAGATTAAAACATGAAAAATAAATCTTTTGATAAGTTATGGTTTCATCATTTTTTTAAATTATTTTCCAAGCTGACACTGGTTCATAGATCAAGCTTGTTTGTAGAATGTGTTTTGTTTTTTTGTTTTTTTTTTAATGTAAAGTAAAAATATATATAAATCTTTCAGTAATATTCTTCATCTGTTTCTTTTTTCTGTTGCCTAGCTTCCTTTTTAAGGTTCCTGTAGAGATTAAATCCAGAAGCTGTGACAGTCATCGCAAAGTATTGATCATGCATATGTGTAAACTACTATTGATTCACCAGGGAACCAGAAAATGACTCACTGTGGTTTAAAAGAGTTTTTATCATTGCCTATTATAATACTTCTGATAATTTTATAATTGTGACTAGTTTTAAATCTCTGATGAGAATTTTTCATTTTTAGGCTGAAGTGTTCATTGTTATTTGTTCCTTCAAAATAAATAAATAATATCAAGATACTTCAGGAGCTGAAGGCAAACAGGTGCAGTTTTATTCACACTCGACAGAAAAGTTCTTGAGATGCTGAAGAGGAGCACAGATGGTGGGGTCAGAAAGGTTGATGTGCTTTTCAGGGGGGGGAAAGTGAGCACGCCGGAGTCCAGGAGCATCAAACTGACCATGAAAACTCACGTACTGTGAGTGTGCTGGTAAAGCCTGTAGGCCAGAACTTTGCAGTGTGTGAGTGAGAACGTCTCTGTGTTAGGTGTGATGAACTGAAATAACTGAGGTCATTAGCAAGTCAAAAAGAAGAGTGTGTGATGAGGAAGTTCAGATATTTCTGTCTCAAGCGCTGATTTTTTTTTTAATCCTATTTAAGTTTTGGCTTTCTCCTTAAGAATTTGCCTTCTTACACTTCTGTACAAACTCGGTCCTGACCTCCAGATCTGGATCTGTGTTCTTAAAATCTGTGTTCTTAAAATGATCACAAAGTACTTAAAGCACTGAAAAATTATCACAAAGTACTTAAAGTACACAAAGTACTTAAACATGGAAAAAAATCTGGATCAACAAATAGTGTGAAATCCTACTACCTTTGTCTGGATCTGTTTAGTCCCCCAAATAGCTGTGCATGTATCTGGGTTTAAACCTTAAGGGTCATTTGGGTGATTCTCTGGCAACTGCCCGTGATTTTTTGAGTTGGTGACTGTCTCAGACCAAACACCAACTGTGTATGTGATGTCCTAAATGACAAATAGAGCTCAGATGAAAATCTCTGATGGTCGGCAACTTGGTCTGAGACTGCAAATAAGTCCCCACCTACCTGCGACTAGCTGTGACCGAACACAACGCTCTCAGACTGTCAGCAGTATAATCGCAGATAGTCACCGATGAGTGGATTATCGTGTGGAATCGTCCAACATTTGAAAACAGCTTTCAAAAAACGGAACGATTGTCCACAACGGGTGGATTCCCCGTTCACAGTCACAGCAATATAGTCGACGATTTCAGTCACAAACCCTTCATGCTCTCTGCCGACCTAAAAATTGATTGAATCGTGGCCATTTTTCCTGCTGGTTCAGGAAGCGAACCAGTGACCTTTCAGTCCCGAAGCAGCTTCTCTAAGCATTAGGCTACGGCTGCCCCCATATGTGATTCTGAATCTGAGAAACATAAGAAGCACAATGACTGCACTTTAAGCTTGTAAATTTAGAGACTCGAACCTGCTCCAGTATGGCAGCAAACTTGTACAGCATGACTTTTATCCTTCGTGCCCATGTATGACATATTAGATGCTGTAGTACATGAACGTCTCTGTCAAACCCTTGAATCAATGGTTTTGGTTGAGTTCTGACTTCTTTCTATCATATTCAGCAATAACAGGTTCAGTAGTACGTACTACGCTAGCTCTTCTGTGGGATCAGACCAGACGTACTCACCTTGACCCTGCATCGATGAGCCTCAGGCACCCATGATTCTCTTCCTGTTCACTGGTACTTGTTCTTTACACACCTGGTAGTTACTTACCCCTGCATATCAGAAACACCGCACAAGACCTGCCATTTTGGAGATGAATTGAATGACCCAGTCGTTTAACATCACAGTGTGGCTCTTGTTAAAGTCACTCACATCCTTACACTCAGTCATTTTTTCTGCTTCTAACACATCAGCTTCCAGAACTGACTTCACCTTCTATATAACACATCCCACTGCTTGGCAGCCGCTGTTGTAATGAGATCATCAATGTTATTCACTTCCCCTGCCAGTGCTCATGGCATTTTTAATGTTTTAGGCGATCGGTGTTTATTTCAGTAACTAATGAATGAATTGTGGGTCTGTTTGCATGTCGAACATGAACCAGAGTCGTTTTTCACTGGAGGCTTTTAAAGCATCACGGCTGTGTTTCTGTCGTGTGCTTCTATTTATAGTTGGTCCATTCATAAATTGAGTGTTGATGTGTGAGGATTTCCAACTACCAGCTCAACAGCGACGTTATTCCCAGGGTCAAGATAATAATTACCCATATACAAGCACATACAACTCATAGGTACTGTAGGGAATGAAGGTCAGCACCGAATTCACCTTTGATTCCTGAAACACTTCAACTAAAATTAAGTGCCATAATCTCTTCATGTGTTCAAGGATCAACCTGATAGCAGGTATGCTTACACAGGTGGAGAGTAACCCAAGATAGGAGACAATGTAATGCGATGCAAATAACTTAACCCTTTTTTGCATCCAAGCTTTGTGTTGTCTTGGAGTTCTTTGGAACAAGCTCCTCTCCGTTAAACATTTCAGTAAATACTGAACCAGGTGTCAAACTGATTGCAAAAACACATTTCTCCTTATAAGTCCGCAGGCTGTACCAAACAGTGAACAGATCCCACAGGGTTGAATCCAAGATGTCTCAGACCTATTTTGGCCAAGAAGTGAAAGGTGACACTTGAAGCCATGCTCCTTCTATTACTTTCCCTGGTCGCTCGCTCTCTTTCGCTGCCAAACCTGATCAAGAGGCTATAGTTAGCTCCCCTGTGCTAGTATATAAGTCTCCATAGTGTCAAAATGTACATGTCAGTCACGCGGATTTGGCGTAGGCTCTTGGCTCTTCTCCTGACCAACCCCAAAAACTTTGAGAGATGGTGAGTGTTCCCACTGGAATTTTCAGGAATTTGTGGATTTAGAGCCATGTTAGACGGCAGAAAATGAATAAATGTTAACGACAATTTAAATCCTTTCATCTGGATCTTCAACTTCCCAAAAATTGTAATAGTTAGACTTCCTTGGAAGTAGACTCATTTGGTTCCAGATCCAAGCTATCGAAGTTATTCGCCACCTGTGGCCACCTTTTTCCATATTTGGAGATACGTTTATAAAGCTTTATAAAACCTGGAGATACCTTATAAAATTAAAGTAAAAGGTTTTGGGTTGGTTTTGTTTTTTTTTTTTTTCATCTCCAGGCACCCAAAAAGGCTAAGAGGAGGCAGCAGGGAGAGGGTGGCAGCTCCAATGTGTTCTCCATGTTCGAGCAGAGCCAGATCCAGGAGTACAAGGAGGTAAGACCAACCCAAAATTATCTGCACTGACGTCCCATGCATAGCTATACTGGAATAATGAATTTAACACAAATTAAGATTAAGAATTAAAGCTCTCAACCAAAGCCGACTACATTTAACTTGGTGAAAAGTACCAAAAAGGTGTTGACTGTAAATTCAAATGGGATGCAATGCAAAATAAATGGAAATGTAGCACCGCAGCCGGTTCATAGAAGCCAAAGGGCTTCTTACCAAAGCTGTTCTTTTTACCATTCCAACACTGCAACAATACACTAAAAAGGAGTTATTCATTTGTGTTTTCCTGAAGAAATATACCAAGCCTCTAGAGCTACACACGTTTCTATAGTCCAGCACTAGCCCTGAGATCTTCACTGTGAGACTGGCATAAACCAATTTCCCCCCACTTTCTTTTCTTGGTACCAAATAAATCTTTGGTAATCATCCATATGATCCAGATGTTGAAGATCCAAGCAGTTCATTAGGTAATAGTGAAGTTTTGCTTTAAAGTGTTTACGATAGCAAGTAGAGAACTCACCCTACACATATGGGTTAAAATTTAGTTCTGCTGACTCAACAAAACTGATGCATCCACTTTAGGTTTGGTGTTTAAGGGGGTTGCTGGAATGTCAGAGTTAAAAATAAAACCATCTTTTGCTTGTTTGCGCAAAACTTACTCCTTCTGCTGCAATGTAGAATGCTAGCTAGTCATCAGGGCCCAATAGAATGTGTTCCTCAACACATGGTGTGTATATACCACTAGCAATATATTGCTTTAATTATGTAATGAAAACTATCAACATAATTAGCATTCAGAGTTTTTAGAACTGTGTTCTCGTTCTGCTAGGAACTAATTTGTATTTTTTTTTTTCTTCTTTTTTTTTTGGAATTTTACAAGTCATTTTTAACTTGTAGGGAAAGTTTGGTAACTGAAATTAGAAAGCTATTTATACATTTTTGGGATTGTAGGTGTGGTCTTAGGGGTGGTGGGAAAAGTGTAATCAATCCCTTAAATGTCTCCAAGTACATGCCATGAATTCCGAGTTCATTTTAACACCTTAGAAAGGCAATGAGCCATCAGCTGCTGCGTAAAAGTTACCTTCTTAGATTTCACAAGCTCTCCAGCACCAAAAGAGGAACTACAAATCTTGTGTATGGGAAGAGCTTATTTTATTATAGAGGTGTTTTGCAAATGGGCATTGTGTACAAAGTGAGCCACTATTTCCACATTTCACTCTGCTTTACCAACAGAAGTTACAGTCTGTGAACAAACCGGGTAACCTGATGGACATCATGGTCTTTTTGACTGAGTAGTGCGTTATCTGGGATTGTGAAGAATATTGGATATCCTATATAAATGGCTGAAAGGGTTGCCAAAACGTCTGATCAATGTGATATTGCTGAGAAGAGTCCAGAAACATTTCAAATCCAAACATACTGTCAAAAAGGCCGATATTTTATTGGAACATTTTTAGCCTTGATTACAGTGCCTAATATTGGTCCGGTCGAGGCTCAGCAACATTAATGTGGCAATAAAAATGTGAATGTTCACGTTATTACATCAATGGGCTTTTTCTTCCCTGATGGTACGGGTTCAAAAGGAAGGTGGCCTGGCAAGCTGTCCAGGGTGTACCCTGCCCTCGCCCAGAGTCGGCTGAGAAAGGCACCCAGCCTCCCCGCCACCCTAATTAGGATTAAGCGGTTCAGAAAATGAAATGAATGAATCAATGGTTTATTAAATTAATGGTGGAATTGATGGTTGGTGGTTCAGGAATCATTTTCATACATGTATTGGCTCCACAGGGTCCTGACCTCAACCCCTATTGAAACTCTGGATGGAAATAATTGTTGTGGTGATGCTCAAGTTTGTTGAAACAATGCTATGGAGATTACATGCTGTAATTAAACCTTAAGGTGGAAATTTTCTACATTTTAATCCTTTTTGAGAATTTATCACTGGAATAAATTCTTTGCACACTTTTTCACAGGCCTTCACCATCATCGACCAGAACAGGGACGGCATCATCAGCAAGGATGATCTGAGAGACGTGCTGGCCTCCATGGGTCAGCTGAATGTGAAGAATGAGGAGCTGGATGCCATGATCAAGGAGGCCAGTGGTCCAATCAACTTCACTGTCTTCCTTACCATGTTTGGTGAAAAGCTGAAGGGTGAGTTGTTAACTAGCATTTGCTAAGGTTATGTCATTTTGCACAGAATTATGTAACAATATATAAAACATGTTTGAATACATAAAGAGGGTCCCATAAAGGACATTTTTTCCCCTAAGGCTTCATGCTACACAAAACTCTTGCTGAAGTTAACATTAGTTAGTTTCCCAAAACTAGCATGCACAGAAACAGTTCTGTGTGTACATTAATTATAACAGTGATTAGCTAGTTTGCCTCTTACTCATCCAATTATAAGAAATCTATAATCTTGCAATCTTTAAGGTGCTGATCCTGAGGACGTCATTGTTAGCGCTTTCAAGGTCCTGGACCCAGAGGGTACTGGCTCTATCAAGAAGACGTTGTACGTGCATTTCTCATTTAGCTCGATTTATTTAGAACTTGTTTTTGACAGCAATATTTTGGTTCAGTGCATAAACACTTATGAACTGGTCTTACCTCCTTCTCTCTCCAGCCTTGAGGAGCTTCTGACCACCCAGTGCGACAGGTTCAGCGCTGAGGAGGTGAGTTTTCTTTAACCAACACTCCATTTATGCATGTTCGTAGTTATTCCATTTAAACAACGAGTCTCTTTGTTTTAGATGAAAAACCTGTGGGCCGCTTTCCCTCCAGATGTGGCTGGCAATGTAGACTACAAAAACATCTGCTATGTCATCACACACGGAGAGGAGAAGGAGGAGTAATCTCCTTTCCGTCTTTTATTTATCTACCTCTTACCTCAACCCTCTCACTCTCCCCTCACATGCAGTTCCTTCATGGGTTCCCTGTTCTCTATGGCATGCTTAGGTTCTTCCTTTGATGAATGTTCCTCTTGCTCACATGACTGATAATAAAAGAATTTATCTCCATGCCTGAGGTCCTGAAATGGAGGTCTGGATGACCTTTGGAGGTGGTGGGATCATTTTCAACAAACAATAATGCTGTGTATCAAATCGGACCATCTCACAATGTTCACTCTGCTTTTCTTTGTTAATTATCACAACCTTCAATAAAGAGCAGAGGAACGAGCATTTCTTGGGTGCTTCCATCAAAACTGTTGTAAATATGCTGATGTATTTATTTTTTTTATTTAATTTAAGCAAAGCAAAAATACAAATCAATCTGCCTCCATTCATGTCCTTTCTTTATTTCTCTGGAAGTGAGAGACAATAAGGAGAAACAAGTGAGAAAAATGGTGAGATAAGGCTACAGAGGAAAACGAAACAGCTTTTGGGTTTGGATATTTACCCCTTCCTTTTAAGGTTCTTCTTATCTTTAACTTAGTTTTGCTGTTGAAAATCAGCTTAACACAACAAAACTTTTTTTTTACCAATTAAAGGCAATAAAAAGTAATAAATAAAAAAAAAAAATTGATTGATGATTGATTGCATACCTTATGTATACAGAAATAGAAGCAATAATTAATCCACAAAAAAAAAAAATGACAAAAAAAATTAAAGAATATAATGTCAGATAGACAGCTGTACACTCAAAATTGAAAATTTGTGTATGTCCTTTTTTCAATTAAATTCAATTTAATTCAGTTTTATTGGTATGGCGCTATTTACGACTGACATTGTGGCAAAGCAGCTTTACATAGTGAAAACAAATTTGATAAAGAATTGAAACATTTCTCTATAAACCTACAATCCCTAGTGAGCAAGCCCGCGGCGACAATGGCAAGGAAAAACTCCCCCAGATGACACGAGGAAGAAACCTTGAGAGGAACCAGACTCAAAAGGGAAACCCATCCTCATTTGAGTGAAACCAGATAAAAATACAAACCATATAAGATAAACTTCACTATAGTTTAACATGAAGTCTAGCTGGTTATCTTATTACTGTAATGGGAATTAGTCCTAAATCATTTCAGTAAAAGAGTTTATATCACCAGCAGTGAAAAGTCATCTTCACAGTTTCTGAGTGGATATTTAGGTCCATATGGATCATCATCAGCAGGAACGAGGGGCTTCTAACATGACAACTTCAACCAACAGCAGCAGAAGGATCAGGATCACTGGTATTTCAGAAGCAGCATGTGTACCTCAACAAAGAGAGAGAGAGAGAGAGAGAGAGAGATGGAGAGAAGATGTTATTTAGAGAGGACATAAGGTTTTTTTATTGCTCGCAACAGTGTAATGGTCAAACAACAGAGTTTATTAGTGCTGAGTGCAAGCAGGGGCATTAATGACTATAACAGCATAACTAAAAAGACAGAACCAGGAGTAAGACAGACATGAGGGCACCCTGTGACATGGAGCAATCAGCCACTCCACTGTCAACGGACCTAAGTGAGCATGTTAGCGTTAGGCAGTGACAGCATCCAAATGTCACAATTTATCAAAACTTTTAGTGCCGGTTTACGTCATAAAAGGCTATTAACAAAATGCTTGAATAAACAAGTAAGTTTTCAGCCTCGTCTTAAACACATGATAATATTTTGTAGACAATCATCATTTATTAATATGTAGCAGTATACTTTTTTAATTGTATACGTTCTTAATTACCCAATGCATTTTTGGTAAGGCGGTGATATCATGTAAAGTCAGCGTACCAGTACTCCATGTGTTATAGCAAACAAAAAGATTGAATCATTGAGCATATTTTTTTTTTCATCACTTGATGCTATGTGTATGAAAGTGTCAACTTCAGTCATCATCTTGGTTCCACTAACTCAAATGAAAATTAAGATTATAATTAGTTTAATAATGTAAGTTAACGATACTATTTTTGATTATGCTGTACACAGGATTACTAGAATAAACACTAACAAAAACACTCTGATCTGCTTTTCCTAAACCTTGTGTCAGTGTGTGTGTGTGTGTGTGTGTGTGTGTGTGGTCATGCAAATCCTTTTCGGTTGTGAAGCACAGAAGTGAATGCCGAGCAGAAGAGTTTTTTCATGCTATGAACATTTATTGGCCTCATTTACTCTTCTTAAAAGGACAAGGAAAAAAGCTGAAAACACCCATGGTCCATAGAATGGTCCCACTAATGCATTCAACATTAAAAAATAAATATAAAGCAAACAGCTACAGGAAGCCAGTGGAGAGAGCATAGCCATGGAGTGGTGTGGGAGAATTTGGGAAAGTTGAATGATTTAATCAAACACAAATATTGGTTATTGATTTCTTTTTTTAATTGCATCACTGGCTTTGTGTTACGGTTTACACAGAAATTCGGGGATATTTTAAGCTAACTGGCTGTTCCACATTTAGACTGAGACACCCACAACCCTGGAAGGATTAAAACAATTTGCAAATAATTGAATGAAAGAATGAATGAACTAAACATTAAAGCTATATATGACGTATCCGAGTGAAATTTTAGTGGTATAGAATAGATGATTTTGAATTGAAAATCTTTTAATACATTTAAAAATGAAACTTTTGGCTGATTATTTACTATGGTACCTCCCTGGTGTTCCAGTTATTTTTAGCTGTAAACACCTCGGTTTTCCTCTTGTATATTTATGAGGTTCTGATGATTCAATGCCACTGCGCATGTGTGCTAGAAAACAGCATTAACACCATGATGGAGGAAGAAGTGAGCGTACTTGCTTGTTTAGATTACAAATTGCATATATAAGTGGTAATTGAGTGAATTTGGGGTAGATTGGAAATGTAGACGTATAGTGTGTAAGAATTAAGCAATACATTATACATTTTTTTGGTATACACAACATAAAACCATTGAAAATAATGGAAAATAATGTACCAACCATTGAAAATAATGGATTGGAAAACAGTTCATGAAGATAACAGCAATTACTGCATTTCACCAGATTTCTGCAAAGAACTCACTGATTTCCGATTCTACTATCGTATATTCATATCAAATAAAGCAAATATTTCTGCATAACAACCCTATTACTCTGGACTGTGAAAAAGCATGTGAAGAGATACTACACACACCTGTGAAGTAGGAACCCCGCAGCTTCATAGTTAAACATCAAGTGCAGCCTTTTTTCTCTACTCCATCTCTCAAGATGCCTGGCAATAAAAAATCTTTTTTTCTATTTCTCTCTCTGTCTGACTGTCTATTTCAGTCTTTCCTTTCTGATTCAGTAAATTCTCTAGCAAGGTAGGAAATAAAATATGGTACAGGCCTACTACAACCTTCAGATTTACCAGCATACTTCAACGTGAACAGCAACTGCATAAAGTTATGTAAAAGCAAAGGGTCAAATTACACTACAATTTCTTTTTTAACTCATTTAAAAATGAGAAGGCAAATACAAATTACAACCACCATTTCTCTCATTTCCTCTTTTTTTGTGTGTGCAGCATTGATTCATAGAAAGTGGAAAAGTCTGTGTTAAGAAACGGAACAAGGCACGCAATTTCAAAAAAAATTGAACTAGAGTACCACATTTTACTCTCTCTCACTCTCTCTCTCTCTCTCATACACACACACACACACACACACACAGATAGAGTGAGAGAGAGAGAGAGAGAGAGAGAGAGAGAGAGAGAGAGAGAGAAAGGGAGAGAGATTACGTACAAAACATTAATTTATAACATTGATCTTTCACTCTCTGCACACTCCGTATCTGTGCTATGATAGCAACCATGATAAGATGACAATGTTTGCTAAAACCATCGTGCCCATTACAGGGGTCATTGACACTCATGTACAGGAGTAACTCTGGTTTTACACTGGAGCATGATGTTCTCAATTTCCACGATTTGAGTGAATTGTGATGAGCGTGCGGGGTCATGAGATCGAAGCGTGATGATCTTGATGGAACTTGTTGGATTTGTGATGATCGTAGGAAACTTGGTGGATTCGTGATGATCTTGAGGGAACTTGGTGGATTCGTGATGATCTTGAGGGAACTTGGTGGATT